>JAQOWZ010000011.1:2370000-2380000 GCA_035578165.1 Stenolophus ochropezus | reverse complement strand
ACAAATAATTAAAATTCAGTAAGAACTAACCTGTTATAGAAAACAAGTTAAGGAGTGAAGAGTCGTCATAGATCTAAAAAACGTTATAAAATGAAATAAAATTTGTCGAAATATTTATATTTTGAAGAACGAGAAGAATAAAATGACATTTCAGTTTACTTAAAATAATTACACTGCATTTTTTTCAACATATACATACGTTGCCTACGACTCGACTTAAATATGTTTACACAAGTGATTTATATATCACGCCGATCGATCGAATTGACAAATATCTACAAATAATTTTTGTTTGTTTTGTTGTATTGTTCGTTTTCGTGTTAAAAGCAATGCTAGAGGAGAGGTATGTTATAATTTTATTTTCAGCTATTTAAAATTTAAGTTAATTATTTCAAATAAATTATTACACTTATAAACGTTGTATTTCGTGACGTTATAATCAAGTTACAAATATTGATGATGCCTCTTTCTTCCCTTAAAACTGTTTCTTATGTTATTTTTAGTTATAATATATTAATATCACAATATTTTCTTAACGCATCAAAATAAAGTAAATGTAAGGAAATCGTATTTCCTAATTGTTACATATTTTAAAAATCAAATGTAGAATTGAAAATTTTAAAGGGGATTTGGTAAAATTGAAACTTTTATTTTTTCTTTGTAAATGACACTCGTAAGAAACAAGTTCTTTAATAAATAATGCTGTAAATTTATAGTTGTAGTCTACCTTTAATATATCAATTTTTAATTTTAAAGTTTGTATCGAAAAGTTTGAAAGAAACAATTATAAACAGAAAATTTTATAGAAGAAAAACTAAATAAACAAGTTTGGAAAGAAGCGTGTGTTATTTTATTCCGTGTGACAAGTAAAACTCCAAATTTGAATACAATAAAAACAAAGAAAAACGTGTTTCCAATGGCAAATGTTTTTCCACTCTTCCTTTGTTTCTGCAAAAGAGACAAAAAACTGCGGAAAAACTTTCACAGAAATATGAATATACGCAGAGCGGGGCAATAGAGACTATCTCCGAACTCTGTTCGAAGAGGGTTATACAAAAGAATTTGTGTTCGCATATTACTCTATTACGTCGGAATTTATTTCGCATATATCACGGGCTAGGTTGCTTGTTGTGTCGTTACGTTGTGCCGCGTTCCGTTCTTAATACTGGCGGGAGGACGGGTACTCGCAAGCCACGGCTTTCATAATCACTCCCGGGTTGATAAACGCAAATGGGGCCTACTCCTTGTACATATCATATCTTGCCTCTCAGTTCAAACAAGAGGGCTTTATTTATTGCAAGCTAAAACACACCTTTACTACTTTTATTAAACAATATTTATATTTCATTTTCTCACAAGTATTATAAAAACATATTTTCATGAAAAACTAAGTAAAATCGTTTATTAAAACTATTTTTCCTAAAAACTTACTTTACCGGTTTCGGAATATTAAGCTTTTGTTTACGTATACACAAGTATGAAGGGTAACTAAGTCATAATTGTATACCACGTATTTTTGACAAGTCAGTATACATAATATTACCCTACAGATTTGTCAAAATAATTTGGGACATGTGGATAATACAGACAAAATCATGAAAACGAAAACGTTACTCTCAAGAGAATTTTATAAAATAATATTTATTAATAACGTGAAACCGGTAAACTATTGAACAAACCTCGGATTTTATGTATCATACCAGGCCTTAGATGTCTTAAAATCCTCGTTCTCATAAATATTTTAGGTATGTTAAAAGCTTTTATAGTTCATTTTCTCAAGAAATATTCCCGGATTGTTATTTTTCGTAGCTTAGCAACTACACTAAAATACCGGAATAATGCACTTTCCGGTTCGAAAACACACCGGAAAGGTGACAGTTTTCGTCCGATCGAAAAAAAAGACAATTGTTTATATTTTAAATATATTGATTTGAGAAAAGTTTCTATATCTCGGTTATTTGCGGGTACTGCAAATTAATTAGGTATACAAAATTTCTTATATAGAATTTCGTTTCTGAAACTCAAAAGTCTTTAAAATTCTCCTATATTTTTTGTCATTTTTCGGTACTTCATTCCATATATATTTTGAATCCAGTGAAAGATCATGGTTTTATCTAAAATTTCAATAGATACATTTTTTTATATCATCACAGTACAGGTATATTAATAACCGCATATAAATAACTGTATTTTAAAAACATGAACATATGTAAATTATTGCACTGAAGTACATCGTGCAAATAAAAATGGAAAATGTAATTTCCTCAGAAGGTAAGAAAACTATGCGTCTTCCTTGAAGCTAGAGAGCCCTTAAGGTGAATTATGCAAGTTCATATATAGTTGCACTTGCACCGGAAATTTCCTCCGCTATGTCAATCCCGTGCCTCAAAGGACGAGCCAGGCTTTGTAAGTATTCCTGAGCGCAGGAGGAACGTTTAGTGCACAATATGTCCGTATGCAAGCACTTATGACAATCACTCGACTGGATTACGTACAGTGTCGGAATGATTATGGATTTATCCTGCAGCTGTGTTCAGAGGCTACGTCCTGACACATACGAGCGTTGTTGCTAGGATAATATATTCCTGCTTACATTATATCACTTGATTATTCAAGCAAGATACAACGCGACTACTACATATTTCGCTCTCTTGTCTACGGTCTTAGTTTCATATTCTAGAGATAAAATGCAAACAGAGTTATACTGGGTTTCTAAACAAATCAAATAGAATATGAGAACAATATTTCATTGCAATCATACGTCAGATTTGAAATGAATGGACTAAAATATAAAATGAAAAAGTCTGTTGTGGAAACAACATGATCTCCATGTATGCCTGTAAAACTATACACATTTTTTACTGCACTTCATTTATGCTAATGACGAAATAACATTGATACTACGAGGCGACGACCAAATATGTTTGAAGTTGAAATCAAATTTGAAATAACATATAAAAATAAAATTAAACTACGTTGGGCGGTTAATGAAAATAGTAGATATAATTAAAATAAACGACTTTTTACAAAAATAATTTTATTTCATAAAATATTAAAGGCATTATAAAAATTAAATATGCATTTCTTTGTAGTAATGATAGCGGGAATGTTTAATTAAGTTTTAACTTTCAAAACGTACTTTGAACTAATCATAAAACTGTATAAAGCTGTACACAAATACAAAAGCATTTTAAATTATATAAATTTCAAAAGTCTCTCAAACCCATTCATTATCAAACAAACAAACCTAAAATACTTCATTTAATGCCACTATAAATTGTCTGTTCCTAGTTGAAAAGTTTATTTCACAATTGGAATATTAACCATTTTCTCATGGTATCTCATTTTACATTCGAATTCAAATTTGATTTTAATTTCTTTATGCCCTCAATAGTTTGTCAGATTTTACAATGTTTGTTTTTGTTTCAGACTATCCTGTGACGTCAGAATCCACTCGTTGGCAAACAAATGAACACCGTGTACGAACTGCTGCTTGTCGTAAGTTAATTTTCATCAAATTTAACAGAATTTCTGGAGGTTTACGAAGTGTAATTTGTAAACTCCGACTTGTGTGTTTGTTATTGTACTTGTCCGGGTTCCAGCTAGAGCTTGTGTATTTTTCAATTACTACTATTTACATAAGCAAGCCCTAATTAATTTTTTGGACACTAACTCTAGACACTGGGTATATAATATAATAAGATATGGAAACGAAATAAAAAAGGTTTACTTTTAGTTGTGCAATTATTAAAATAATTTTTTAAACTTAAAATGGAACATATGCTGAAGTTAATTTGATGTGCCAGAAGGATCATTAGCGCCGTAGATCAAGTTGCGTTGGATCGAAGCACAAATCTTAAGAGTGTCATTAGGAACAGGCCCTGTGACAGGAAAGCAGAAAACACATTGGCGAACAAAGAGTGCCATCATTATCCCGTAATATTTCCGTTATTAAAAGCCATTTTCCACGCTATTAAGCGGGTGTAAAGGAAAGCCGGTGGCAAATTCGCAACAACACGACGGCGCGGGACTTTTGACGCCTCTAACGGTTCATTCCCGAGATGAGTGATAACACCAAGCTTCGGGTATTGACGGATGCTAACTTCACGGTTTCCAAATCGACCCTTAAGTAGTTTTTCTTACTTTAGGTTTAGGAAACTGGTAAAGTGTAGCTCACAAGTATTAAAATGGTAGAAAACAACTCTCGGTTTAGTTTCACAAGGAAAATGTATATTTACTTTATTGTACAATTTCGCCAGTTACGGCATCATCAGAAGTACTGAGGAAAGACTATGACGATCAAGTATTTATAACAAAACAAATAGTGAAATTTACAAAGGTTATTACAGTTAATACAGGTTCGAGGAAAAGGCAGAGATCATACAATCCAAGAATGGATGGTCAATTAAGTCTAACCTTTCATTCATAAGGGGTAAACCCTATGAAGTTGCTTCTCGATTTCGAAAGATTCCAGGAATGTTAATCGCTGGCCTTTCCACTATCTGTGTAGAATACTAAGATTAGCTTATTGGCATGAATGTTTATTGTTTAATACATGCTTCGCTAAATTTAAATGGAATTTGGTTTTTTTGAAGGCTGATATGTTCGTTATATCTAATTTGAAAATTTTGACCTGTTTGCCCTACATATACATAATCACAGCTAGAACATTTTACTTTATACACAACTGAGTTCGTTAATTGGTTTTGAGTTATTAATTTGTTATTACCTAATATGTTTATAATGTAGGTGAAAAATCGATATTTAATATTGTATTTAACTTTTTATTGTGATCATTGGGGACCATGAGTATTTTTAAGTGGCGTTCAAAGTAACTATGAAAAGTTGAAAGTTTTATGTTGAGAGGGTGATAGGAATGTGCTGGTATAATTGTATCTGTAAACGTTTTTTTGAGGTAAATGGTACACTTAAATTACATTTTACCCGTTGTTAGACAATCAAGTGTATGTGAAGTTCGAATGGTTTTCATAATTTTTTTTTGTCTACAAAATTGAGATTTATATATGGTCTAAACTATAAAGTGGGAAAATAACGGCGGGCGAATTAGCAGTTGTCGACTTAGCAGGAGGCCGCTGGGCCTGCGTGGAGCAGGAGTTGGTTTATGTAGCATGAGTAATGCGGCAGTAACCCGGGCTCTCCTGCTGCTGCTCTTGGTGCGTGTAATTCTCCTCTCGATGTCTTTGCACCGAATGTTCTCAAATCTCCTACCCTTCCGGGTTTCAATGTGTAATTGCTGGCATTTCAAACCAAGGCACCGTTAACCATATTTTCATCTTGGCAAGCGAAGTTTCACAATCAATGAAAAATCTTTAAACCACATCCATCAAATCAGAACTCGAAGAGTATGTGAACGATGAAAGTAATTACAAATTCAACTCCGATTTATTGTCTTTTACATTTTCACGATTAAACAACGATGACATGACAGCATTGCTTCTCCCTAATAGGGATTCGAATGGGACAAAATATTTCTCAAATCTCGTCTCGAAATATCTCGTTCCGGGCGAGACGAGAACCATTTTACAAACAAAAATGAGAAAATATAGGTTTTAAAATAATTTTTTTTAAATTTCTCATATGTGACATTTTGTGAATTCATTCATAAGGTAGAAATTATATTTCTACGCCACAAAAGTAAAAATATAGGTAATTCTACACTGCTGGCTAGAAGAAAAATAAACAAGTATCCTTAAGAATTATATAAAATCAGCAAGTATGAAATAACTAGTACAATAGAAACCTGTAATATCGTCCTAAATGTATCTATACATCTAGATAACCTAAGAATGAAATGATATATTTAAATTGATAACCTAAAAAATCCATACGCCATTGAATAATATTAACACTGTACCAATAAAATAAAATCAGAAATCAGATTTTTGTATTATTATCTGGTACGTAAAGACAAAATGTAGGTGGAATTTAGGGAAAATTCCCTAGGTATGGAAACACTACGCTTAAATAGCGATTTTGAAAACTCAAGAAACCTCGGCGAGATTCGAGACCGAGACGAGATAATAATATTTAAGACGAGATAAAATATTTTACATTTAAAATGATACGATACGAGAAAAAGAAAAATCTCGTCTCGTCTCGTCTCACAGAATCATCCCTAACACGAGTTTTTATTGTCTAGTATCATATACTTATGTAACAACTATTATTTGGTCACATACCCAATTCCTTTCTTTGGTATAGTTTACAAAAATAACGTTATTTGTAAAATAACAAATGAAACTTGAAAATGTGTGCGGAGCAGAGTAAGCCATGTTGATGATGAAAAGTTCAACAGCTGAACATCTGGCCCGGGACATGGCGCATCGCGGCGACATTACAAGCGATCGTCGTCTTGGCAGGGTGGGGTTCGCTTGTTAAATGGCTCGGATGAAAGGAATCGGGCGCAGATATTCCGATAGGCGACGAGCGGCCGGGAAACTGCAGCAATCGAGTCGAGGAGAATGATGTGAGTGCTACAAGTGCATTGTAACAAAATGTTTTACCGATGTCAATAATTTTAAAATATTATTTATTAGTTTTAAAAGAGTGAATAAATTGACTTAATGTTGTTTCAAAATTTCTATTTGGCTATTAAAAATGCATTATTTGTGAAAGTAACAGTTTCCAAATTCCGATTAGAGTACTTTTAGCAAAATGAGAAAGTTGACACTGGACTTTTCGAAGAAAACCTTCAATTTTGGAAAGTTCTAGTTGTCACTTTCTCCATACCTAAGTCAGTTTATTCCGCCTCTTAGAGGGGGTATGTCCAACCTTTAAATAAGCTAATTTTTAAGAAAAAAAGACAGTTGGAGTTGGAGATGGACTAGAACTGGAGTGGTGACAGTTAGAGAGTCAGCGAGTGAAGAAGAGTCAATCATGACTCGTGTAAATAATATTTTGTAAGTAAGTTTAAGTTTTATCTTCATATGTAACCTATAATTATTTATTAGTAGTTTTTAACTTTTAATTTGTAAATTCTATTTCATTTTAATATAATTTATTGTTAAGTTTTCTTATTATTGTTTTGTTTACCCCTTTTAATCAATTCTTTTCTAAAATTAGTTTGATTATTCTAATTAAAAATAATCTGGTGGCAGCGATTTAAATTCTACCAATTTCGACATTTTAATTCCAAATTCATGAACTCCTTTTATTAATTTAAAATCCAAAATTCAATAGTTCAATTTCTCGTGTTCAGCCATCGTCACAACTGGTTGGCAGCGGTGTGGGATACGAATATTCCTGTTGCTTTAACGTTCAGGCTACCTTTTCAAAATTAATTTGTTAAAATGAATCAACAAGTACTTGATATGTTAAATTGTATACCATTTTTTGGCGGTGAAGACCATGAATCTGTTGAGGAATTCTTTGTACATTTAGAAAAATTTCAGAGAAATACTAATACCTCATTTGAGAGATTACAGTTTATTGGGTTTTTGCATTGTACGGGGAAAGCAAAACAATATGTACGGTTATATTCTGAGGAATTCAAGGGAAATTGGGAACTTTTCAAAAATCGAATGAAAACCAAATTTGAGAAAATTAATAACAATTTTTTTGAAAATGTTACTAGACCTACGACAGTTGTGGATTCAAGAATGCACTTTCAAAATTATTTTCAACCCGAAAGAGTTCCGGTACATAATTTAAGACATCAAAATTTAAATTCAGTTATTAGCGCGGAAAATTATCAAAATTATCGGGGAAGGATTCCTTTACAAGAATTGATGTGTTTCCGATGTGAAAAAATGGGACATATGCAATGGAACTGTCCTACAAAATTTGCAAATCGTATGTGCTTCAAGTGTGAAAACATGGGGCACATACAGAAAGATTGTCCGGTGAAGGAATCGCCCCGAATAGTAGAACAAATAGTAGAAAAAACGGTTACATGTGAGGTAAAACAAAAGTTAGATAATTTCAGTGATAAGTATGAGTGTATGAGTGATGAAAAGAGTGTTAGTTACAATGATTTAAGTGATAGTAGTGATAAAAGTGATTACTCGGACGGGAACAATAAATGTAAAGAAAGTGAGTGTGAAGAAGAGACAGTGATCTGCACCCATGATGAGCTGAACTACGCGGAGGAGAGAGACGACAATTTCGATCCAACAAGGAGTTCAGTCCATAGCGTCGAAGAGAAGCCAGACAACGACGTCGAGGTAGAGACACCCAGGACAACAGACGAAGTAGAAGAAGATGAACAGGTAAACGACTCGGCATATTGTCTCAGTTTAGAAGAGGAGAGCAGGGTGAAGTATGGCTCCGAGAGGGCACCTGATGATTGTTCTGGCGCAAGAGTCGCAGAACACAGGGAAACGGCTAAAGAGCATACTGTCACATCTCCTGTGAAAGAAGCAATTGCCGAGAGCGTTGAGCCAGAGGTTGAGAAGAAATTGTGTAGTTTGCTTGAAGAAGATAATTCGATAATTACGTGTACGAGTACAGTAGTTACGAATGGTGAAGAATATTTGATGAGTTGTCCTGGTGGAGACGTCGGCGATGTCGTGGAATCTCAGAAGAAAATTTCGAGCAACCGACCCAGTGAGAAGCGGAGAAACGGGCAAAGACGAGGCCATAAAACCCAGGCGCGTGGCGGTACACACCATCGGCCCAGGTGGAAGAGTAGCGGTCAGGTTTCGGATTCGGACAGGAAACACAAGAGTAAAGACAGAAGAATACGAAAGAAAGGTAAGCGGTTGTTTATTAAAATAAAGAAAAAAGTTAAAATTAAATTAGTTAAAAAATTTAAAACGAAGGCTACAAAATTAAGTATAAATATTAGTACAAACAAGCATTTTATATTAAAAAGAAACTATCCAGTTAAAAATTTTAAATTTATATTAGAAGAAAAAAGGTTTAACAATTATTGGACATTAAAATTTGGAAAAGGAAACAATTATACAATAAAAGCAAGGGGATTTGGGTATCATGTTTATAAAAGCCGAAAACGGCCCAGGTAAAGAGAGATTTCGGTTGTTTTGTATTGTGTCGGGTAATCAGATCATAAACGTTGAATGTATCCAGGATATTGGCACTCCTGCCCGTGTGATAGCCAACGTATGTCTTAGGCTGGGAGATGAAATTGAGTTAATTAGTTTTTTTGAATAATTCCTTCCAAGCTAAGACCTGCGGATGTTATGGTTATGGTGTGGTAGTAAATAGTTTAAGTTTGTCTTGTTAGTTATTGATATAAAAATATTAATTATTAGTTAAATAAGAGTTAATAATTCAATAAAAGTAATTGTTTTTGATAAAAGAATCATTCAGGAATTGTAGTAGTAAACAATTGTATTTTGATAAAAAAGTAATAGTTTTTTTTGATAAAAGAATATGCAAGAAATATAGAATTAAGCAATTGTATTTTTGAACGTTGATACTGGTTAGACATTTTGTTACAGTCCGACATTCCGCCATACTGCTAGAGGATGATGATCTGGGGACCTTCATACATCGATGGCGAGCAGAATCTGCCTTCAGAGATCAGAGGCGTCGAGATTGTCTTCTCCGAGAATTGCATTGTCGAGGAAGCGAAAAGTCTGGGTCACAGAAGAGATGCTGACCGCAGTATGGCCGACAGTTGATGAAGACAACGGAAATGGAACCGACGTCTGCCGAGCTACGAAGTACAAGGAGATCGCTGCCATCGAGTGTGGGGAGCACCTAGAGATCGGAATCTAGTAGTTGGGAACAAATGAGTTATATTTTTAAAAATGTTATATTTTTGAAAATATAGCTCAAGTTAAGGGGAAAGGGATGTAACAAAATGTTTTACCGATGTCAATAATTTTAAAATATTATTTATTAGTTTTAAAAGAGTGAATAAATTGACTTAATGTTGTTTCAAAATTTCTATTTGGCTATTAAAAATGCATTATTTGTGAAAGTAACAGTTTCCAAATTCCGATTAGAGTACTTTTAGCAAAATGAGAAAGTTGACACTGGACTTTTCGAAGAAAACCTTCAATTTTGGAAAGTT
>JAQOWZ010000011.1:1802500-2365000 GCA_035578165.1 Stenolophus ochropezus | reverse complement strand
CGTAACCTGTTGAACATGACATCCTGTCATTTTTCTTTTTACGTCAAAGTTATTTATCGAAATTCACAAGAAATAACTCAAACAGCTATCAATCATGAACTGTTCCGAATATTCTATAAATTGATTACCTGCAAGTAAATCTGCAGCGTCTAAGCGCACAACGAAAAACTTTGCTGTCATCGGCTGTTTTCCCACCAGCATCATTAATATTTGCCAAAAAACTTCAAAATTGGTTGGTGAAACATATTTCTAGCCTATCAAGATAATATTGCCAAGGAAATATTCTTATATACAGTGGTAGTACGCTCGAATAAAAAATAAGCGACAATTGCCAATTATTAGTAAAGTAAAAAGAATATTATTATTTGAACACACATTTATTTTAATATCGAGATAGAAACGATTAAATATTTAGATTTAGAAATGCAATCGTAAAATTTATTTTAGGTACAAACGAATCGTTTATCTGTAAACATACCGCAGACCAGTAAAATTCTCAGTAAAAATCAATGCAATGCTACATAACTCATTAAAATGATTTATTTTCTTTTTATTTGAAATTGTAAAAACAAAATACCTATAAAGTCAAATATGTCTTTAACATGCAAGTATTGGATCGGTACGACTAAGTTCATGAGCTTTGCTTTTACATTTCGTTTGTTCTTCAACTTTGTCTGACGTTACCAAGAGCACAAAATTTTTGTTTATGTAAGGTATTAGTACCAATAACTTTTATGAACATTATACGTAGCTGAAATCACAATGTAAAAATAATGGAACGAAAATAATACGAATAATATTACGATCAATCAAGATATCAGATAATGAACACAGAATATGAATAAACCATGAAATAGAACAAGAATTTATAAGGAAAATGTAGTGAAACTATCTAGGATCTTGGTATCTAGACGAGACAAGAACAAGACATTTTAATCTAGACTTATACTTAAGTACCGTTCACATAGAGATTAGTGCGGTTGCAGTGCCGTTGTATTGTAGTGCAGAATGCTTAACCAATGCAACTGAGCGCGAGCGTTCGGATTCGAACTTAGTGCAGAATGCGTTGGTAGTGCCGTTGTATTGCAGTGTAGAAGCTTGCAAGGTTCTAGCTTTCGCACTACCGTTGCAATACACCACTACAAGTGGCCAATTAGAATGCATGTGGATAATTACTGGTTGCGCGTAATCATAACGCGCAGCTGTCATTTTTTTCTTGAGGGTTAGTTAGTTTTTATTCAGTTTAATGTTTTTTTGTAAAAAAAAACTGTCCATTCCTGATATTTTAGCCTCATTGATAGGCAAATATCCAGCAATTTGGGACAAACGTTCTACAGCATTTAAAAATAAATTAAAAAAAGAAAATTCATTTAAAGAATTAGCAGAAAAATTAAATATAACTGTTAAGATTTACATAAATAAATTTCTAGTAATTTAGCAATTGTATAATTATATCTTTTAATGAAAACTGACTATATGTTGAGATGCACGCGCAAAGTATTGCAAATACTACAGAAATCTACTGTACCAACTACAATCGCACTAATCTCTATGTGAACGATATAAATCTTATGCAAGCGCACTGCCCTTACACTGCAATACAACGATACAATACAACTGCACTAAGCCCTATCTGAACGGACCTTTAGTCAAGTCGTCTTGAAATTTTAAGACAAGACAAGATTTTGTAAAGTCTTGTCTTGCTTTGTCTTGTCGGCACGGCAACTCTATTTATACGTAACATATGTACAACTTTTTCAAACTTTCCGTACATATTTTAACTTTTAGAAACAATTCCATATAAACATTGCTTGTCCATATGAAAATGGCAACTGATCAGGGAGTTGGAACATATTGGTCCAGGTCCTACTGGGCCGTGTTTGGCCACGAAGCCTCGGCTTGTATTGCTTCAGCCGAGTTCCGGCGCTCTCTCACTGTGTGCTAATAAAGCCATGGCTGTCCGCGGAACACGACGGGTTAGTTATTAAATTCCGGCGTACGTGCGTTCTTCTCTGAGCTGGCGAACTAGATCGCAGCTCAAGCCGGGTACAACCTACTAAATGAATTAGTTACCAGCACTGTAAGCTGACAACACATATTCGGTCCAGTAGTGCTATTGTGTTACTATTAGCAAAAATCAAATATGTCATTCTTATACATAATAATAGATCGCAGCTTAAGTCGAGGTACATGCTAGTAAATGAATTAGTTACCAGCATTGTAAGCTGACAACACATATTCGGTCCAGTAGAGATATTGTATTACTATTAGCAAAAATCATATGTCATTCATAAACAGAGAATGAAATTTTTGGAATTTAGTCAGTTTATTTTGTGGTACCGGTTTCTAATGTAGAACGCATTTGCTAAATTGACCTACTCTCCTCGAGAAAGAGGGTCGAAACCGGTAGAAGACATGTACTACCACAAAATAAACTGACTAATCCACAAATCTATTTGTAATTCATCCACCAGTCAAGAAGACTTCTTCCTATTTAAACATAATATTGTCCTGTTATCTTATTTATCATATTTCAATTGATTAAATACAATATTTATAAAATAATCTTGAATAATGAGTAGGACCTCAAGTACCTAAAGTACTTATTCGGTGACAAGTTGAATATTAAACAGTATCTTACAATATATTAAGGTACAAGCGTATCCGCTTTAACTAAAAGTTGTATGAGAAAAAACACCCACCCTTGTCTATAAATTTTATTTGTATGGCACTTTTATATTAGCAAAGTTTTTACAAAAACTCTCATTTAGTAAACTAACTAACGAATAAAAAATCTAAATTACTTTTTTGCTTTCATATTAATGTTCCACTATAAAACTTCTACATTTACTTGGTTGAATAAATTATTTTATATAATTAATTATTAAATATTTCATATCCATTAAAAGTGATTTCAAATTCTTTTTTTTTCATTCAATCATTACCTTAACATTTACATATTATTTAATCTATATTCGTATAGAATACCAATAAAATTATTAATAGAATATATAATCATTAAGTTCAAATTTTAGAGTCGGACTAATATACAGTATTATTGATTATTGATACAGGTTTAGTTAATTTAGTTATTTTTCAGTTGATGATTACGCTGAGAGTAGTTTTAATAAGTGTAGAAATCTTGGAAACTTTAGCTTTATAATCTTTATTTATGAATAGACAACGTTTCGGTCCTTTCTGGTCGTTATGTACCTATTAGGTGAAATAGTTAATTTTATATTATTTATAAAAATGTTTTAATTAAAGTTTGTGCTTTAGATCCTAAGGTTTTTCAGTACCTACTTGATGTAATTTTCAGTTTATATCATATATTCTATTTATTATTTAATTAAAAATTATATTACAAAAGTAAAGAAAACTTGATTTGAGAAGTATTTCCGCTGTTGATAGAAGTTTTATATAGGCTGGATGGACGCGAAAGAAACCGCTTACGCGTGTTGGAGGAGGCAGAGGCAGGTATTTCAGAATTAAATGTATAAGTTGGCGAAAGAAGCGATGTCGCGTACGCCACTGGTCCCCGAAGTCTACCTTAAGGTCCCTTATTCCCGCGGTCGCGTCTCTTCGGCTTCTTTGTATTCTCTTCTTTCTCCCTAGTGTCGTGCTTTGCACGCAGCGTCTGTTATGTCCCGATATTGTTGTGTCCTATGCCGTCTCAATTTAGCGAGTTACCTATTGTCCGTCGTACAAACATGTGATCTTAACTTCTCGCACATGTTATCAATACAGTTTGTACGAGAAATCATGTTAACACGGCCAGGATATTGTTGCCAATATTGTGTTTCACCTTCGAATATTACATCGATCCAACAGAAATGATAATTGGTTATCATCTTCTATTTAAACTAGGAAGGTTCTTACACCTATAAGGTTCGATTCTCAAAGACGTCAAAAACATCCTTATTATCACTACTAAGGTTTCATCAAGTCAAGTAGCTTCATGTTTTTGTAAATTACTTGACTTGACTTGAAAACCAAGCTTTTCTTAAATTCAGTACTTGATTACTTGGTTTTTCATCTTACCTACTTTACTTCATATGAAGCAGTTTCAAGCTACTCGTACTTAATATTACTTGATAAGCAGATGGCATTTTAAATTTATCACTAGAACTGGAATGAAGTGATGGGGAAATGGAAAATAACTGATGTGAAGTGAGCAAGATATCGAATTCCTTTGGGATATTTTATTATATTGTTGTTATCACTTACCTACTAGATTATTAGAGTATCGCAATCTCTGTCATTTTGACTCCAAAAATTACTAGGCAACCTTGCGAGCTTGTTTAGAAGTAGGTTTCTTTTACTGCGATTTGTAGAATGATTACAAGTCAAGTAAAGTCAAATACCGTGATCATCAATTCAAACTGTGAAACTCTAATCGCTACTTATTAATAAAGGTGGTATTCTAATTATTTCTACTTTGTCATTTCAAAATTTTATCGCATGTCAATATTTTGGCTATATTTAAGCTGAGTTCTATAAAGAATACGTTTGATATAGATAGGGGCTATTTTAAAATGAGTTTTAGATTTATTTTAATTAAGTTATATAGGCCAAAATCGTAAAGTATTGAAGTTTGAAATTATAACTTTTACTTTTTGAGCTTCGGTAATAGCATTTATTATGTAGGCCTTTATTAATTATCGAATTAACGTCAGCGCTTTTACGTTATTTAGCGCAATTTATCGACTAATCGAGAGCAATTTATTTCTGGCTGTTATTGTTAAATAACACAAATTTAAAAGCCTAATTGAATCATTAGTATATGTCCAGCATGATAAACAATGCCGACTTTTTATTTGGCAAAGTTTCAACGAGTGTATAAAACATGAAAATAAACAGGTTTAATGTTTTTTTTTGTGTAACTTTAATAATTTGATGGTATTGTTAAAATATTGAATGTATTATTATTTGTTAGTAGGTTAGGGGTAAGGTCTGTCTTTAATAATCTATTGATATTGTTAAAAATTTGAATATTTTGTTCTGATTGTTCAGTAGGTTAGAGGTTAGAGCGGTTAGTGAAAAAAGATGGAATAGATTTAGTCGGGGTGTTGTTTTTATGAAAGCAATCCATTGCACACACAGCCTCTCGTAGAAAGGGTTAACGTAACAGCAAGACATGCCCGTATTCCGTTCTGAAATCTACATTTCCTTCTCTTATTTTCATAAAAATGCGCGCGCCGAGTTGAATCACAATACATAAGGCACGGCCATTTCACAGGGGCGGCATACGCCAGCCTACTTTCTTCTACATTTACCCAACTACAAATCAAATCTTCCATCAAGGGTTTTCTCAAATCGGAAATTAAGAATTTAAGTTTAAGCAATAAGCATTCGTGAAAGAGTAATTGACTGTGTTGCCTCTAGAAGGATTTCTTGATTCCTCGATTGCAAACGTCAGAGGTGAGGCCATGATCGGTGACATTAGGACATAAACCTATTTGACCAGATATTTTGTAGGTCATATCTAAATTCCATTATATCGAGGTTGTGCTGTAACAAGATTACTTTATTATACAAATTCATCATCTCTGGCGTTGCAGCCCTTCATGGGTCTTGACCTCCTCAAAGATTTGTCTCCATTCTTCCCTACTCGGATTCTTCGCTGTCCAATTTCTTATATTTAAATTAGATATTTATGCGAATTTGATCTATATATTGTAATAAATATCAAAAAAAGTTTATTTAAACCAACATTTCTGCAGCATAGACTGTTGGCTTCTTCAGCATATATCTTGTAGTAGGTCTTTCAATGTAACCAAACATTAATTTTTACATATGATACTAGACAAAAAATAAAATACCCATATTTGGGGAAAGGATGTTGTAACGTTACCATGGTAGAAATGTGAAAGAATACATTCTTCTTCTATGATCCTACCATGCTGACATCAAATCATTTAATTTCTAATAATTTTATTAAATGTAACTGTACATACCTTCTCCTCCGTACACATATTAGCATTGATCGTCTAGTGGAAGGTTTAACTTACCCTACGTTTTGTTTATTTAAATAAGTAACCCTTCATCCTCATAATACACAGTAGGTAGCTGTTAAAAGTGGAGAAATCGGGTCAGGTATTTGACAAAATAAAAGAATAATAATCATTTCAAAACAGGGATGGGATAACGTTAAACCTCAGGTGGAGCGTCCAAATAACAGATTGACAATTATATAAAGATTTCATTCAAATCATCAAGATTGTCCTAATAATTTATTACAACCATAACTGGTATAATTATATGATTGAAACCAAGACTGAGACTGTTGTCTAGTTAAATTAGAATAAGACATAGTACCATTTTGAACTGGGCTGGTAGTGTAGTGTGAATATGACGATGGCGATCTCCCACATCGCGAGACCCCGAGACCCGCACGCTCCGCCTCGCTCTCGACCCGGCCCTGGATGTCCGCACGTATCCAACTAACTTACGATCCCGTTTTTCCATCGGCGTCTGCCTCGCCCGCCGACTCCGCTTGTATTCCGCGCGCATAACGTGTCGGCGAGGTACAATGCGCCCAGCACACCACATTACCATAATGTGCGATCAATACATAACTTCTATTACGACATAAGTCATCACGAATAAAATGTACTACTCAGTGCTTCATGATTCTCAAGGTGCATGACCTCCCCAAATTAATCCAAGCAGTATGTATCCATTTACAGGTGAAACGCAAATGTCTCAGACAAAAATAGATGTTTCCCATCATTGATTATTCTTCTACCTAAAAATTTATTAAAGACAAAATCATAATTAATTTTATCACAAGAAATCTGCAGTACAAATACATATCCATACAGTACCAATCTTATATCATTAAGTAACTTTACCTGGGTTGCGGACCACTTATGTACAACGGTTTTTACATTGACAGGAAAAGGTGAAACGCAAATATTTTGGACAAAAATAGATTATTCTCTTTTATCATACGAAGCATCATTGACTATTCTTCTATCTGAAAATCTATTAAAGACAAAAGCATTAATTGATTTTATCATAAGAAATCTGCAGTACAAGTACATATGCATGAAGTAACAATCTTATATCTTTAAGTAACTTTAGGTAGGTTCCGGAACACTTATATATATACAACGGTTTTTTGACTAAATTTGGTTTAAATTTGGCGACATTTAGATTTATAAAAGTCACCCCTACTCATTTGATATTTAAAAATTGTGATACATATCTACAAAATGAGGTATTTATCTGGATATATGTATGTGGACAAATTCAATTTATACGATTTCAGTGGAATTTCATATGCATATGAATATTAAGTTTCTAATGACAATGAACGAGTTAATGAATTTTTAATAATAATCGCGCTTTTGAAATTATTGTTTATTTAAAGTAATATAAGAACCATGAATTTATTTCTTAACAACCAATTGATTTTGACTGCATACTAGTACCACTATTTCTACGAAGTAATAAGAAAATTTAAGAAATTATTTCAAGTTTTGCTTTACATCTAACAATTGGAGAATTGTTTTACTAACTCATAATGTACAAATTAAAAATTTGAATTTCTAAAATGAATTTGCATTAAAGATAAATTGAAGAAAAATTAAATTATTGTTTCTTCAATGTTCGGTGTAGGTACATATGTATATTGTGTCATTTCAATAAAAACATTTTGTTACTGATTTTTCTTCAATTAGTTATGGTTGTAATTTTTTCGCGTCAATTTGCTTATTGTAAATAAAACTAAGTAACTATTTCCTCTAGTTTCGATTATTTCCCAGCACAATTGCGGTGTATAAAAATGATGTATTGTCTTGTGCGACTGTTGCTGCCGTAGTGGGTTTATGTCATAGTTTGTATTTACATGATTTCGTAGGTAATTTAAACAATGGCACAATACAATGACGTTAGAATTTATGGTGTCACGTGGTGTAAGTAAGCAGATATACCGACGTACATAATTTATAGCATGCTTACTGTGTCCTTTATAAGAGCTCCATTGTTTTCCTACATTTCAATAAATTATTCATGAATTATTATTACCTACCGTTTTACGTTCTTATGCCCTATAAAGCAAAGCTTGTCATATTATTACTTGCAAAGCCCAACAATAATTAATAATTGCGTTTCGCTCTTTCACAATTTACTTACAAATTTGCTTACATTATACTCAATGAATACTTGCCACAACATGGTATTGTAAACTAAGTGTTCACAGAAAAGTGATAAATTACTTTACTACATGTGATGTTTTATTTTGTGTTCCTTGTTTCACTTTGCATGTAAACTTCAAAGCTAAAACAAAGTTACATTACAGTATAACAATATCTTATTTATTAGGCTACTTTTTCTCACAGATCTGACTCATTTTGACGTTAAAAACACACCAATGCCAATAATATTCATGTGTAGAAACCAATATCTAGACAAATAGTTTATTTTGTTTTCGTATAGTTTTCGTTTCAATTTCCAACCAAGTAGAAAAATTTCTGTTCTGTCATTTTTACTGTACAATAAATAAGTCTTCCTATTTACGATTATTTTTGTTTTGGAAGGTAAAGACGAGGCATTTGCAGCATAATATTTAATAAAATATTGTCTGAGCTATAAATACAATTCACGTCAATCAATATGGTAGATTTTACGTCAGAATTTTCGTGACATGTTCCCGTAAAAATGTTACGCAGCCGAACAGAGGCTATGGTCTACATCTGTATCTGTTTTATTGATTTTCCTCCAGACATTCTCCACGAATTCGACGACGTAAACTTGTTAGATGCAACCCAACAACTTTGTGTCATTCATTCACTTTTTTATTCAACACTCAAAGGAGAATAAAAATATGTCAATACCCATTTCCCTCATTTTTATCTCCCGTCATTTTTACGATGGATTATTAAAAATAAACGACCACAAAATGTTACACGTTTATCAGAGGTGTTTCAAGTGCTGCTAACTTTTTACCAGGTTCAAATATTGTTTGTATGTATAAAAGAAAATTACTTCATAAATTTTCTACCAATAAAAATTAATGTCGTTTCAAAATTTTTTTGATTATTCCTCCAATCGATTTATAAATTATATTAATGAAAAATATACTTATGAAAATGAAGCTGGAAAGTAATTCTCAAAGCTGCTGTGCTGTATTTTTCCGTAAACTCGAAAATTTTTAAAAATATCGAATTTTTAGATAAAATTTTTTAAAATTTTACAAAATGTTGTTTGTTTTATTTTTTAAAGAATTAGTTACGGTGGTCTCAAATTTACAAACAGAATTTAATTATCTCTTTTCGTTTCCGAGATATTTGCTCTCAAAGTTGTACCTCAAAAAAGTGTGTTTTTTGAGTATATTTCAAAAATGAGTAGAGATATAATCTCAACTACTTTACCATTCGATTCTACGGGAAAAGTTATATAAAGAACCGTTTTGCCCACATATACGTTCTTTGGAACGATTCGATGAAAAATACGAAAAACGAAAAAACCTAAATTTCAATTTTTCCCCTAGAAACTTTTTGTTTTCAAAATGTTTCATCTTTTAGACTTAAGTTAATACTGATGCGCTGATTCCAAATTTTCAAACCGAATTCAATTATCTCTTACCGTTCTCGAGATATTTGAGTTCAAAGTTATACCTAAAAATCAGGTTTTTTTTAGGTATACCCCTTAAATGGTTAGGTTTACGGTTTCGGCGACCTCACCATTCGATTCTACGGGCAAAACTACATAAGTGTACCAATTTTTAGATTTTTATCTCAACTGATAGAATTTCTATAAGGAAAAAACTGAAAATGGCCAAAAATCGAAAAAAATCGCAAGGGGTTCATCAGGCATTTTTTTCGATTTTGGCCATTTTCGTTTTTCCGCTCTAAAAATTGTATCCGTTGGAATAAAAATCTGAAAATTGGTATACTTATGTAATTTTACCAGTAGAATCGATTTGTGAGGTCGTTGAAGCCGTAAACCTAACCATTCAAGAGGTAAACCTAAAAAACCAGTTTTTTTAGGTATTGCTCAAACTCAACTTTGAAGATGAATATCTCGAGAATGGTAAGAGATAATTCAATTCGGTTTGAAAATTTGAAATCAGCGCATCGATGTTTACTTAAGTCTAGAAAACGAACAGTTTTAGAGAAAAAAAGTTTCTCGGAGAAATTTTGAAATTTAGGTTTTTTCGATTTTCTCATTTTTCACCAAATCGTTCCAAAGAACGTATATGTGGAGAAAACATTTCTTTATGTAACTTTGCCCGTAGAATCGACTGGTATAATCATTGAGATTGCATCTCTACTCATTTTAGAGTTATAGTCAAAAAACACACTTTTTTGAGATGTAACTTTAACAGCAAATATCTGAGGAACGAAAATAGATAATTAAATTTCGTTTGGAAATTTGAAATCAGCGCGTCGAGATCTATCAATGTACACTACTTCCCAAAATCAAAATTTTGGACCCAAAAATGGGTATTTTTTGGGACATTTTGCGTCTGTCAACACAATTTTTGATATAATACTGTTGTCTGGTTTGTTTTAACTTTACATATCTTTGATATGAGGGTTATAGGTTTTGATAATAAATAAATCTTAGATAATAAAGCGACAAAATAAAATCTAAAAGGCATAATAGGATTGCAGGCTTTGAAATCAGCGCATCGATATTTATTTGAGTCTTGGTAAGAAACATACAGATTATTAATATTTTATATGCAAGACGGATAATATATTTGTTTTCATAAATGAAAAATAATTGAAACTATCTCATCTCCAAAAAATAATTACACAAAATCAAAGTTCTTTCATCATTAATTCTTCAGTATTAAAACAAGTATAAATATTAGGTAAAGCACCTTCGTATATTTAAAAATGCTCAGCATTTGCTCGTTTTTATTTAATTGTGTTTTTAATAAATTAAAACTCTGTAAACTACTGTGTAACATAATGAAGAAAAGTTGGAATAACCTTTTTAAATTACGTTGCAACAAACTTTCCTTATATCCACTTCCAAAAAAAACTATGATCCTACAATAGCAATTTCATTCCCGTATCCCATATTCATCTATTCATCGTTAGAGCAATAATCCCGTGCATTTTCTCTCCCGTGCATGTAGTAAATCTCATTACGCGCATCCTTAGCCGTCGCCAATTTGCCGGAGTTGCTGGGAGTGCACAACACAACACACACACAACAACAGTATGAATGGTTTTGTGCTACGCTTGCTAATAAGATTATTCTCTCATTACCTCCCGGCTATGGAAAGGCCTCCGCTGGAGGGAGGCGGATCGATCCTCGATAAGCAACCTATTTTCAGCGCTGATAGGATTTTCATAAACATGCCAACTAGGGCATTATGGATAGGTCAGGTGGATGGGTAAATATCATTTAAATTAGGTTAGCGTACGGGCTGTTTCACTTATTTCATTTATTTTTTGTACGAAAATGATAATTCCTTTAACAAAATTTAGAATTTCTTTCACCGTTGGCAAATTTGGCAACAGAAAAAATAAATCTTGTATATTATTCTATAATCTTTTACAAAACTTAAGCAAACCTACGGAGACAGTGTTATTTCAAGGTGCCAGGTTCTTCAGCAGAAGGCCTTCATCTTCAAGAACTGATGAAAATATCGACAGAATCCGAGATCTTGTGTGATCAGATCGTCGATTGACTCTAAATGATCGAGGAAGAGTTGAATTTGACTTTCATATCATATTTTGACCAATTCATTGGGGATGAGAAAAATCTGTGCCAAACAGGTTCAAAACAAGAGACTTTGGTCTGTAAAAAAATTCCTTAAACGCCCGACTTGAGTTATTGTGACTTTTCCTCTTCTCGAGATTGAAAAATCACCTCAAGGTAATTCATTTTAGAACACTTCAAAACATATAAACGGCCGTAACCGACTAACTGAAGGTGATTTCAGTATCCGAGTTCCAGCACTTCCATGAGGATAGGAAGAACCGTCTCCAGCACTTATATTTAATTGTAATTGTATTGGATTATGTTTTTAAATCTGTTTTATTACTTAATTTACACAACTCGTATTATGCAGTTAATATATTTTGACGTTTCCAATAAAATCCAAAAAAACTCAGATGGATTGGCTTTTTTGTGAAAACCTTGGATTTTCTCAACCTTGATTTTAATCCAACCTTTATTGAAACAAATTGAAGTTTACTGGAAAAATGAAACTTTACTAAATTCAGCTCTTCTAGCAGCAAAATTTTACTTAATCTATGACCGCAATTAGTCATACCATTGAATAAATAATCTAATAGTAAAAAAATCAGCTGATTAAATTTTTATGATTGCATTTTTGTGGTGCAATTTTTTTCATCTGTTGGTAAAAATTGATCAATTAAAGATAAAAGTTTATTGATGTCATCCTTTAGAAATATTTCAAATAGTCCAACGTGTATTAAAAAATTAGAGACATGTACATGCATAGAAGTTAAGATTAAAGAAGATTTTATTTTTTTTATTCTTATTCTGTCTAGAAGTTTCGCATGCATTTTTAACAAGAAAAAGTCTAAATTAAATGGATAGTAAAAGTAAAGCATAATATAAAAGTCTTGTTTCTTCAGGTTTATACGTGTGTTACTGGTCTTATAGTGCAGTAAATACAAGGCAATAAACAAAGTTATAAAAAGGACAATTAAATTCTCGACGCCTGAGTAAAATCAGCATAAAATGATAATACCCCCACCTATTTAAACACAAATAAATCAGCTGCGACCGTATCAACCACTCATTTGCTATAAAACTAATACTCGAGCAGTCAGTTAACTACGTGTTCAACAGGAGCGCCATAAAATAATACTAGCCATAAAATGTGCTAATTAATAAGCTAATTTAACGTAATGAACTCAAATTCGTTGTTTGCTCCAGTGGCGGCGACGGGCAATTCGCTCTGGGGGCAGGGCACATGACATGGGCATGAATAAACAAACGCCTGCGGGCCCTTCGAGCCCGTCGATTAGGGCTCCGTCATCTGTTTGTTTACTATTAATAAGGAAATAATGGACGGTATATGACGCTGGGCCGAGCACGGATTACGTCTTAATTTGGGGATGGACACATAATATGACATAGTCATATGAGACCAGCTAAATATATAATGGGGGTTACCCACATTCAATTATTCAAAGGGCTAATACGTAAGCTTTGGCATATTAAATTCAAACTTGTGTGTATTCTAAACTTATTAGTTATTATAACTCGTATTAGTGTCAAAGTGTTCACTATGTGGCAAACGCTTTGTTATAATAGGATAGTCGAAAGTATAAAGTATGGTAATTGATTTTATTAAATTCTAAACTTGTTTACCTATAAACTTTATGATATTATGTTGGTTCAATATTTCAATTATACATATAACCCGTGTTTCTAAATTTTATAAATTTCAACATATTTTTTATGTCCTCTTTCGTATTCTCCTACGTTGTAACACTTACGGTCAAATTTACAATTCCATAATCAAGGCTGATCCACTGATCAACTCTGATCCATGAATCAACTCAATTCATCAAAATCACTGAACAAACTTTGATTCTCGTTTTGACATTTTGACATATGTAGTTATGTGCAAAAGATTTTAGCAGTTAAGACTATTATTATCCTTTAGTTGACATGAGAAATTATTTTTTCCTGCCGCTTACTTGGTAACCATGGTCACCTAGGTCAATAATAAATGATTATTAATTTTGGTCGATAAAGAAAACAGTCACTTTTTAGAAAAAAAATGAAGTCTCCAAATCCAAATATTGTTTGTTGCTTCGTACCTCAAGACACAATAATGATAGTCTTCTCCAACCTTGGTGTATAATATACTATTAATTTCCGTAAACCTATATCAATCGTTGAAATTTCTCACTTTATCTTTCCAAATTTTATTTTGTTCAAATATGAAAAATATAATTATACGGTATATCACCAAAAATGACAAAATGTTTAATTCATACTTGTAAAATTATATGAACTGTCAAAACATTAAACAAAACTGCGAATCAAGTTGGTGAATTAGAACAACTGTTGATCTATACTGATCAGCTTGATTCTTGAATCAGTTGATTATTAATCAATGGAGTAATGGTGAATTCGACTGTTACTCTTTGAAATGTACAATTGTTTTCACATGAACGGAAATCTTACTATAAATTGTTAATTGTTGTCCTTTTTATTGCAAATCTTGTTACAATAAAGTTTTGTACTTGTGTATCATCATCTTACATTTTTACCTAACAAAAATTAAAAGGTCGAAGGTTGTCTGTCAACAAGCGCTATGTACTCGTAAAGATATTCCTTTTAGCCACAGAGCGTCGTAGTCGCGTCTCCTTACCTTAATCAAGCATCCTCTCTACTTTTCACGACGGCGTCATCATTAGAAAATCCTTGTGTGCTGTCCTGGTTGCGTCGCAGCGCCCTTTAAGGCGTCGCAGCCGAGATAACGCGACCTCCGACCTCCGCAGAGTTCATTACCCGCCACCTGTACTCTGCCGGGTCCAACCGTTCCAAACACCCCTTTCAAACCCAATCATCAAACCTAACTAAACTAGCATTTACTCATACTTATCGGTAATGACTTTTGTCAAGGATCTTCTGTTATTGTTTCTTAGTCTAAAATATTATAAAATTATTTATATAAAAATCAGCGTTGTTTAGTGTTACCAACTGATTGCGGACGAAAATAAATAATAAAACTACGATATTACGAACAGAAAATAAGATCCAAAAGTTTGAAAGTAACCATCCTTCTGACTGATATTACAGAAAACTATATTGTGAGCTGAAAGGGACTATGAACGAAGAGTTTCATATAATTGCAGACTGATGATAAAAAGAACCGACGCCAAATTGCGGCAAAAAAAAACTGTTTACCTATTAAATATAAAAGAGAACAAAAGACGTTATGAATTTGAAATAATAAGAACTGTATTGAACAATAAAATTAAATATAAGTTATATAAAATGTTATCATAACAATAAAATAAAAATAGTAAAATTATTATATATTATTTGTTGTTATTCACGTAACACCTCCGTTTGAAACGGCCTTAGAAACTATATACAATTTATCTCTAATAATAAAAAAGTAATATATACATATATTTCTTTAAATATAAAGTTATCCAGTTTGAACAAATAGAAAATACAAGTCAAAAACCCAAAACCCAATTAAATTTTAAAATATTGGAATTTTTTTTTATCCCTCGTCGCCTTATAATTTAGTAAATGTGGTATAATATTTTTATATTTCTTTTTATACTTTGCGTTAACAATTGCCCTATTATTTTATCGAAAACGGTTTAATAGTATAAGATATTGTTAAACAGTTTTTGTATTTTTGTTATTGTAAAATTGGTACTCACTAAAAACTGCACCCCACTTGAAATGTCAAGTTGATTACCTCAAACATTTTTACATGTTTTTAATACAAATTAAATTATTTCTGAGTATGAAAACCGAATAAACAAAACTAACTTGAAAGGATAATAACATTTTGTAAGTCTATTATTTCTTTAATGGAAATTTCTAAGATTTTTATTAAATTAATGAAGCAAGGTATAAAAAAAATATATTATACTTGTTTTGTAAGGCGTATTTTGTTCCATTCGTAACTTATGGAACAATATACCGTCTTATAAAACTTGCGTAATAATATACTCATACAAAATTCAATTGACGGTAGATGATATACTAGCCTCTATATACATAGATGTGTGAATTAATAACTTCGTCTTAACCTGTTCACTATATCTCAAAGATACGAATCAAACAAAAATCAGTTAATGTTCACGCGATGTACTGATCGGTCGTTCTTGTGTTTGTTGTGAAAATGCCCATATATTAACTATTACTAGTGCTAGTGTGCCTTTATCTAGGAACCTATGATACTGACAATAGATCAGCATTCTGTTAACCATTGAAATGATTGAAGTGACTATGTCAGTTTTAATTATAAAAATCAATTCCCGTGTGAGTTGAAGTAGTAAAACATGAAGTGCCGGGTGTCTATAACAAAACAATGTAATGGCATTGGTGTGAGTGAAGTGAAACCGCGTTCACGAACCCGTCAATCGTCAATCGAACATCAGGCGGGAGAATAGAACAATCAAGCAAGCTCACGGCTTCCGCAATCGATACGGAGACGATATGTCTGTGCGGTGTGACCGCCGAGGACTCTGGAACAACATCGGCTATTGGGAACATTACTGACAATGGTAATCAACAATGAACTTGTAGATAGCTTCTCTAGGATATGATATTCTCATACCTACATACGAGGTATTATGTCTGCATGTTGTACATTGCAATGTTTTACTCTATTTACATAATAGCAACAACTACAACTATAGATCTTGAAAGACATATTTAAAAATCATTAAATTAAGCAAATACTTTTTTCTGTCCTGGAACATATCTTAATTTTATGTTCAATGTTTTTTAATTATATACTTTTAAATCTAGATTAAAATATTCTAATAATATAATATAATTCAGTTCGTAACGTAAAAAGAGATTAAAATATTACGAGATTATAGAAATACAAACAATTATTGAAAATTTTCTTTAGAGCTGTATGCAAATAAAGTAAAATTTAAATAAAGTAAATTCAGTATATATTTGCTTAATAAGGCCTATTTCCAGTGGCGGTGTTAAGCTGTTTTTACAGTGGCTGCCACTATAGAAATTTTATGACTGTACAGTCAATAAAGAATACAAAATTTTACAAAATCTTTCACTTCTTGAGTTAAAAATCGATTTATAGGATTTTCTACATCTCCACGTTATTTTCAATCATGGTTAAAAATGAAAAGTTACAATTTTTAGTTAACCAAAATCTTGGTTTTTGAAAATAGTGCATAGTTGCACTATTGTACTGTGTGTATTTGAATATATTTCTAAAGTTGGTAGATATACAATCTCAACGTCATACCAGTTGATTCTAAAGGCGTATACGTTTTTTCAAGAAACATGTACTGAAAATTAATTTTTGATTTAAATAGCGTTGTTGCCCATTTAAAACTTGAAGCTGCTATTTGTTCGGCTGTGGAAAATAGTTCATCAAACGTTAGTGTTAATATAAATTTGAAATGTAGGCATCGAATTTCGATTACTATTTTATCAATACGTCAAAACAAAAACAATAATACAGAACGTCCGTGAAAATGACATTTGTATGTTTTTAACATGTTGCAGTCATTTGTAATTATAGAGCTGTCAATACAAAATATTTCATGGCCTTGTGACATTTATAAAGGGTTAATGAAAAACGTTGGATTGATTTCTCACAGAACCATTAATAATAAAACAGTTTTTTACATTTGTCGGACGAGACATAGAACCTACAAAAAACTGAATGAAAAAGAAAAATTAAATTGATTGCTAATATATTTTAATATTTAATCTATAAACAATTGTTTTATTTTATAATTTTACAAAAAATATTATTTGGAAAAAAGGTTTATAAGTTTATTAGATTAAAAACAATTTTATTTGCCAATATAGTAATTTGTGTAATATTTTCACATGTTGACTTTAATTTGCTAGTGAATATGTGTATGATATTTCACCTGTAGCATCCAGCGTTCCCCAATTTCATTTGTAAGAGCTTGACATTTTTTGAGAACCCCACATCTTACGTACGTCAAGTTATCGAATTCTGCTATTGACATATTGTCACCCTTATAAATACAGAAGGGACAAAATGGCGTATTTTTATACTTCTCCCCCATTACTCAATCGTAGCGTATTGAATATTAAAATGAAACTTCGATACATAGAAATTGCACGGAATACATTATTGGGAATCTTATTTGCACATCTTTCCATTTGCTATTGCTAGTTACATGTAATTTTATGATTTATTGCTATCGTGTTATCAAAGATTCAAAGTAGTTTTTCTGACGATTCAGTCAAGACATCCACAATAGTTGAAAATCACAACAAGAGAGAGAGATTTCAAACTTCGGAGCACCATTTAATAGTAAAATCCAGAAGTTCACAACCTATGTTTATCCGGCTCTTTTCATCCTCTAAATATGAACTATGCTAAAAATAACCCAACTATTGATGTCCACCGAGGGCATCAAGTACCGGATACGGACAGTTATTTCTTTGAAAACAAATGCAATGGTAATTTTTTAAGGAATAAATAAAAGATGAGGTGTGTATTAATATTGAATGAAGGTTTAGAATGAAGGCATGAGTTGAGTCGTATCTCAAGTAAAGTACATCGAAACCTCAATATCAGTGGTTAATTGACGGAGCGGGCTGAGTAATGACCGCGGTCACGACATATACGTCCCGGAACATGACGATAACGATAAATTCCAACCGGAGTCGGGGCGAGGCCCGGACTCCGGACTCCCGGAGTCGTCACGCCGCCCTCCACATTCGATTAGATTGCTGCTTCTTTACCTGGGAAAACCAACTACGTAGGAGTTTCACATGCCAATATGTAATAAACTTTTTAATATTAGTTTTGACTTAACATAGTTAACTAATAAGAAATATTTTTTTCTACGACCACTTTAGAAAGTGGCATAGAAAAATGTCATCTCGAACACTACCATGGTCTAAACATCTATAACTGAAAACCAGTACAGTACAGAATGAACACATTCTGTTACATAATAATATACTGTAATATAGAAACAAAGCCCACTAGTTTTTTCAATTCACCTTTTTAAAATACATGGACAAACGAAATAGTTTTCAAAATCTAGCATTCTCTGGCACGTAGTTTTTAATTTTGTTGCCTCAGCTGTCAAGTTATAATAGTATATTGTGTTATTAAGAGTAAAAGTGATACTTTGTGTGGCGAGCATGGAAGTTTGCACGACGAGCGAAGCGAGTCGGACAATTGCATGCAAGGCACACAAAGACACTTTTACTCTGAATAACACATGCTATTTTTTCTTCAAACTTAGAAATTTAAAAAAATTAACTACTATTTGACGTTTGAGTCAGTTATTCATAATTTTTAGTAACTTTATTCTTAGGTTATCTAGTTTCTATAGTGATATTTAGGCCGATATTACAGATTTCTATTGTACAAGTTACTTCTTATTGGCTGATTCTACATACGGCGGCGACAATATTATACGGCGGCTAGAATAAAAAATTATATTACGGAGGCATAGAAATTAAACTTCAACCTTGTCATTCACGTAACAGAAGATGTCACTTTTATGACGTTTGAAGAAAAAAGTTTTTTTTAATCTAAATATGGTTAGAAAAATTCTAAAAATACGCCTCGTCCTATAAATTTGTACGGAAAATATCTACTAAATATTAGTTACAAAAACAGTAGTTACTTCGCCTGCTCGTCCTTAATATTTCTTCTCAAGAAAAAAAATAGATTTTGGCTTAATAAAAATTATAGTGTGCCACTCGTGCAGAATCACCTATTTCCTAAAACTTTCATACTTCGTGGGAAATAAGCGACTTTCTACACTTGTTGCACAATGCATTATTTTCCTTATTAAACACAGTAAATACACGGGATTTTCAGATTATACAGTAAGAATAAGAAATCTATTAATAAAATTCAAATACAAGTCTCGGTCTTGATTGGTATCGAATAACGTGGTCTCATCTCGATCTCGAATGTAGTTTCTTAATACTTATTTGCTAATAATAAAAATTTATGTATCAAAAAAAAAAAAAAATGAACATTAATTTAATATTAGTAGACCTAATATTTATCAGAATAGTGTTGCTTAATTTAAAATTTATAGAAAACTTTTAACATAGCAAAATATGCGAATTTTATGAGCAATGCAAAGTCCATAAATGGTGGAAACGAGGTGATAATAAATTGATGTGTGTAATGAATGTAACGATTGCGTATTTATGGGTTTGCTAGGTGTTGGGGAGTGTTAACAGCCGGAGTTTTCGGGGATGTTGAGGGCTGCTGAACTGGGTAACTCTTCGGGTTAAATGTCACCACCTAATGGCTGGTATCCACCCCGTGATCCGCGCAAGTGAATGTAGTGAATAATTAGTGTTGTTCCCTTGTTTGGGGGTCAATCTTTTGCACCCACTTTCATTATTGATGGGTTTACCCCTTTTCATTTTACATGAAACATGTTTAGTACTAATCGCATTCTAAATTTTAAACTCTTCAATTAATAAGGGATAAATATGTTTTACTATATACTGCGTAGGAAGTTAGAGTTAAACTTCAGAAGTCATCAACATTTCTTCAATTAATATTTTTGGAATTTGAGATGAAACGAGCAGTGCAATTTTAATTTTTGATTGTTTTTTTTTGAGATAGAAATGTTTATATTGAAATAGTTTGGTGTTCACAATTTGATGAGAAATTAATTATTCAGGAAGTAATTAAACTACAAATTTAATAATGAAACATTAATTTATAATTACGTGTATTTAAATTTTTAATTATTTCATTGTAACAAATGTTTTTATCAGCAACCCCTTATAGTACATTTACTCTTTATTAATATTTAACCGCCCGTAATTTTTCATTCGTTTTATCACAATTAATTTTCCCTGAAATTAAATATGAACAGAATTACAGTAATGGAGTGAGATAAAATCATGGAGTTCCCATACGGGTTTATCACAAATATGTAAATAACAAATATAAGGTATTATTTATATTCACTAGTACTCCGGACGCGTAATAAATCCGCGTCAAAAAAACTTACACAACTTATGTAGTTGCGAAGTAAGCACGCAGGTCGGGAGGTTAATGCTTTCATTAATAATAGAGAAATAAAAAACGTAGTTAAGTAAACTGTTTTATTTAGATGACCTTTCTAGGGAGTCTGCCATTGCTTGACCTTGTTCAAATATGGTAAACACTGACTTAATCTGATTGCTGAATATAGGTAGTCTTTAAGAGAAATAGTATTTTTTTTTAAGTAATTGTGATTTTTTTAATGTAGGCAAGACTTCATTCTAGATTATTTCAAGACTCTAGAATAACTTGCGCATGTACTTTAAACATGGACGGAGATAATTCTTAGGTCGCGTTCTCTTTCTATTTCGCATTCAAAAAATAATTTAGTAATTCATATTTAATATTAACTTGTTTTCACGCTATTTATTTCTACAAAATATCAATATTTATTTTCACAAAATATTTCATTCTTGACTCGACTCACTGCACTTTACTTACTCGACTAACTCTCCTTCACTCTTAATTGATTCCGCTACGGCTCTTTTATCTGCTGGTAATTAATCTTGAACGTTCTAGAGTATTCCGGACTCTATAAAATTACTGAACAATAGCGGCGTAGCTCTTATCTGACTTGATCTATGTAACGAGACTACCTGATCAAATAGGTCATGATGAGTCATCGGCAGTGCCATACTCTTTACAATATTATATTAATTTTACATTAACAAAAGTTATTGATTTGTGTATTAGTATTAGAAAAAAACAAAATTAAGTACAGTGCAGATTTGAGGGTTAGTGTTTTCGTATCTTGTAGTACGGCTTGGATAATGGAAGAAAGGAATCAAAGCAGGTTGTGGAGGATAGTGGCAGCCGTTAATAATAACAAGTCCCCAAGAAGCAACAACGGCGCGAGTGCGGACAGAGCCGCAATAACCTCGGGTCCCGGCGTAACTTCCAATGAGCGCCGGGCGCCCACCGCAATAGTCGAGACACGCGACGCCTACACCCCTTCATATCGCCCAAATGCCTTTTGTTCCAACACAGCTTTATCTTTTCATTCTCGTCCAAATTACTCATTTGAACAATTACAATATCCCGTATGGAAGGTCACAAAATTTTTAACTTGACTGAATTAGTTTTACCACATATTACTTAGTATTCATTTCATTACCTTAAAGAACACAAAGTTGTACAAAATTTTCCACTTTTTGAGTTAAAATGAGTTTACGATACACCATCATTTTCTGTTTAATTGATGACTTGGTAAAAATTGAATAATTCACATTTTCAATTAAAATTTAATATGTTTTTACATTTCCAAGTTATTTTTAGTCACAGTTGAATATGAAGAGTTAGAATTTGTAGTTTTTTACCCTAATATTTTTCCTGTAAAGTCGAAATAACTTATAAAAATCCATTTTGATATGATACTTTAAGATCACAGTTACTGGAAAGTAGCAATAGCAAACCACAATGTGATTCTAAAGATCGCCTATCACTAGTATTACCTCGTGAATATTTTATCTTCGTCCTCAGATATGTAGATTGAGTGGGTTAATATTTTGATATGGAATTTCAATCTTTAGTATTGTATCTTTTATTCACTTATGGTTTTATTAATTGGACTTTTATTTTTGTTTCAGGTTCAACAGATTGCTAAGTGACAATTCAATGCGAATTGGGTAAGTTTTATAAAATTTTACAAATAAATATAAAATATCATTTAGTTCGTATAATTCAAACATTACTATAGTTGTTTATAAATTTATGGATCGAACTTTAAAGATATGTATAACAGTTTGTACTAATAACAGAATATTTAAAAACATCCTTTTAATGTTCAGCATTTTTAAAACCAAGTATTACGGTTTCACTTGAACACAACCCTGACATTTCCAATCAAGGAGGTTATATAGGAATACCCCTAAAGGAGGTTATACAAAAATACCCTTTTTCAATTTTAATGTGTATCGCCTCATTCACATTAGCCCTTTTAACAAGGTTCTACTGTATTACTATAAAATCTGTTGCAATAATCAAACCCAGGACCTAGGAATCCAGAAGTGTAGGTTTTCCTGGGCATAGAGCTTCATATCTTACTATGATGTGTTTATAAATTTATGAATCGAAGTTTAAGGATTAGTCTAACAATCTGCACTAATAACAGAATATGTAAATACATCTTTTTAATGTTAAATATGTCTAAAACTATGTGTTAAGGGTTACGGTTACCGATCGTGAACACTACCCTGTCGTTTCCAATCAAAGAAGTTATATGGAAATACCCATAGAGGAGGTTATAAGGAAATACCCGTTTTCAGTTTTAACGGATACGCCCTCATTCGCATTAACCCGTTATATCAAGGTTCTTTTGTATTACTATAAAATCTATTACAATAATCAAACCCAACACGTAGGAGTCCAGAAGTGTACGTTTTCCTTTATAAATTTAAGGATTGAAGTATTTGTCTAACCATTTGTACTAATAACAGAATATGTAAAACCATCCTTTTTATGTTAAGCATGTTTAAGACCTAGTGTTATGTTTACCGATTGTGAACACTACCCTGACTACCTCTTTTCGGTTTCTAACGGGTACCGCCTCATTCGCATTAATCACTTATATCAAAGTTCTATTGTATTTCTATAAAATCTGTTACATTCAAATCAGTACCTACCCCTAAAGGAGGTTATAAGGAAATACTCCTTTTCAATTTTAACGGGTACCACCTCATTCGCATTAGTCCATTATATCAAGATTCTACTTCTACCATAAGCACCCAGTAGTCTCGGAGTGTTTTCCTGTGCATAGAGCAACAATGAAACGTTTTACTATTGCGGCAGAATCTCCGCGGTGCCCACCGGACGGATACCCGTTTCACCTTTGATGTGCTGGCGGGTGCTTGGTTCGCCTTCATCGGCCTTTATGTAGGCTCGTGCGTGCTCCGCTGCGTCGCCGTGTGTCGCGCGGTGGAATTGAACTGCCCGAGCCCGACACACCCTGCCGCCTAGCGCTTCTTTCTTCCCGGCGTCCTTCAGCCTTATCAACGCGCAAACGGGTTGTTGCTACCAGCGCTACAGATTGGAAAATATTCATTCCGTCATACGGACGGGAAGCGGGGGTGTTTCTTCTGACACTCGGGGTCGCATCATACTTGAACACTTATTTTAATAAATTATATAATTACACCTTTCAGAAATGTCCATTTTGGAAATTAATTGTGATTTCATAAGAAATATTATTTAGAACTTCCAAAATCCTATACCTTTTTCACAAGGTATTTTATTAAATAAATATATATATTTCGTTATAGAAAGTGTGATAACAATAAATAAATAGAAGATTACTAATACTTTAATAATTTTTCGACTTTGCAGTCTTCAACAGACTTACAAGAAAACATTAAAACTCACTTATGTAGGGGTGGATTACAGATATAGTTGTGAAAAAATACTTTTTTCTATCTGGTCATTAACGATATTTTTCTTAAGGTTCATTGCTTTCCTAATCTCTAACATTTCTAAAATATTTAATCTACCTCCTTTATCAACTATATGTTGAATTTCAAGATCCCCCTCAGAACTGTGTTTATTTTGAATGCAACAAAAACCGTAAAATATACATTTCGGATACATCGTTGTTATCTTAAGATAGGGAAGGTAATACGATGGTCACGGACGATAAATATTAAAAAAAAATCTGATGTGGACACCACATGACTTCCTTGCACGCTTATGTAATTGTATACATTTTTTGCTGCACTTCATATTTTAAATCTATTTCATTTGAAAATGAAATACGATCCTCTAATCAGTCCCGTATACAAAATTTTAATATTCTACGGGTAATCATTTATTAATTGTGCTAATTAAAATAGATTCTGCATCGTACAAGGAAGTAGAAAACATCTTATTTCTAAATAAAATGATATATTATATATAATATAAACATTAAAGTAGCAAACAGTTATGAAAAATTGTGTAAACTATCAAAAGTATTATACGATCATCTAGCAATATGTTATCCTTCCTTTATCAAAACTAATCTTTGTTATTGGTAGCATTCTAGCTTAGGAATCAGATTGAGAATGTGAAATATTAATCAGGATTGATTACGGCAGCAAAGCATTTTCTGATTTGTTACGTTGTTCGTTGTTTGGACTTGTTTTGTTTGGAACTAAACGTGAAGGAAATTGACGTTCAATATGTCATTAATTTCTCATTTGTAAATAATTACGTACCTACGCGAACAATCAAAAGTTTTGTTTATTTATTCGTAATTTAAATCTAATTTAAATAATATTAAAATAAATCATGATAATAAAATATTACTATTTGAAAACTAGTCGTTGAGAAACAATTTATTATTGTTTATTTTTTCGATGTTATAGTATTAAACATCTGCTCTAAATATTTAATATCACCCATTGAGTTCAGATCAGAATAAATAAGACATATTTGAAAAATACTTTTTTGTGAAATCCATTGTCTTATCCAATTGGCTATGGAACCTTTCGTTTAAAAGTTTCTTATTATTAAAATATGAATGGTAACTTTCAAAATACACTTTATTTTTTGAAATATTTCACTTAAAAAGACCATATTACCCAACTTTTGGTATTGTTGATAATCAGAAGTAGTAGATGATGTTTTAGGCATTGTTCGATCATAACAGTTCTCAGCCTATTTTTTCAGCGGTGCATTATTAAACTATACATAAATAGTTCTCGACTAAAGGCACTATTATTTTCTTCTATGAAACATTAAGTTATTACGTTGTAATTAGTAAAGTTACAAGTACATAAATTTTGGTGTTTTCCAGGTTGGCTCTTTCTTCTTTTCTAGTAACGTAAATTGTTGACAAAATCGTTAATTTGGTGGGGGCCCAGTCTGCCCACTCTAAACCCATTTTATTTAGCAGGACAAGTAGAAACAGCAAAAACTGTTAATTTCTTTTGTCAAAGTTTTCAATATTCACTCAGTAATATTTACCAGTGCTATAAATAATGCTACTACTAATTGTAATCTGTGTCTAAACTCATGAACAAAGTGTAAGAAAATCAATCCTCAATCCGTTAAAAGACAATAAATCTGAATTGATTTTGTAATTTCTTTCGTTTTCCGTTTTGATTCCGTGCGTATCTTAGGCCCACATACTCGCTCCCGATACCCGTCTCATGTAGAGTTGATTAAGGACAAGCGAGCCGATCTGTACCAGGGCCGGTGATAACGCCAGAGAGGTTCATTCAATTTTAAAATTTCATTTGGTAACTTGGCGCGAGGAAAATACACAGAATGAAATGAAACACAATTGTTCGTTGTTCGGCGCCGCCGAGACGCTTTGTTCGCAGACGCCATTATCAACGGCGCTGCTACCTGGAGGGTTGCGCGATGTATGTGTTTAAACTCCACCTGAAGAATGAGTTTGTTTAACAATCATTTTAAATTGACCTCCTTACTTCAACTTACGGCCAGGCTACATTACCCCGGGAAACTTTCCAACAGGGGTTTTACATTTATGGACTTATCGCCTATTTTAACATACGTTATAAAATTCGGAGTAATAGAAAAATAAAGTACAGAATTGACGTTTTATGTGTTCACAAAAAGATAATTATTTCATATTGTGTATTTATCCGGTAAATTATCTTTGGGTAATTATATATAATTTATGATAAAATTTACAATCATATAAAACATATTATGAAAAAATATGTGATCGATACTAATAATATTTGATAAGTAATTAATATTTACTTAATCTACAGAATTAATATTTTAATGGTGTATGTGACCATAATGGAATTTCAATATATGTCATAAAATATAAAAATTAACCACTATAGTTTTTCTTTATAATAATAAAAACTAAACATTAGTTTGCAATTATATAGTTATTAGCAATTTAATGTTTTGGGATATGTCAGCATGGTAGGATCGTTGAAAAATACTGTCTCCTTTTTTATTTCGCTGTCAGTCTATGTGTCTTCTTTTACAATTCTAACACGATAACATGACAGCATCCCTTTTCCAAATTTTTATTAATTATTTTCTTGCAAACTATAAATAAGGAATCGATTAAAAAAATCGGATATTTTATTTTTTTGTCTAGTATGAATAAGTAAAAATCAAAATCTAAAAATGTCGTTAAATACTCACGGTACATTTGATCGTCTAAAAAGTTGCAAATAAATAAATCTGAACTGTCAAGTGAAGTGTCACATTTTACAAACACTTAAATTGCTATTCGTCATTGATTGAAATGAGGAAATATGTCAGATCTGTGAATTTTCAAATAATCCATTTGACATTAGCAAACATTGTATCTATATCTGGAGCATGCATCTATAAATGCAGTTAATCAATATCCTCGGTAATGTTCTGAAACTTGGTAGATTGCCTCGCCATGAACTAGAATATGAGATAATGAGAAATAATTGAATTGTGGTGGTAAATTATACATTTGCAACTAATGCAATTTGCATTAGTATAATGATATTTTCCGAATATTGTGGAATAAATCAAATATATATCTAATGGTTCATGAATATTCAATATTGACCCTATTCATTTTATAGAAAATGTACTTATTGATTTAATGATAATTTCACTATTCGGTTATCAATATTTTCAAGTATTCACTATATCTGTAACATTTAAAATAAAAAATCTAAAACTAGATACTTTACTTAAATTTTTCTTTAATTTAATTTTATTCACTATTTTTTTAACCGATATATTAAACGGTTTTCAATTTTTAAAAACCGGTTTTTGAACTAAAACCTTTATTATTATAACATTCTTCATATGGGTTAACCGTTAAGCAGTACTTTTTTGGTTACATGCCCTGGTTATAATAAACAGAACAGTCATTGAATATTATACATGTCTTCACTTTTCTTTACTTTCGGGTAAACAGGTCTGAAAGAAACACTGTTTGAAAGATGTTCCTGAACTCATGAAGTACTGTATTATTCTAAAGGTTAGTATACATTTAGTACAGCTATAGAAATAGGCGAATGCGTTTAGTCTTTCTTTTTACTTTTAAAACATCAGAGATATTTTTAGTTTAGAACAACCTTAAGAAGGAATAGGTAGCAGTCTGGGAAAAAACAAGTGCGACTGTATAAAGCGGATGAATAAGTATAATGGAAATGTAAAATAGTGTTTGGCGAATCAGTGTAGACATTGGTTGAAAGCGTATTCAGAACAACAGACGCGTGGGTGGAAGCGTGCATCGTCCAGTTAATATGCTAGTAGGTAGTTCTTTATCGTCGTTTACACGAATCCCTTGCATAAATATCCCAAGTCTCACTCCTCGGTAAGATCACTTGCACCCCGATGTATAGAAATATGGCATCGGGGATTGCCCATTCAGAAGCCTAGAAACTAATCTCATGTAATATTTATTTCTTCTCAATTCTTCTTTGTTATTTCCAATGCGTCTCTTTCTCCTCAGACTGTTGTTGCATGTACAGGGTGTTAAAAAGGCATATATCTTAATAGTCATTCATTTACTTGTGATACAAAATTTCTAAATTCCGTCTTTCAAAGACATTCCAATTCGATACTTATATATTTACTACATATAATATACCGTGAATATTTTTAAACGTGTTACATATGGATTGATCATATCCATGGTTACGACTTCATATTTGATGGAGTTGTACTTATATATTTACTACATATAATATTCGAGGAGTATTTTTTAAAGTGAAACATGTAGATTTATTATATTCATGGTTACGACTTGATATTTGATTGACAGGAACTTGTTTGTCTCATGTAAAATGAAACATAGGGAATTAATTCGACATTTGTTTTTTTGGGTTAAACAATATTCTGACAGGCCTACACCAAGTGCAACAACAATTTTAAGAATCATTAATAACTTTAGAGGAAATGGTAGAGTAGTAAAATGGGGAATAATTCAGCATTCAGCTGCGTTTTGAAGGAAAAGTCAATTGGAGAAGAATAAAAAATACGGGTCTAATATTTTATTATTATTATATTGATTAAAGCTAAAAATTAAAATTCGTGCAAGACACAATTACAGCGTTTCAGTAATTAATATTTATATTAAACAATATCCTTCGAGAAGACTAAAGTGACCTAGTCTTGAAATTAGTCTTTCTTGATAGTAACTCAGCAGAATGAATTTTTAAAGAAACAAAGTGGTTTACTCTTCATAATTTCAAATTAGAAAACTGTTGCTAGGCAAAAAAGCGTGTAAATTTTGTAGTAGGATGGAAAGAGGATTTGTCATATCTGTTGGAAGGCGGAGAAATAATGAGGGCCATAATGAACGCGAACACTTCCGCTCAATTAGCAGGAAAGTAATTCACAAGTCGGCAAAAACGCGAAGCCGGTCCTGGCGCGGCGTCGCGGCGGAGAAAGCCGCTCGATGCTAGGACAGATGTTCAAGGACGCTCTAGTGTTCCCGAGTTAACGGAACGGGAACGGAGGTCAAACGGGCGGGGTAGCACCGAGCTGTCGGCTGTGGATATCAAAAATGTCAAGCAACGCCGAAAACGATATCCAACCATATTCTCGTTATACAATTATGCATAATGTATTAAATATTTAATAAGTGAGCACATCAGAAAATTCACTTATTTTGATCATTCTTCATGTTGAAGAGATGACATTTCTTCCATAAGGTTCTGCTTGCAGTTTTGCCACCTACATCGATTTTTCGGTAGATCTAACGATTTCCTCTTCAATCTACCGATCTACCGAAATATATTTCTGTCGAATTATTTGCTTAAAATAAATTGCAGATTGTCAAAAGTTCTAGATATAGATAAAATAGAAAATATCGCATCGAAAAACTAATGTAAGTTGTCAAAATATACGTTATTTACTATTTCGATGTGATATTTTTCATTAACCGATAATTAAGATAACCGACACTTTAACTATAGGTGGAAAAACAGGCCCTTAGTAAAATAAATAACATTATTCCAGGAATTCGCGAACTTTACATTATTTTGCAACGGTTACAAGAAAAACAAAGAAATCGTCATGGAACAAAAATAATTTTGATTTTTTAAAAAATGGGATTAACGTCAATATCAATAATCCAAAATAGGATAATAATTCTAAGCTATTATTAAAGCAATGACTGCATACGAAACTTGAAGTACGTATACAAAAATTCACATAATTTAAAATGATGGAAACATTTTGTCTTCTTTAGAATATTGTATATCTACCAAGGTAAAGGAAATTGTCTCACTTTACCCTGAATACAGAGAACGTAGAGATAAAATGGTTACTCAAATGATGTTACAAGAAACCATATAAAAAAAAAATATATTTTGATGAAATGGAAGAAGTTACGAGTAGTTCGAAATCCTTTATAAGCTGTTAATGTGGAAACAGGTATACAGAATTTTCGTCCTTTTTTAAATGACATAATGGGATATTAGTACCAAAAGCAGTCCCAACTGATATCATTGCAGTTTCGCATCTATCGTAGACAAAAATATTATATATAATCTATAATTAGTACTTTTGTTTTACTTTCTGTTGTATTAAAAGAATAAGAAATTATTGATTATTTAGCGTAAAGAGGAGAGCAATTCCCATGATATTAACCCTTCGCCTTCTTTTATGCTAAGCAGAATACACGTTCATAATTAAGAGAACTAGATTAAACGAGGGAGTTGAATATGGGAGCAAGTCGAGGAAAGGGAATTTTTCAGCGACAATGCCGCCTGGGACCTTTGATGTTCCATTGTGGCTGAAGCTGAAACGCCAGCGTAGCCTTATCAAAATAGAGCTGAAAGAGCACTGTTTAAATTATTTTACTCGCTTTGCTCACCACAATACGTATGACCTCACTAGGATATATCTCGCGAACCTAAACGTTGACACTTTGCAAAAAGGTCCACGGAATGTTCACTTAAAATTTAAATTTACGGCACAAAGACTTCTGGATTTGACATGGATATGCACCGAATATTGCATTTTCATAACGATATAACATATTTTGGCGTATAAAATCCTTCAACTTTACAACGGAATATAAAATTCAGTCCTTTTCAATCTGATTCTGAATTATACAGTCCCAGAAATGGAAAATCGATAAAAGTTACACAATGTCTGGAGAGATACGCAAACATTGGAATCATTTTTCAGATCAAAGGATCTTTTTCCCATCACATACAATTAGGAAAAAATGAAAAGAAGTGTTTTTTGTAGCAATCAAAAGCCATTACTGGGGCGAATTCGCTCGCTCAAGTTTCATTGGGGCAATGATAACAACGGGACTAGATCAATGAAACATTTTTCATCTGGAGCAGATCAGTAAAGAACTGTTTGTTGGATAAGCTGAATGCACAGTGACAGTAGGACATCTGTTCCCTTTGATATTACACTTATGAGAAACAAACGCGTCTAAGTGAACACAAGAACATCTCTTCTTTGGAAACATCTGCTTTATGACAAGAGGATTTTATACTGGGTGTTAAAAAGATCACAAAATTTTAAGGCACACCGTATAGCAAAAAAAGAAATAAAAATATATGAATCCGCAAATTTCCGTACAAGAGGAAGGATAATTAGTAATCTGATTTGTCTGTACTACTTTTGAGTATGAAAAAGACTAGGATGCTCATATATCTAGAATGAAATTTACTCCTCCAATAGAAGCACATCGTAACATAGACGAAGATACAGGAATTTTCAAAATGATCTATTGATAAATTTCTATTAACTCAAAATAAATTATAAAATTTCGGCTATCCCCTCGTATAATAAATTTCATATGCGTAATAAAAAAATATATTTTAGTCCCCTTATATACATATAACTATCAATTTATTTAAAAAAATATTTTTTTAACGATCACTAATATTTAAATAATTAATCATTAACTGTATTTTATGACAGCGGTAAAATAATAAATAAAATGGTTTTTTACGTAGTATAAAACAATACTAGTTGTGTTTTTAACAGTCTATAAAACGTTATGGTATATTTATAGATCATTCAAATTAATAACTACGTTAGAAAAATTTATTAACAATGAAAGTATCAGTTTCATAAAATCTCTTTTTATTCGTGGTATAATCCTTGAAAATATACGATCCAGACGTCTGAAAATTTCACTAGCTTTCTTGCTAAGTTGTTAACGCATTGATTGTACTTTATATCTTGGGTATGTTATTATATTATGATTAAAATTTCTCGCGTAAAAGTATTTGCATGTATTTGTGAAATATGCCTACGTACAGGATTTCCTTGCTGATATTAGCGTTGCTAAGGAAACGAATTAAATCATGTTAGAATTTATGCCTTTGATATAGGAAAGTACCTTATTCACCACATAAACAATATCCCGGCTTACCTAGAACACGGCTTTGATATTCTGCGTAAAATATCTCACAAGATTAGATTGTATAACGTCAAAATGTCTTTAAGGAAAGCAATTTATTCTGTACTATCATGTGGATTTAATTTCTTATGGAAATGAGGCTCTTTCAAATGAATTCAATCTCTGTACACAAACTGCTTTCGAATAAATAATTATAGTAAGATCAATATTGAAAATTATTTAAAACACATTCATATTTCCTTTTATATCTGATTCAAAAACAGAAGAAAATATTAAAATTAATAACTTTTCATTCATTATTTATTGTTGAATACTATTTTTTTTTAAATTTAATTTGGTGTATCTGAAAATTTGAATTATAATATCATAATATTCCAAAAATTTCTATCCATATACTGCAGAACTTTTAACCTTTAAATGTTAGCTAAAAATATTCATATCTATTATTAAATTAAATTGAAATATTATTTTTAGCATTTTATTATATAGGTATTCGTAAATAAATCAAATAAAAATTCGTATCATTTAGCTATTTAACATAAAAAATTTATAATACTGGACTGGTATAAAATGAATCGCGAATAACACATTTTTCTTTATTAGTTTCATTTTATTCACATCTTATTTCTTATTAAAAATAATGGTTTGGAGAAAAATAAATGATGAGCTTCTCCAATTTTGGCTAGATATTTTTAGATGCGGTCCAAATGTTCGAATTAGCTCAATAAACAAAACCAATGTATCTCTTTTCTCGTATTCTTATTATTATTATTTGGAATTATTCCAATTTGGATATATAGTACCGTAATTCAATTCTGATGTGGGTGTATTTCAACATGTAGAATGACATCACAGCTTTTTAATCTATATTTAGATTTAGTCGAGTTTAGTCTTGAAATTTCTAGACAAGACAAGATTTTGCCGAAAAATTATCAGTCCTTGTCTAAAGCGAATGCGCAGGTTAATGTAGTCTAGAAACAATCTAGAATCTTGGTATTTAGACAAAACTTTTTAATCTTTACTTAGACTTAGTCAAGTCTTCTTGAAATTTGTAGATAAGACAATATTTTGCTTATGAATTATCAGTCCTTGTCTAAAGCATATGCAAAGGTTATTGTAAAGTTTTAAAACAATCTAGAGTCCTGCTATATAACAACACTTTTTAATGTATACTTAGACTTAGTCAAGTCTTGTCTTCAAATTTCTAGACGAGATAAGATTTTGCCGATGCATTATCTGTCCCTGTTTAAAGCGTATGCGAAGGTTAATATTGAGTTTTGAAACAATCTAGAGTCCTGATATCTAAACAGTACTTTTTAATCTATACTTAGACTTAGTCAAGTATTGTCTTGAAATTTCTAGACAAGACAAGATTTTGCTGAAGAATTATCTATCCTTGTCTAAAGCGTATAGGCAGATTAATATAGTCTTGAAACAATCTGGAATCTTGGTAACTAGACAAAACTTTCTGATCTACACTTAAACTTTATCAAATTTTATCTTGAAATTTCTAGACATGCGTAGGTTACTGTAAATTGTTGAAACAATCTAGAGTCCTGATATCTAAACAACACTTTTTAATCTAGACTAAGTCTAAGTCTTGTCTTGAAATTTCCAGAAAAGACAAGATTTTGCAAAGCTTACACACTACACTTACACTACTTACTTCTTAAAATTTAAAATATATTATCAAGTGGATAAAAGATTAAAATTATTGGTCACAAAGTAATATGCAAATCTTAAAAGGTAAAGGAAATTAGACGACTTTTCTCTATTCTCTACTGTTTTACTTGTTCGCATTATATAAATAAGTTGACCTTCCATTGCTCTGAACATATTCATATTTCAACATATATAATAACTTAGATTAGGAAAGTCCGACGAACTTTCCTAATTTAATCATTTCTGGATACGACTCAAGATTAATATATAATAACGTCACATTGAATGCTATATAGATTGTTACTTAATGTATTAGTCAATGTTAATTAGACAATTTATTAGTAAGAGTATCATCCCGTAAAGTAAACCAAGTTGACCTTCCATTGAGCGACCATATTCCACCATATCGAATGACGTCACTACGAATGTCACTTAAGTTATGTCTTATCCGATATCTAAGTTGTGCCTTAGAGTAGTAAGTTAAAGAAAATGAAGTTGACCTTCCATGGACATAACCTCACAATCCCATGCTCATGCCAGTGTACTTATAACCTATTTGGTTGATGATCGCGCACGTTGCTGCTGCCCCCCGCGCCGCCGCTGGGGAGAAAATCAATATGGGCGTCCGCGTCGCGGCGCTAGCGTCTGTCGGCCTCCGCCTCACATGCCGGCCACCCTGTACGCCCGCGGGAGTGCGGAGTGTAGTGCGAGACAGTGCTGCGGTGCAAGTGTTGCAGTGTGATCTTCCCCTGCGTCGCGGATTGCAAACTGCACGAGATCTGGTAAGACCACACACGCCACGGGAATCTCATAGCGCATAAGTTCAAGGTTATATGAACTCAATACGGCAAAATGCGGTAAAGTTTAAATTTGTTATGTAACTCAAGGATTTTGGAGGTTAAAATGTAAAATATGTCATAATTAAATAAGAAAATGTGGCATTTGAAGGTATTATAAGTAGGAATATTATAGACATCTTATTTTTCTTTAGATTTTGTAGTAGATTGAGGCAAAATCGACGCATGATACGATAAAGTTGAAATTTGTTATGTAACTCAAGTATTTTGGAGGTTAAAACATAAAATATGTCATAATTAAATAAGAAAATGTGACATTTTAAAGGTATTATAAGTAGGAATATAATAGACATCTTACTTTTCTTTAGATTTTGTAGTAGATTGAATTTTGTGTTTTAGAAATATATAAAGCAAAAAAAGTAAAAACAATAGTATCAGAAATACAAGAACAATAAAATTGTGTCACAGCAAAAATTAGAAATATATATTAGGGTTATGTAAGCTATATTGCCAAGTAATATATATGTACTTCTAAATCATATACTATTTGACTGAAAAATATTACACCTATAATATAAGACATAAAACTGATAATATCGTAAAAGGTAAAAGTATCAGAAAAAAATAGGGATATGTATTCATGGACAAGAATTTATTTAATATTTTAATACAGATACATGCAAATAAATGGCACAAAATTAAATAGAGTTTTTCTATTTTAAAAATATATTTTTCAATCATTTTTCTACTTCCGTTTAATAAGAGAATCTTTATTTTCCTAATTTCAGTTAGGTTATTGATTCCATTATTTCACGAGTGAAATAATGAAATCATTATTTCACGCGAACTCAAATTGGAAAGTAGACATATATAGAAACATTACCACCTATAAAAATATAATATTTAATTCTTATTATGTTTGCAAATATTAATAATATAGTTATTACATTTATTAGATTCACAGAGACTCGTATTTTAGAATTCAAAAAATTTAAATACTTAACAACTATATTTTATATACTTTATCTTAATAATGAATAATGTGGAATCGCAAATGCCTAACTTATCAATCTGGTGCCAATACTTACGTTAATTCGCCCCTCCTTAGGAATATATTTGGATCCGCCACTGAGGAATGATCATTTTAAGAAGGATATTATAAAGGAATGAAATTTTACCACCTGGAATCGAACTAGAATCATCTTCGATTGTATTATTAGAATAAACTTTATAAATGAGAATAATTTGTTTCTTCATGTTTATTATTGTGCAGTGTAAAGCTATAATAATATTTTCTTACATTTTCTTCTTATAAATTGGTCCCATTAAATAAATTGACGCTAGAACACTAGTAGAATAAAACTGCGATAAAAAATAACCAAAAATATATCTGCAGACACCATACTGCTGCTGCAGCCAAGAAAAAGTAATGGTATATTTCATTTTCTAAAAAAGTCATATTTCTTACAAAACTCCTACATTGAAAGTGGGTATAATTTAGTCGCTAGAACCTTTATAGAACTTCTTTTAATTTTTTTATAATCTCATGAATAATTTACGGCATCTTCTATTAAGTCTAGCATCAAAAAAGTAATATAAAGTGGGGAGCGTCATTTAGATAATTTGCTGATGTAGTAAAATTTTTAAATTGAAAATTAATTGAGTTGTAAACTTAGCGAAATAGTATAGGGAAGATTGTAACTTTCGTTCAAAGGGACTAATTAAGTTTAACTTTTTAAAAATTGAAATTAGTCTATTTTTTACGTCTTTCTCATTTAATTTGAGCTAGCTAAAGCTAGCTAATTAAACTAGGAATATTATGGTCATATCGTATGAAATCGTAGATATGATTGTTGATTGTTTTCGAACTGACGTCAACGCCATCTTCCTTGTAAATAAGGAAAAATTTAACAATAAGAGCGATATACAGTATGTACAAAAATAAAATAATCAAGAAAACAACAGACAAAAAAGAGCTAAATTATATTAACCAGAAAAAATATAAAATAAAATAATCGTGAAAAATTATTTGATTGGTTCAATCTATTGTACCGAACTAGTACAATTATATCACAGTTTGACAGATAAATAACAATAACTCACTGTTTCATAGCATACTTAAAGCAAGGCAATTATTTCCGGTGTTATTTACCTACAGTTTAAGAAAAGAAATGTATGAAAAAATGACAAAATCAGTGTAACTTTGAATTTTTATGTAAAAAAATTACTTAAAAGTAATTTTGTTTTAACTCTCTTGAAATAACGATTGAATATTATTATTTCATTGAATTGTCAATATTGTTCAATTAGCAATAGTAACGAAGGTAATTAATTGATGAAAAACGATTGAATTTTAGGTATATTATTTGACAGTTGTGGATAAAATTATTAAACTCGTTTTTTCCTCTACAATAGATTACCTTATCATTTGAAGTTTGGTACAATTCCTGTAAATAATATCACTCCAACTGCTGCACATATGTCTACCTTGGAATGTTCGGATATTGTTCTTTAAATACCATTGAACCAGCCGTAAATTGCCAGCTTTGCTTGTACGATCAATTAGGCCCTTTGTCTGCGTAACAATTGCCTGAGAAATGAACAAGTAATCTGATAGGATATGTGCTGAGTAAGAAATTACTTAACTACGTGTAAAAGTCTTTGTGTGGAGAGACTTAACACGCCTTCTGTCTTTCAAACGAAGAGGTTTTTTTCTAATTAAGTATTTATTCAATGAAGACATAATACCTATTGAAAAAATTGATAATATGGAGTTAAATGCTGTGAAATATTTCCACTCGCATTAATTCAATTCTTTTATGTTATAATTTGACAGAACGATTAATTTCTTTTGTTTGAATTAGACAATTGAAATTTTCTCCCCTTTTACAAACCCTTTTAATATTTGTTTTCATGTTTAAGCTACTGCATTTCTTTTATTTTGAAATGAAGTTATTTTTCTTTCTTATTTTCTTTTGTCTTTTCATTTATGTTGAAATAAAATTTCACTATGATACAACCAAATGGATCTTATACATGCAATGTGAAAATTATTATAATATTTCTTCAGAATGAAGTGCAGGCATTACGAGTAGTTATTGTTATTAAATGTAGATAATTTGTCTAGAAACAAAATGGAAAAATATTAATCTAAAATGTCAAGATGTTTGCTGATAGTAAATACATCTGTTTATTATATTATGAATGCTTCAGTTTACCTACCTCAGAGTAGGTAAAATAAATAGCAAATATTTCATTTTATCGTGTTATTCGTGCTGTTGTTTTTTCATAAGTTTTTAAAAACATTTTAAAATTTATGTACAGGACGTGTGTTTGAGTAATTAGCTATATAGTATGTATATGTTTGTTGTTTATATATCTAAAATCAATAACGGCATTTTTCCTGTCATTGGTACAATAGTCTAGTAATTAATTTTCACTAAGAATATAACCTAGATAAATTGTTGTCTTCTATGTAAGGTTATGAAATTGATTACTTACTTGATTTGATTTTTAATTAGATCTTTGCGCTTTGCTTCTGAAATATATAAACCACCCTGAGACCGTGGAACTCAGTAATTGTTTCAGATGAACCAAAATAAAGCTTTTTAGATCATATGGACGAATTATTGTTTGGAAAAGGACGAATGAACAAATGAAAAGAAAAAAAATATGCCAAATTATATAACAGTGAAATATTGAAGTGGTTCTATGCTTGTATGGGGCCGTATATTATAAAAGTGGTTTATTTGAATATTTTAAAGAGAATTTGAAAATATGTGCTGAAAATTTGGAATTAAGTGATATTTATATCTTTCAAAAAGATAATGACCCCAAACATACTACAAGTAAACTGCTAGATAGTAATTTTGCAATAGTAGACAACAATTAAAAACGCCTCCATAGTTTCCAAATATAAATCCCATTGAAAGAAATGTGTAAAACAAGAAACCCAAAGAATATAAAAGAACTATTATATTTATGGTACAAAAATGGGGTAAAATTGACTCTCAAACTCTAAGAAAATTGTAGAAAATACGACAAACCGTTTAAGGGAAGTAATTCTAATGAATGGCGGTTCAAAAGATCATTGATTCTATACAATTTACAGGTGTACGGAGACTAAATTGGCATAAGGAGACAATACATAATTTTAATTATTAATACAGTAAGTTATAATAAAAAAATTATTTCGTGTATATATTAAAAAAGTAGAATACTTTTTTCCTTTACTGGAGTACGGAGACTAATTGATTTAAGTATATATTCAGTTATATCAAAAATGGTGAACTAACGATTAGTAGGTATTTGGTCCCTGAATCACAACGGAAAATATTGTTGTTTGAAAAACAATTCCGTATTGTGCGTTTTGAAAATATGTGCATATTCCACATTTTGTTTATGCAAGAGTTTTGATTCTTCATTTGGAAGTTTAATATCACATCCCTCATTAAAAAGACAAAAAAGCGGCATTATTTAGCCAGCAGCACAATGAACATGACAGTGGAGTTTTTAATTAAAGTGTTGGTTGTGAAAGCCATCGAGATGGAGATTGCGGCGACGTCGACGCCGAACCGAAGCGGCAAACGACACCTTTTATCTCGATCTCGGCGACGGCGGTGGCGTCGGCTGGAGACTGACGTCCTACCCCACTGCGCGTTTTTCCCGATGTAATGCAGATAGTTAGGAAGTTCGACGCTAGTGGCTGCGCTATGCATAGGAATCTCGTCATTTGCCCAAACGGTGCATTCGATGCATTCTTACAAAGATGAAGATGCAGAGTTTTGCTCCCCGGGGAAATGGATGGCTGACTTGAGGTTACGTTTGTTTTGTTGCTACGAGCTTTTCAAAGGTTTCTGTTTCAGCTTATATTTTTGATACGGTTGCAGTTTTTATGCTTTTCTATTACCTATTTATTTTTCCAATACGTACCACGTGATGCATGTATTGGCAGACTTCTTCAAATCAATATATAAAACTACAGGAATGCCCTGAATTCATACAGAAATTGAAGTTACATATTTCAAAATTAATAAGTTCGTATTAACTATGAAACAACCTACAGTATGACAGTTAGAACTGTGACTCAATGAGTTCTGTTAGCCTATGCTCCTCTAACTACAGAAGAATTCCACTTACTCATCATGGAAAGGTATTCTGGGCCTCAGTCAGAAGACGAGATTTATTTCATCCTTGTCGATTAACACCAAGGAAGTACTAGATTTCAATAAAAATAACCTGAATACTACGTCAGGTATCTTTACTGAACACTGTTCGCTGAAATACCACCGTCATAAGATTGATAAAGCTGGAAATAATATACGACTCAGCGAAGAGAGCGAAGAAACTTCGGAACATATCATACTCCTAAGTGAATGTTCAAATATAACCAAATGTTGATTTAATCATCTAGGTAAAAGATACATGACGGTAATTGAGATCGGTAAACTGACTCCTGAAGCTACATTAAACATCATAAAAACATGGAACAGGTCCTAAAATATAAGAAATTGGTCAATTATATTTTTCCATTGAATTTATTAGTACAACTTTTACAACTAATTATCCAAAACTTTTAGTGGTTTAATTTGAATTAAATCCAAAAACTCACACTGTTTTGCTTAAGATCATTTTTTGACGTACTATACTTAAATAACTTAATAACAAGAATAAAATGTTTTCTTTTTGATGGCTGTAGAATTCACATCATTTATTGTCCCCTTTTCAAGATTATGAATGCGTGTATTTCAAGGTTTTATTCTTTTTTAATAAAGATATTTCGGTAGTCATAAAATTTTAACGTTTTCCAATATCGCTTTGAAAACCATTACTAATTTATTACATTATTATGTCTTATTCTAAGAAATGTTATTTTTAAAATGAAAAAAAATATGAAAAAGCTGTTTAAAATTTAAATCAAGGAATTATCTAAAAAGTTTTATAGCATAAAAACACATAAATTACAAAGCGTAAACCAGAAAAACTGCAGTTTGTGCAATATGTCATGTATGCATATCGCTTGCCACTAATCCCAATATCTTGCGAGATTAAAATTTCCAGTCTATTAGTTTGGAAAATGTATTAAAATTGTAAACGCAATATATTTAAATTTCCATATATATTTTCCAGACAATTGACAGAAAATTACGTAGGGTTTGTGGGGTAGAACAAGAGCGCATCGCCTGGGCGCCAATGGTGCAACGCTGCACACCTGCACGTCATGTAACGCGGGTCCTTATTGGCTGCCGCTTGCCGCGGATTCCTCGTTTTATTAGCGATAAATCGGTCGCGTAAATCACGGAACATGCATAACGCCGCGCGCTCTTACACGGGTATAAAACTCCAGATATTTATGCGCTGCTGAGATTTTAACTTTCATCATTTTCTGCAACTTTGCCGTAGCTCCTTACTTGGGTCGATTCCCCGCTAAATTGTACTGATTTTATTTGATGGGGTATACTCACATAAATTTTCATTGTTTACGGATGTGGATATAAGTTCACTTTGGCTCAGTCGCTCCTGAAATTTAATCCTTATTTATTATAAATCCGTCTTTAACAACTGAAAATGAAGAACGATTATGTAACTTGAAAATTATTGTTTCTGTACTCTTATATTTCTTTATTTTTCTACTGTAACATAATTTATAAAAAAACATTGAGAAATAGTACATTGCGGCTCGTGCCGCAATTTGCACTATCGTTCGGGAATATAGCACTTTTCCTACGTGGTACACATTAGTATATTATGTATTTAGTAGGAAAAGTGCTCTTATTTACGGAAAACAATGAACCGCGTATAATACGAGAGAGAAAATATTCCCGGACTGTTATTTTTCGTAGCCTAGCAGCTACACTAAAATACCGGAATAATGCACTTTCCGGGTCGAAAACACACCGGAAAGATGTCATTTTTCAAAATCCGATCGAAAAAAATTGTTTCTCTTCAAGTATCTTTTTAATTACAATGAATGGTGTTGCTGTTTTTCCTGACCCTTTAAACCACATAAACATATTTAATATTAATTATAAATTACAAGATTTACTTCATCTATTCTTAACATTACTAAGAAAAACAATCAAGATTTTTAGTACTCCCGGATCGTTCTTTGAATCTGTCTGTTGTAACATAATTCGAAGGTTGGTCATTGACAAATCATAGATGTTCAGCTCATCGAAATCCAAAGTACTTACTTCTTTCAGAATATATACAGCTTGTAGTGGGTTCTGTTCTCTTCGAGACACTGTCCATATTACATGATTACAAATTTACATTAAAAATGTTGTTGCTTTTTAGGTCATTTTGAAGGAAACTGAGTATCCTAAAAAGTCGTAACACAAAAACTTAATAGAATTTTTAATAACACTTTATACACCTTGAGACTGTTAAATTAAGAAACTAGGGAATTTTTACAGCGTTGAATTTTGATGTACTGGCGTGTAAACAGCACTATAAAAGAAAAACGAAGAGCAGCCCAATTAGTAGTGTGTAAATGAAGGGTTGGTCGGTGGATTTTTTCGGGGGATGGGGGTGTTGGTACGCACAGAACTGTTAATTAATGCAAAGAGTTGGATGACTCGGTCCAATTACATCCGCCTCGCCTCTAGCGCCTCTAGTGCAGTGGGCCCGCGACGCTTTGTAAAGACCGCATTGCGTGAATTGCCTTAATTGAGTTTCCGACAGTTTCGTCGTTGTTTTCATATCTGCTGGTGCCGGCTGAAGCCTAGGCGTCGGGAACATTTGTTCCTCTCCCAGCCAACTCCAGGAAAAAACCCGCCAACTTTGCTCGCGGTAACATGTTGTTGTTCCGATTTCGAATTTAGCGCCACCGGTTCGCACTTGTTTTTTGATTTATCGAGTTTATCATTGGGGGAACAATGGTTGGTGTGAAGTTCGTGCTTGTAGTGACGTGATTGTTGAACGGTTTGTTCTGATAGCGCTAAGCCCTGGTTTGTTTGTCTCCGATTCTGTTTCAGCTGTTTTCATTTCACCACTCATTGGCAGATTTTAATTCAGATTGCATGATTGAATCCGCGGAGAATTGACAATTACAAATGAGTTTGAATCCAAATTCGCGATACAAATCTGTTATATTTTTAATCACACTGATTATCTACTTGGCAAACAAAATACGCTGTGGTTGTTGAAAGTACAAAATCACCAAAAAATAATAGAAATAAATAGATGAAATTAAAGAGTAAATGATTCAATTTCATCACCGCCTCTATAAAATGACGAATAACATTTTACGGGATTTCATTTCATCCTCTTTCGGTTGTCATCACAAGTCGACTGACAGCTGATGTTGTTGATGTTGAGGTAATGTTGATATCTAGTTAAATTATTCATATTTGAGTTGACGATTGACAATGAAATATAGTGGCATGGATAATACTCCAAATCTAGAAACTACTACAATGTCTTTATCTTCTTTTTTGTCAAGGGTAGACTGCAATTGCGCATGTGCAATAAATTTCATGTAATATCTGTGTGTCTATTTTTTTCTAATGAAGCTTAACTTCAATTGAGAATTTATTTAATGATTATTATTTATATATGTGTGTTCGGTATACGGGTGACGCAAATTGGTGGCAGCGGTAGTCTTTGAAAGACGTGCTTTCTTCGAAAGCGGTATTACAGTATCGCTGATTATTTAAAGAATGAGGAATTCGAATTTGTCCCTTTTTCCATAATCTCTTAGCTCTTTCTGGTCTTTATACTAATATTCTAGAATTATTTTGATATTCACAAAATCGAGACTCATCAACGACAATAAAAATCAGTGTGTCTAAAAAATAGAGACTTACTTCTATTTATGACAGAATTACATTTAAATGATATTAGCTATACAATTAGGATATGTGTTTGATTAAATGCCTTACATGATGCACTTTAGTCCTTATAAGCAACTTACACAAATTCCCATTACTCTTCCACATTAAACAACATAACATCCCCACATCCATTTCTCGAGCAAACATTTACACATGTCTAATCCACATCCTCAGGTTTGTTGGGCGGCACGCGCATATTCCCCCCCCCCCCTTCCCCCCGTACCCCCCTCTATCCCGATCTCATCCCGTCCCCGGTGAGATTGTCTCATCACACACACTGATTGGAATGGAAGATAGTGGAAAGTATAGCTCGGCAACTACGCTAGAGATGGAGTAGAGAAATGAGGTGGGATGATATGCAGAGAATTATTCTAGTATTTTATACTCGTAGCGTATTGCAACTGGGATGTTATTACGATAGATGTATATTTAATGGAAGAATAATATTAAGAGCTACTACTACTCATGTTGAACATCGGGTAAAATGTGAATGTACTTTGTTGGTATAATATTTTTATAATTGACATTTTGATAAAAATTCATATAATTAAGGTACTTTACTTTTCTCACATTTATTTTATGTTGCTGCTTAAACATATAATTTTCTAAATAATATGTAATTTACTGATAGATATTTATATAAATTGCTTTTGGCAAAAAGTAATATATTATTAAAATTTTATCATTAATTTATTTCAAAATTAATGTGTTTAATTATACGTTCAAAAATATATTTCCTTTTATTATCTGTAAGTACTAATTAGATTATTAACAGTTGGACGAATGTCTTCATTTCAAATATATAATTGCAGAAGGTCAAATACTTCAACAATTTCGAAAAGGGTAATATAAATTATATTAATTACACAAAGTAAAAAAACCAGGTTGCATAAAAATTTGAGTTTAAATTTAAATCAAACATCTAATGCCTGGTATCATAACATCCGTGGTTTGTTCAATAGTTTACCGGTTTCACATTATTAATAAATATTATTTTATAAAATTCTCTTGTGAGTATTGTATGGGTTGATATAACAGCTATATTTTCCAATTGTCACACAATATTTTGACAAATCTATACGGTAATATTATTATCATACTGACTTGTCAAAATTACATAGGATACAATTATGACTTAGATTCCCTGTTTATGTAAACAAAAGCTTAATATCCCGAAACCGGTAATGGTAATGGTAACATACTCACACGCTTTTTTATCCAATTTTCGTAAATGTGGAATGTTAAATAACAATTGCAAACAACTGATTTAAATAAATGTTTTTTTTTTTAAATCAATGTGATTTAAATCTGATTTAAATGAATACTATTGAAAAGGAATTTACACTTTTAGTTAGTGGGTCTGGACCATTGTAATATAGGGAGGATTAATTTGGGTAAACTTTGGTCTCTGGAGAATTGAGCCCCAGTGTTCCCTGAGGTCAATTCGATTGACAGTATCCTACTAAGCAACCAACATTGTCTATATTATAAATATAAGTATAATTACAGAAGAAATATGTATATTACATTACCTTTTTGATTTTTTCATTCTTCTTATCATCTTGATTTGACTGGACATCATTTAAGATATTAAGAGATATTGAGGTACGAACCAAATTAGTATTTTAATGCACTTTGTAAATACAAATCCAATACATAATTTTGTATACATACCTTGTTGAAAAACCGTAGAAAACTGATGGGAAAAGTGGTTGAAAAATAACGTCCCCGCACATAATTGAAAGCAGGTCTGCCGGTGGAATCAATACCTCTTTTAATCCCACAATCCATGCAGTCTATTTACAAGCTGGGCGAAAGAATATCAGCAAACAGGGCTGAAATCCGTGCATCCGCGCGGAACTAATCGCGTTATTACGTCGGAGATGATCGAACAAGGGATCGACTTAGCAGCGCTCGCGTCGCGCGAACTTAATCACGCCCCGCCCGCCCTAACGAACCCAACCGCCAACCAACGAAATATGGGATTACTGCAAATTCAAGTGCGGTACCGACGTTGCTGTTCCTCAATTTCATCATTCCTAGCCTTCATTTTATACAACATTTTAATCCTATTTATAGTTTGTGGTGTATCATGTTTTTAAAACTTTGTCTATATTTAATTGCCTGACTTACTCCATTATTATGTATTCTTCATTTCTTTATTACATGATTTCATTTTTCGTACCCTTCATTTTATATAAAATTTTAATCTTATTTATAGTTTATTGTGTATTATGTTTCTAAAACTTTCCTTATATTTAATTGACTTACTCCTTTTTACCACGTATTATGTAATGTTCATTTCTTTACCATATGATTTCATCATTCGTACCCTTTGTTTACTGCAAATTTAAGTGCGGTACCGACGTTGTCTGTCTCAAATTGCATCATTCGTACCCTTCATTTTATACAAAATTTTAATCCTATTTATAGTTTATTGTGTACCATGTTTGCTATAATATCATGTTTTCAAAACTTTGCCTATATTTAATTCCCTAACTTACTCTATTTTACCACGTTTTATGTATTAGTCATTTCTTTACCAAAAGGGTAAAGGAGAACACAAATTTATATAAAATTTTTCATTTTTTGAATTAAATATTGGTTTGTGGTACACAATCATTATGTGATTAATTGATGAGTCAGTAAAAAATTAAAACTTCACATTTTCCTTTGGAAATTAAAATAGTTTTACATCTCCAACTAATGTCCGATAACAGTTGAACATAAAAAGGTACAATTTTTATTTTTCCACCCTAAAACTTTTCATGTACAGTCGAAATAATCCAAAAATATCTATTTTTGGGTCAAAAATTTTGGATTTTGAAAATAGTCCACGTTGTTAGTCGTCGGTGGGGTGATTTCAAATTTTCAAACCGAATTTAATTATCTCTTTTCGTTCCGGAGATATTTGCTCTCAAAATTGTACCTCAAAAAAATGTGTCTTTTGGGCATATCTCAAAAATGGGTAGAGATACTATGTCAACGATTATTCCAGTCGATTCTACGTGCAAAATTACATAAAGAAATGTTTTCTCTACATATACGTTCTTTGGAACGATTCGGTGAAAAATGAGAAAATCGAGAAAACCTAAATTTCAATTTTTCTCCTAGAAACTTTTTGTCTCGAAAATTTTTCATTTTTTACACTTAAGCAGATATTGATGTGCTGATTCCAAATTTTCAAACCGAATTCAATTATCTCTTCCCGTTCTCGAGATATTTGAGTTCAAAGTTATATCTAAAAAAATAGGTTTTTTAGGTATATACCTAAAACGGTTAGGTTTATGGTTTCGCCGATCTCACCATTCGATTCTACGGGCAAAATTACATAAGTGTACCAATTTTCAGATTTTTATCTCAACAGATAGAATTTCTAGAAGGAAAAAACTGAAAATGGCCGAAAATCGAAAAAATCGTAAGGGGTTCATCAGGCGTTTTTTTCGATTTTAGCCATTTTCGTTTTTCCTTTCTAGAAATTCTATCCAATGGAATAAAAATCTAAAAATTGGTACACTTATGTAATTTTGCCCGTAGAATCGATTGGTAAGGTCGCCGAAGTTGTAAACCTAATACTTAAATGGGTATACCTAAAAAACCTATTTTTTTAGGTATTGCCAAAACTCAACTTTGAACACGAATATCTCGAGAACGATAAGAGATAATTGAATTCTGTTTCTAAATTTGGAATTAGCGTATCGATATTTACTTAAGTCTAGAAAATGAGTAGTTTTGGAGAAAAAAAGATCCTCGGAGAAATTTTGAAATTTAGGTTTTTTCGATTTTCTCATTTTTCACCGAATCGTTCCAAAGAACGTATATGTGGATAAAACATTTCTTTATGTAACTTTTCCCGTAGAATCGACTGGTATAAGCATTGAGATTGTATCTCTACCCATTTTAGAGATATAGTCAAAAAACACACTTTTTTGAGGTGCAACTTTGACAGCAAATATGTCAAGAACGAAAAGAGATAATTAAATTCGGTTTGAAAATTTGAAATCAGCGCGTGGAGATCTATCAAGGTACACTACTTCCCAAAATCAAAATTTTGGACCCAAAAATGGGTATTTTTGAAATATTTCGCCTGTATTTGAAAAAATTTAAAGTGACAAACTAAAAATTGTATCTTTTTATATATTACTGTTATATAAAACTCGCTTATAGGATATTATAGTGAAGAGGGAGAGAGAGAAAGAAAGAAAGAGGTGATTTTTAATAGTGAAAAATTAGGAATTGACATTGTAAGATGCACTGTATCAGATAACTCTTTCAGTTGTGATTCGGGTATATCGGCTTTCATGTTACTACGATGTCAGTAAACATCCGAAGTATCACTTTCAAAACATTGTAGAATTTTGACAATTATAACAATACCTAATAATTTTATTTTGATATTGATTACTGATTAGATATTATTAATAATTTACTACGAAATAGACAGTGTTATAATACAAAATATGTTGTAAAGAAACTAGTGAACATTATTTAATTTTGAAATTCTCTAATAGTTTCCATATAAAATCGTTTTATACTTCTGTTGAATTATACAATTGTACATTATTATTAGAGTATAAATAACGACTTATATGCATAGTCACATCGTGACAGCATTATAATTAATTAGAACAATGAAATATTGCAGGGTGTAGTTTCTAATTAAATGATCAAAGTACATCTGGAAGCAGTTTTTGAGGAAACTAACTGGAAGTTCTTGTTCGTGTCGCCTTACTACTTACTACTGTCGTATATGAAAACGTACGCTTTTATTATCTAGCTAGGAGACATAGAGCGCCTCCTTCGCTATTTAATTAGCGTTGTTAAGTGTGGAAGTTAATGAAATTGCTTCTCTGTTATTAGATTTCGTCTAGAATTGGCTGTTCTAACATTATAATGAGCTACGGTAATTAGACACGTATGTAATGCTAATAAATATTATTTACCAGCGCTAATGAATTGCAGCACTTGTTAGCAAGTGAGAATTTTTCACACTATGACTGATTATTGTGCATCTGGTTTATTTTTCATTGTCTTTGACAAACCTGTAAATTATAACATTTTGCAGATTGTTTTAATTTTTTCTCATTGTAATTTAAAATAGAAAATGTAAAATTCTTGCAGTTAGTTACTATTTTTTGCATTCTTCAAAACTACTTGCGCAGAGCCATTAATATTTTCTGATTACTGTGACAGTTCATTATATTCGTGCATATACCAATAAATACAAGGAAAAATTAAACCATTCATTTCGCAGAATTAATATGTATAATCAATTTTACTAGAAATGTACTTACATGCTTGCTAAATATACTAAGAAACAGTTAACATGTAACATTTAATACAGAACAAGAGACTAATCTTTCTAAGAATTTTATTGTATAATTTATTATTTATTACTTTTGTTAAATGCAAATGATTCAATTTTACAGATAAACTTTGTCCATTGTAAAACTAACTATTTTATCACATTTATAATATGAAACCCAAATGGATGTAATAATGTTTAATTAAATTTGAAGAGTAATTCAAAGCTTGCAAGGTAATTTAGAAGAATTATATTTAGCAAAGAGCACCGTGGCTATAAAATATTTTTCTTAGTATGAAGTAATTGCGATAGCAATTTATCGGAACAAGGAAATTCCATTAGAACGTGACATGTATTGCGATTCGAGGCTTAAATTCTACTCTTCAAGATAGACTCGCCGACTCTTATTTCACCCTATTAATTTTTTGCCCTATTTTTCATTTACCACTGCAGACTTAAATGCCGCATTAATAGGAATTTACAGTGGTGGTTAAAGTCAAGTATTCTTAGGTTAGGTGAGATGAATTGTCGATGAAATGTTTAGTTGTTCAAGCAATGGAGTATTACCAAAGAAACAAGTTTTTGATTTTACTACTGTTAATTTCATTTGCGGTTATGAAAAATATAATCATTAATAGAAATTTAGAGTTGCAGATAAAATGAGGTAATTAACATAGGTAGTTCTTTTCCATATTTCCGGCCTAATCTGCACTTCCCATTTATAATTTCCATAAATGAATTACCCTTGTAATTTATTCCTATAATTGTTTCTATATCTCTTCATCATGCACCCCTACACTGTTCAAATTTCCGCATTTCGCATCGTTTTCATTCGGGTAGGGGAAGTATTGTTTTGGCCCATTTTGTTCCCCTTTATGAAATTATCCCAAGCACAGGAATTTTCCATTATATGTTTATACCCAGATCTGCAATTCGAATTATTGTGAACTAGATTACAATTGTAAACATGTTTACAAGTGAAAGGTGACACTTTTCATGAAGGTACCAATCATGTAAATAGCAGTAAATCAAACGGTAATATAATCATCATCTTGGGAACAAAAATCCAATAAGGAATTTCATCTCCACAAGTACTTCAGACTTTTGCTTCGTGACAAGTTTTTTCATCTTTGAATTTAGTGAATAGAAAGTTCCTGTTAATTACTAAACAGATTAAATTTATCTGGATGATATACTCTATGGTAATAAGTAACAGCCAGATATAATTGTCAACTCTCAAGTTGGTAATAATTTTGAATTGAGAATATTTTGTTAATGACGATCCGATTGTGGTTTTATATATTTTTTTTTGCTGAAAAATTGTTTTCTTCCATAAAATGAAGCAATCTGATGGGGTAAATTAATGTGTGGAATAATTACCAAAAAAAAAGTCCTTAAGGACGGATAACAGTGATGTGATAAAAGTCCTAGTAGTAAAAGTACTTAGTTAAATTATAATGGTAAGAAGAAGGCGTATTTTTAAAATGGTGGGCTATTTCTCCGACTCGTGTTTTAGTGTGAGTGAAGGAATTGAGGATGAAGTACCCTTCGGTAAAAGTAGAGGATAAAAGGAAGCAAGCACTTGGATTCCTGTGGCAGGATTATAGCCTGATATTGATCACGCTCCAACCCCTTAGTGCGGGCCACTCGGTCCTTAATTTGTTTATGTTCGGCAGTAAACCTGGCACACAAATTAACGTCGTTTGTCCTAAAGTGCGAATAAAACCACAAATTAACTTTATATCGGTAATTCCCAACGAAATCTGCACCGAATTACATGGACGTTACCGAGGCTACCACCGAGCAGCGTCTTGCCGCCCTGTTGAGCTCCAGGATCGTCAACTCACCAGCGAATTGCTCCGAGATTCCGGCCTTGCTGCCTCTCTGGATTACTGCAAGCGCTTTATGTCTAGCGAACAACTATTTCTACTATTCCTATTTACTCTTAATTTAACTACACCCTACTCCACTCCATGTTCACTGGAATTTTTATCTTATTGTAAGGAGCATGACTTACTACCGATGACTCATCGCGACTGACCTGTCTAGTCAGCTCGTTCTCAAAACAAACATATTTATATTTTCGACACTATAGGCCACTTCATGTTCACTGGAATTTTTATCTTATTGTAACGAGCATGACTTACTACCGATGACTCATCACGACTGACCTGTCTGATCAGCTCGTTTTCAAAATAATTATATGTATATTTTCGTAACAAATATATTTTAGGCTTAATTTCTTATAAGTGAAATGAGAATTCGATAGAAAATAAATTTTGGTCCGTGCTCGGCAATTGAATTAGAGAAACTTATCAAACTGAAATAAATCCAGCATTTTCAATTTGTAAGTCTTTTACAGTCGTATTTTATTTGGCACTTTTCCCGTATATTAGATCATAAAGACTGTTTTATTTCCACTACGTCCTATATACTTCATTAAAATTTAATATTCATTTTGAAATCATTTGTAACAAGTTTTAATAATTTTTATTTTATTAGCACATATCTGAAAATTACATCAATTTTACATATTGTGTTTTTACATCCTCCATCGTATCAGTCAAACCCTTGTTAAAAGCCGAGAATCTCAATTTCAAAACTAATTAAACTAATAAAACTTTATGTTCAGAAATTAATTAGTTTCCATTGTTTTTCCCAGCGGGTATACCTTCGTAAAATAAATTCCTATTCTCATTTTACACTCTTCTGGAATATACGAATACATTTATGAAGTTTTATAAGCATAAGGGATGATATTTTAATTTATTTCAGGTTATTTACATTAAACATGAATGTAAATTACTAATTACAACAGATTTTCAATGAATCACTGTATACTAATGTAGATATATAAGGTATTTGTTTAATTTAATATTTGTTTCTGAATATTAAAAAAATATATTTAGACTTATACATATTTGCAAATTTATTCCAAATTGTTAAATACAGTATTTGATCGAATCGATTAATTTCTTTAAGTTCATATTTCGTAACTTTGTTCGTTCCTCAATTCCAGAATTATGTTTTATAAGCATAAGGGATGATATTTTAATTTATTTCAGGTTATTTACATTAAACATGAATGTAAATTGCTAATTACAACAGATTTTCAATGAATCACTGTATACTAATGTAGATATATAAGGTATTTGTTTAATTTAATATTTGTTTCTGAATATTAAAAAAAATATATTTAGACTTTTCCATATTTGCAAATTTATTCCAAATTGTTAAATAGAGTATTTGATCGAATCGATTAATTTCTTTAAGTTCATATTTCGTAACTTTGAATCGTTCCTCAATTCCAGAATTATGTATCAATTCTGGAATTACTTGTGACATGAATTATTAGTAGTACATATAAATAATTATAAATATATGTATGATATTGGTACGGGGATATCTCTCGTAAACTATTTGATTTTAAAGCTTATTTAATTTAGAAATTAATATAAAGAAAAAGAAAACACTCTTTTAAATAGATGCATGTGAAAATCCTACACATTTCAATGTAGTGGTTCCGACAATTCTAGTTTCGATTCCATTAATTTTAAATCCAAAAGCGGATCCTATAGTGTGAACTTCAAAGCAGGTACATGTGATCGGAAGATAATGTAATAGGAAAAGAAAATGCAATTCAGGCATCCAGTCAATTTCGACCAGTACCATTCATAATTTTTACATAAAGAAGAAGGACATAGCTAGCAAATTATACGTTATTTGATGTATGGACATTAATTTTCATTCTTATTTGGTCGCATTACAAACTAAATATCGTGAAGTGAGAATGTAGGAGAAAAACAGTAATATCTAGATGTAGCTAAATGTAATATAATGTACCCGAGGACAAGCTATTGTCCTCAGCTGAATACTGAATGTTGATTCCGGTCCAGTTACACAACAATTCAATTCCACACATTTCCATCGCAGTTATAATTGAATTAAATCCCATCCGTGTACAAGTTCCCAGTCCTTGTAGTAAACCAATCCGACAGTAGCCAGTGCAAGAAATAATTAACAGCACTAACAGAATAATGCATTTCGCTTATCACAAACATATTACCTCGCACGTAGCGTTCTCTAACACGTAGAGTAACTAAAGTGCACCATTTCCTTCCGTCGCGCGTTTATTGCACTATTTGTCAAGGCAGGGATGCGACAGTAATGAGAGTAATGCGAAGCCGCGTTGATGGAGATTTGTAGGAGACTCCGGACGGTCAATTGGCCCTGTAGGGCTCCGCCTTGGCTCCTTCTCCCCAATAAACACCCGGGAAGCACGACTTTTTCTTCCTACTCAAATTTTTTCGAGGGTGTTTTATGCTGAGTGATTTTTGATCGTAGTAGGTCAGCTAGGGGAGTTTTATTACAGTATTTGGGTTTCTAGGGAAGACGCCACAATGACGGAAATCGGAAGGAAATTTATCTGAATCTATTCAAATTTTTCGCACGCAGACTTTGTTTAACTTAATTTATTTGTCCCTGTAAGATATGAACATTATAGATCGATCCTTTTTTAGTATACAAAGACCTTATTGTAATTAATTATTTACTAAATGTATAAAATTCTATTGAAATTTCATTAAATTTCTAACCTGCAAAGATAAAGTTCAAAGTAACAAATATCCTCGAGCCAAAAAACAGTGTAAAAGCAATAATTTAAACTTTTTGCAATAATCTGTATTCTAAATGAATAGCAGTGATCTGGATAATTACCACATCAATAAAATTGGCAGAGAATGGGTCTGTAAGACACGTGAAGAATTCCCTCTCCGTTATCCGGCGAGGATTAAACGCTCGTGCGGGCTTTAAATAACATTCCAGTCGTAAAGAAATCGATTAAAATTGCATGGGGCTTCGATAGGTGCTCCAGTCGATCGCGCGCACGTTGGCGTGTGCAAGATCGACGGCTTTAATGGCCAGTTAAGTGAAAACGTTGCACCTTATTGCTTATTTTACTGCCATCGCTCACTATTACTCTCGCCCTATTGCACCGAGATACCGATGACAACTCGCACCATATATTTCTATCCTGAAAATATATTGTAACATTTATTTATTTAGGTGAAGTGTAAAAATAATAATATTTGTATAAATAAGTTTAATAAACGAAATATGAATAATAAAAGTAAGTAACAATATAAATAAAGAAATATTAATATTAATTTAAAAGTAATTATTATTAATAAAGGCTTAAGCACTTCGAGCATTTATTTAAACACTTAAAACTACGCATGTCGCTGATATGTACTTACCGACACTGACTTTCTTCAGTGACTCTGCACACATTGACCGATACTAACGTCTGAGCCACTAGCAGCGACCCTTTAATACCTGCGGACAGCTCATCTTTCACATTCCAGAACCTTTTGGACTTTTAACGCGACTACCTGCTCAGAAAGGTCAGCCGTGATGACTCATCTGCGGTGAGCTTCACTATCATAATTTGGAAAAGTGCATTTTAATAATGTGATACATTTGTGTTAAATATTTTCGAATCCTTTGATATCAAATATAATATAATTGACATCACGTGATTACTTGAAAATTTAAAATTTGAGCTGTTTATAATTGAACCAAATAAAATTTCATTACGAAAAGAATTTGTAATTAAAAGTAGGACATATGCTGTCAGACAATAGTTATTGTAATTGCTGTTTTTTGATATATGCTGCATAAACAAAATGCAGTATTTTGAAATTATTTTATAGATCATGTAGAAGATTGACCTAATATTGTCAATAAGAGTTATTTCATTACCATATAGATGTTATAGATACCGCAATAGTGTGAATACAATGTGTGTAATTATCTCCTTCTATTTTCGATAACAACTTCAGCATACTTGAAATTTATCTCCGAAAATCCCATTTCCAAGATGTAATTACCCTGGCCTGCCGTTATCCCGATAATTCAATATTTATTATAAAATTATCTGAGCATTAGAGGTAAACATCGATATTCTATAGTTCATTATCGAATCCACGCGATAGTTGCGGGCTTGTGTGATAATTACCCTTATTGGAGCGTGCTCCACCACTGTGTGATGAAATTTTACCGCAGTCGAATTGAAAATGCTAATGGCAGAATCACGTCAGTTTCGCATACACTGAGATATTGATTACCGAATAAACAAATGGTTTATTAATGTTCCAGTTGTAGGCTTTGCGATTCACTGGTTATTGGAAATTGAGTGTTTGACATTAGTTTCCTAGTTAATTGAGATAAATATTTGGATACGTCACATATGGGATCAGAATTTAGGTTGTTCGAAACCAGGAAGAAGATAATTGTATTATTAAAACAAAAAAAATAAAAGCATGGATCGTTAACTTTTATTCATGTAAAATTGCGAGTATCAAGTAAATGAATTTTAAAAATAAATTAAATGTAAAACAATAATGTAACTTGTATACATTTTTAAATTAATGTCATATATAAATAAATAGAATATTATGTATATAGTAGGTAAAGTGATATATTCCCGGACGGTGGTAAAAATTGCGGAACGAGCCGTAGACGAGACCAGTAACATCTGGAGTCCGGCAAGTTACTTTTCTTACGTGGTACACATTATTTTTTTTTTCACTTGATTTATGTTCAATAATAATAATGAAATAATTATTATTGTATTTTTATTAAAGACTGTTTTAGACGAGCCTTGTCTTCCACCATTTTTGGTAAAATTAAAATTAGCTAGTATTAAACAAAAAATTGGTTGATATATTGTATACCATCGTAAATGTATTGAAAAAACAGAACATACAATCTGTCAGCCAATTTTACTGTGAACATGCGCATATATGAATTTTGTGATCTCACACGTTTCTAACGTATATTTCTTTTTATTGTATGTAGTGTGGTTACAGATTGCATTAGTATCATACAAAACTTCGTCAAAATCTAACAATTGTTGGAACAAGACATTGTGCCATTTCTTGTACTATATATTGTCTCATATATGGGCTACTCTAAAACGGCCTTTAAGCAATTTTTTGTACCCTTGTAGTTTTTCTCTAAATTTTGTTGAAGGTCTTTAAATTGCAATAATGTACTTTAATAGGATGAATTATTAATTAGATTTTAATTTATTTATAAATGATGGGAAAATGTACGAACTTTCGTTAATAGTAAAAAGTAACATTCTCATTTTCTTACTGCGATAGAAATGTTTAATGTAGCGTTCCATATCTTGTATCAAGCTCATAAATTGTACTTGCACATGACAAAAAATTCCTGTTGTCTAGCGTCGCTTGTATTAATTTAATTCCGTGTTATTTATTCTCCATTCGTTTCTACCTCATAATTTATCTTGTTATTCTATCATCGCCCTGATAATGCTCACTATTTCCCTCGTTTGTAATCCTCTTAGATAAATTGCTAGTTTCTTTATCGCCGAGTATTGTAAATGAATACAATTAATTTCCTCGCTGCGACCGACTTCAGCTAACCTTTTAATTAAAAGCTTCACCCGGAACGAAATAAAGAAATAGAAATAGAATCTCATGAAGGACGAGTCTTTTTAAATTTCAACTGCTTCCAGGTTACAATTACATTCATTGGATTGTTTTTCATCTGCAAGTTTCATCACAGTTTCACACTCATACTCTATTATCCTGACTTTTATGTTACTTTTAATTTATTGTAGTTCTTTTTTTAATTCATTGGGTTACTCTAACAATTAATTATTATAAAATCATTGCATTTTACGATGAAATTCATTTATGTCAATATTTACCATATCGTTCTTTAAACTTTGCCCTAATCTAATTAGATCAAAAACATCCTCCTTAAAAACTAGTCCCCATTACGTTTACTACCTGTGAAAAGGGAGCTCACTCAATGTGAACTACTCTAATTCTTGCCCTATTACAGATAATTAGTTCAAAATCACCCTCCATAAAAACTAGTGACCGAAAAGTTTACTACCTGAGAGAAGAGTGCTGACTCATTGAGAAGTACTCAAATTCCTGCCCTATTATCGATAATTAGTTCAAAATCACCCGCCATAAAAACTAGTCATCGTAATGTTTCCTCCCTGGGAGATTGGTGCTCACTCACTGTAAAGTACTTTAATTCTTGCCTTAATGTAATTACTTCAAAATCAGTCTGCCTAAAAACTAACCACCGTAATGTGCTCACGCAATGTGAAGTACTCTAATTCTTGCCCTTATGTAGTTTTTATTGTAAAATACAAAATAATAAAAGAAATGTACAAGGAATAGATTTTAGTTACGCCAAAAATAGAATATGTTACTACAGTGGCGGAAGGTAATGTGTTGGACACATCAGATTTCTTATTAATTTTTCAATATTGTCAATATAGCTTATAAATACTAATGGACCTGTTGAGGTAGCCCTCATCATAGTAATAAACTATAATTCATTACATTTTTATTTTTAATCACTACATACATCAATTTGTGTGTACAACTATCGAAAAAAACAAAACAACAAGAAACATCAATTACCTTCACAAACACATGAAGCGACAGCACGCACAAGCAGTGGCGGGGGTAGTGTAGTTTTAGTGGAGGGCGGGGGTAAATTGGCGAGCGTTCTACAACGCAATCCATTAGTAAACGAGCACCATTAGTAAATTTGATAGCGCGAATTGGCAATGAAGCCACGTCGAATAGCCAATAGCCCATTGCACAAATGAAAATCTAGAGTGTAGGCCAGCTGTTCAGCTGTTTAACCGGCGGGAAGTTTCGATGCGCTTCCGGTGCAGACCTAGTAAAACTTTCCACTTGTGGGGTTTTTCCCGCTCTTCGCCTGGACACAGGAAACCACTTCTGTTTAGTAGAAATCACTGCAACTTTCAAAAGAACAAACTTTCTTCTACTGTAGGGTTGTTCAACAAAATATGTGCTCAACATAACTGCATTCTGCAAATAAAAATACATGCACCCTACACAACACATTAAAGAATACTTCAAGTGTTTCTTGTTTTTCCCGACAAACAAACGTACAAAATGAAAAATTTCACTTCTTACTAGTTTATTTTCTTCGTGAACATATGTATGTACATTCATATATTCCGTTATTGAAACTGTCTAGCATTTTTAATTTAAATAAAGTAAAAGTAGATAGGAAAATGCTTTTCTATTGTCTTGTAACCAACGTGACTCACCACAGACGATTCATCGCGGCTGACCTCTTTGTTCAGGTAGTCTCGGTAAAGATCAAGTGGGATAGGAGCGACGCCGCTATTGTATAGAATTGTATAGAGACCGAAAGGCCCTGGAATGTTCGAGATTAGCTGTCCGCAAGTATAAAAGGCGGATCGAAGAGGTCAGTATCGGCTAGAATGTGCAAAGTAGAAATAAATAACTAGTCGGTGATATAAATAAAAAACTAGTTGGTGATATAAATAAATAGTTGGTGATAAAAATAAATAGATGGTGATATAAATATCGTGTAAATAAATATGTCTTAGTAATAAATGTTGAAATAAGTATTCTTAGTGGATATATTTGTTTATTCATAGTTTTACTAATTTTTATTATCTTTTATTATTCACGTTTCGTTTATTAAATTCGTATTTCACTTACTTTTACACTTTACTTAAATAAATAAATAAATGTTACAGTGTATTAAATTTATATTTCTTATAAGACAGATGTATTTTGAAGTATTCATATTTTAAATTGCAGCAAAACTTAGTATGTTTGTTAAATACTGCCGGCTTTTTCATAATTGAGCTTAAAATATGCGAGTAAACTTATTCAGTGAAGTACAAAAAAATTTAAAATCTTACTCTTAATAAACCACTTAGCGTTCTTATAAAAACATCTGCAAGCTTCTTCTTTGTAGCTTAATTTTAATTAATCATGTAAAATTAGACTTCTGTGAAATTAATTTCACCCCAAAGTTAAAATTACATCTTTAGTCCTAAACATAAATTTGTGATTCTAAACCGAGTTCTAAACACAGTAATAAATTCAAATAAAAACTTTTCTGTCAGATAATAAATTCCAAACAAAATTACCGCTATTTCGCAAACAGGACCGCACTTACTGTCATCCGCATCAAAATTCATTCATTGCGCCACAAAAACTCGAATTCGCATGTAAAACAAAGTATTGTATCCCCACTCATTAGTATGTAAACGCCGGCGACCGCTAATGCTAATCCATTTCTCTAGTTGCGGTTTCCTCCGTCACTGCGCTGCTCTCGGCGTCGCGACGCGCCATTGTTTACTGCACTACAACCGCAAGTTTTTTTACAGGCACAACTGTAATTTTGCCAAATATTTAAACGCTTCTGTTAGATGTTTAACTGACAAAGTTAGGTAAAATACCGGGTGTTAAGAAAGTAATATATAATAGAGCAAAAGACAAAATGGTTAATTAGAAACTATCACTTATTTTTTTTTTAATAAACAACAACAAAAATAAAACAATTTCCTGTTTAATTTATCATCAATTTTAGGACAAAAATATATTATTATTTACATTGACATATTTATGAAGCAAAATTTTAAATTTGTCTAATATTTTTACAAAAATATGTTTTCTGCTAATTATAGCAGAAAATATTTATAAATTTACATAACTATTTTTTACTGAAAAAAAATATATTAAAAAATAGGTTTCATAATTATCAAAATATATAAATATCAGTTCGCTGTCGCAAAATTTCTGGCTTATTTTATATAATGTAGTTATAGATCATTTTATTATAGTAATGTAGAATTCATAAATAAAATTACTTCTGCGACCTCTTTGTAATGCGATGAATTTTTGTACATCACCAATCATAATCCTCAATTAACCATACATCGATTCTCCTTCTTGTATCTTCGACAATTTTTCTTCCGGCGACAAAGTTAGAAATAGCATCAAGTACCCACTTCGCCTAACCATCGATTAATCAACGTGTCAACCTAAAATTCTTCCAATTGAATAAGAACATCGAATGAGAGAGATGCAGTGTTTTTGATTAATTGCGTGCGGCAATTCAATTGTTTCGACGACAAACAGTGGACCGGAGGCGTTGTTTACTACCGTTCAACCTAACCTAACATCATACACAAATATCAGTGTTTACCACATGCAGACATACTACAGACACTATCGTAATGTTTACTACAATTATTTGTTATGTTGATAGTTATAGTACGGAACTTCCTATTTCATACTGGCAAATTTGTTTGTGTAATAAAACAATTGAGTTACATAAATTTGTATTTTCAACTATAGCGACACTCGAAACCTATTATTTATATTTTTTTGTATGAATTATTTACTATATAATTGGCAGCTATATTTAAGTATATAATTGTCTAAAAAATATCCTCGCGGTAAGTAGAAAAACTTTAACGGTTTTTAAGAATATTATTTTTTCTACGACCATTAATATATTTTCTTGTTGTATATTTGTTTGATAAGCTGTGCTGATACTGTTATTCTAAGACATTTTATTTTCTCTTATTTTCCGTTTTATAGATCAATGTTTCCACAATGGAACACCACAAATTTAAAAGCTTGTAACATTTTTTGTGATACTTTGGCTGAAACCACTTACAAGACTGACACATTGTGATTTATTTGTTTGCGATATTAAATCCAAGCAGTCCTACTTTTCGTCTTATTCTTAAATTGGTTACACCATGCATTATAACAATATTTGTTACGAGAAATGCAAAACTGAAAGAAAGAAATAAAACAATTTGAAAAACAAAAAATCTAGAATACCCCGTAGACAAAAATGAACAAGGTTTAATATTTTTAATTCTTTTTATTTAGCAACCGCATGAAATTCTATTTCTATGTTTCTCAAGGGAGTTTGAAGTAGTGAAAAATATCCTTCCTTGCGTGCGTTTTACTGATATCTCCTTTCCATTCTCCTGCAACAAACAAACGAAGTCCAGTCGGGACTGGCAAGGCTGCCTTGTTTTTCCCCAGGAATAATTTGATTGTAATCTACGATAGTAGAAGGCAGTTGTTTTTCTGTTTGGAAACAACATTTTTCTTGTCAGATCTACATAGTTTCTTCTAAGCAAGTGGTGAAGTTTTTGACTTTTGTACAGTACTGCATAATGTGTTACTGATTATACTTCATAAGAAATAAATTACGGGAATATATAAATTAAAAATCGTTTGAAATTAGCATTATAATTAATAATCAAAGTCTACGAATGTCAAAAAGTAATGAAATCTTTGTTACCTTTAGTAGTTTGATATTTAGTAAATAATCAGTTCTACTAATCAAAATAAAAAATGGATTTGCTTTTAAAATCCTTTTTATTAAACATTTTTGTACAAAGTTTTTTCTTAAGACAAATTATATTTTTAAGATTAATCGAATTTTACAAGATGCTGTGGTTTTTGTATAATTTACCAACATATTTTTAAGACACGAACAAATAATAATTAATAATTAATCACGTTGTTTTTCTCGTCTTGAGCCTGCTGTTAGAAATTAATTAATCATCCTTATTATTATGTACAAATATTGAAGAAAATGTTTTGTTTACAGGAAAGATAAAGAAAATGGCGTGGGACACTTCTCGGTTCGACGTCTCATCGGAGCCTACCGCACGGCACAGTAAGTACATTTTGAATTTTTTTATCTTGCAAATATGTTTGCAAATCTTGGAATTTATTATTAGTAATACCTGATAAAAAAAATATTCCTAAAACTAATTGTTGCAATGCTGTATATATAAATGAACATAAATATTTTCAAAAATGCATAGGTACACTCTAATTAATAATTTTTTAATTAATGTAAAATTTTATACAAAATTAGCAAATAAGTAATATACGAATATTTTTTTTAATTAAGGGAAACTACGTGTCGAATATAGTGGAATTATGTGCAAATTATCCGCATGCATATACGAATTAAAGCAATGCAGTTGATACAAAACAAACCAGTAATTAGTGTACACATGTTGAATTGCAGCGGTAACTTCTAAACAAGTATCAGGAACTGGGGAAAATTTCCTGCTAGCTAATTTATTCAGGAGTTGCGTGCATCTAAATAATCCCGTGTGCCTTGAATTCCGCTCTAGTACGTACTAACTTGTTTTCGGAATTGCTTACCTGGCTGGGAAATTTTACCTAGCTCGTAAATTGTACCATCGACTTCTTAAGCAGCAGCTTGATAAATAATTCAAAGCTTTGCTTACTTCCTGCTACGTGTGCCAACTGTTGGGAACTGCTGATAGCGCAATATTTATTAGCTTATTTTGCCGTCTGTACAATTGGGAAGTTTATACAATTTCAAGACTCAAATCTAATTTACGTGCCATACGGTAGCCAGCAAAAAGCCAACTACTTCTCCATCATGGCAGCTCTACATGTTTTATAAATTGCGAAAAGATGTCACATCTACTTGGATTGACTTTATTTACAGTACACATTTTAAAACGTATACAAAGATAAGAACAAATAATTTAATAATCGACAATTGAACATCAGTATTATTTATTGTTTCAAAACTAAATTTCTAAAATTAAAAAAGACCGAAACATGATTTTCAGTCGAAACTGAAATCGTAACCTAATATTTATCACCTATTCTAGTTTCGGTAGAAACCTTAACCGAAACCGAAACTTATGTGGTTAAATTAAAATTTAATTCAATTTTTAGTAAACACGGAAATCTAGTGTTTTTCTTACCTTGTATGGTATTATTCGATTATTAAATAAAATAAAAGACTTCAAATTTATTAGAAAATCACTTTATTTTTTATAGCACACTTTTATAACAAAATCACTTTTAAGGAACCCGATTTAACATTAAAATCCAAACGTCACTTTAAACGAAAGCACTAATAAAAGTGAGCTCGGAATATGGACCACATTTTTTACATAAGCTTAAATTATCTAACCATCCCTCAAATTATTATGGAATGTTTTTAACTGTAGAATTGAGCGTTTGAGCACTTGATCGACACGTGTTAGTTTTTGGTAATAAAGATTAAAATTTATCTCCTCTCATTTTGGATTCGTGAGAAAGTGTTAAAAACAAAATATGGTAAGGCAGGCAGGGTTTGTTTACCGCTCAACCCTAAAAACCTAATCATATTTTGTCTAGTCCATTCCATCATATGATCCAAAGTGACATTTTATTATTTCTGTAGCAAATGTGAAAAGTGTTTATTAATATTTATATTACGAAGCATAAATTTGAATTTCCATTGGTTTCATATCTTCCGGGTTTTATTTTTTAATAAAAAGTTTTATCACCAATTTAGTGTTAGGGATAAAAAGTTTGCCGATCACTGCTCTGTCTCTTTCCCGTTCGATCCGATGTCCATCCCTTGTCGCCCGAAGGTGCGGCAGGGGTGGGAGGGGCTTTGACTTCACTCCTGCCCTGCCGACACGGGGCAAAGGGCTCGTACGCCGTTTACTTTGTATTAATAAGGCATGAACATTATTTCTGCTTGACTACTTTCCCAAACCCTACTCTCCGGGGATATAACTTTCGGCCATTTTCTTTCGCCGCTTGCACACCTGAATGAGAATGTGTTTTATATTGTGGCCTCCTTATACAGGCCCGTACTGACTTAATTTTATCGCTTACTCTGTCTCCAGCTACCGGAAATTTGTAACGCTTTGTCAACTCTTCAATTCATTCAAGTTTCCCGCTCTCTGATTTACTCTACTACAGTCTCTCCCTTTGATATTGTTTCGTTTCGCGGGGAAAAATGGTATATACCAGTGGCGGCAATATAAAAAATGTATATATGTAAATAAAATATCATTTAAGTTTTGGTTTTAGTTGAAAAATCAAAATTTGAAAAAAAAAATTACAAATAAGATATTAGAAAAGTACGAACAACACCTTTACTATAGATAGACTATACCATTAACAAAGTACATAATATATTATAAAGTAAAATGACAAATTAAAATATATTTATTATAGAGGAATTACAACACAAACATTACAAGAATTTAATAATTGTTTCATTCCGTTAATACTGATTTGATTATTAACCTAATGCATCCAGAAAACAATTCAAAACTGATGTTTAGAATGGAATTTGAAGTAAAAGCAACGTAAAACTGAAAAAAATCCAATGGGAGTTATATCTCGCACCGTATAATTTAATTAATTACATTTGCTTGTTGGTTTTATTTTTTGCTAACTAGTTGTAAGTAAAAATATAAATAATTTTTAAAAAAATGTTTAGAATATGATCTAGTTAGAAAGAAATCTTCATTCTAACTAAACTATGTAGTCATATAATAAAGGGAGATATGGATACTATTTAAAATTGTAAAAAATGAATCTTAATAAAAATTTTGAAGTAATTACATGTTGAAATGAAGATTTAATCAAAAGCTCTTCCATAATTGGTTGGTGTTTCCTCAATTGTGGCGTTGCCTGATTTCGACGAAACCCCAAAGAGCAATATAGCGAGCAACGTGGACAAATGTTTTTCAATATAGAGTGAGCTTTGGCGTTGAAAGCTCTCATTTGAGCTTGAAAGAAAGGCAGGTAATGTACCATTGCAGCAGCTTAATGAAGAACTATTGTTTTGACCTCCACCACCAGAGTGCAGTTATTACGGAACAAAAGAAACTTTCCAACGGCTACTATAAACTTTCATTTAGCTGCAGTGCTTCTTAACAATGAAAGAAATATTTCAAATAGAGATGTGCTATAAAATACGTGCTGTTTACAATACTTCACACTGTTTCAACTTTATTGCAACGAAAGCTCGGAACTTCAAATAGAAACGTTGCTCTGCAGTTGAGATTAAACTAAAACTAACAACTATTTGCCGTTATTTCTCCACAGTCCACTGATATTTATTTTACCCTCTTATCTTTTAATATAGAAAGGAAAATACGGCTTCAGTTTCCAATATACTTGTATGAGGCGAATTTTTAAAGCTACTTTGCTATTACGACTATGTGATACTTTCTTCTTTCAGACTACTTTCTGTCGAATACAGAGTTTACATACTTTTAAATTTAAATCTTGTCGCTCAATATGTTTTCCTAATTCAATTACCTTTCTTGTTGTTGTATGTCCCAATCTTTCTGATGCAGTTCATAGTGTGTGTTTTCTCCATTGTTTTTTCCATAGAATACATATATTCATCATAATCATAGTATGCTTTCTTGTTTGTCCCTATTTTGTTAATTCCCATCTTTTTATTATTCGCCAGAATTCTAATAAGTTTACTTATATTGTTAGTGGTACACTCCTCCACATGGCATCCCCCAAGAATGAATATAACTCTAATAAATGAGATATAATTTGGTATCTGTTTCTGTTTCATTTTGAGCTTCAATAATTTTTACCGCGATTTATTTTAAATTGCTTATACCCAGAATAAATCTTGTCAAAGTTTTAATGTTCTATCTGAGGTAAAGAATTTTGAGTTTCATAGCATTTCTTATATAGTTCTTAAATGTATTGTAAACATGATAAAAATGTATGAAGCGTCATGAAAAATTGAATCATAATATAAAAGCTTTTTATTGTTACATGAAACAAAAACAGTTTGCTCTGCAAATTTATCGACAGTTGAGCAAATCTAATCCATCATACCGCTTCTGGGATAAGTGCATTGCATTCATACAAAACTAACAAGAACTCCATCAAGTTGAGTCCTGCATGTATCATTTCCCTGCAAGCGTGCACCTGTCGGCCGAAAGCACGTTAAGCTCAGGACGTTAAGCTCGGAAGTAAGCGCTGTCGAATGATTTAATAAACCGTCTGACTTGCGCCGTATGTTAAGTTACGGCTGCTCTACGTTCGTATATCGGGGTAAAAATTTCCGCTGGCAACGAAGTGAAAATTTGATGTGTGTGAAAGTACGATTTGATTTTACGACGGCACGTCCGAGAGCGAGCAGAATGCTGGTTCAATGCAAGTGCAACCCCGTGGAAAGGATTGCCGAACGACGTGAACATTACGTATTTAAATCAAGTGGCTTGCATGGAGATACAACCTTCCGCCAGACGAATTTTCCGCTTCACTTACTACCATTTTTACAGTAATTTTTGATGTTTTCATGAATTTTGAGTTTTTTATTTGTTTGGGGTAAATCATTTATTTTATATTTACATTTATTTTTCTTTTGCTGCGAAGTATTTTCGCAAATAAATATCACGGAGGGAAATGCAAGTGCTTCCATCCTCCATGACTTTTAAAAATCAGAATCATTTGTTTAAAAAACAAGTAGTTTATTAACAAAAATATTGTTATGTGTACAAAAATAATTACATTTATGTTTGAACAAAAGCTAACGACGTCTTGGTTGCTACCCAAATTTCTTTATTACCTGACGATAAAACTTTTCTGGTTTCAGGATATTAAGCTGTTGTTTATATAGATTTTTAAAGTAAGCAGGGTACCTAAATCGTAATTGTATACCAAGTAATTTTTATAAGTCAGTATTCTAATAATATTTACTGTAGAGAATTGTCAAACTTACTTGGGATAATTGTCATATCATATCAACCTATACAGACTTGATCAGGAAAACGTCACTAACAAGAGAATTTTATAAAATAATATCTATTAAGAGCGTGAAACCGGTGAACTATTGAACAACCCACAGATGTTATGAACCGTACTAGGCCTTAGATATCTTAAAATCCTCGCTCTCCGAGCTCTAAATTCAAATTGATATCTGCAGCGTTTAAGATTAATGACCTGAGGATTATAATACATATTATATTGTTGTAAAATATTAAAAGAAAAAAAATATGGTAGATAAAATACAAATAACGAAGCAGATAGGTAACTTTTTGGTTAAAAATGTTTACGTATTATCTCTATAATGACAAATTGCATCATTATTCACTATTCTCTACTTACTATATACCTACATTTGCAAATTGGGAAAAAAGTGTGAAAAATGAGGAACGTTCCCAGCATTCAAGAAAAAGAAGATATTTGCGAATTATGCGGTCGTATGATATTTTAATATAAAGTATAAATATTTGGAGAGAAATGTGACCAGAGAGGGTCGTAGAGTGACAGATGAGGCCAATAGATATGATCCTCGTGCCGTAGACGGAAAGGAAGGCCACTGAATTTGGAATTGCGTTCAAATCGAGTAGAAGACGATAATACGCGTGCTGCTCTGCCATCGAATTCACGTCGCGAACTTTCAATCTGTTTCCGCTCAAATTCATTCCGTTTCGTCAGTTCCGGTATTATTTATAAGCGGAGACCTACCTTCCCACTCAAATGACCTGCTATTTTTTATTAACGATTACGCTCAAGTCCTGAGAAAATTAATCATGTTTCTCGACTTTCAATTCTGCTTGTTTTAAAATTGGTGCTTTGTTTCTTTCAGCTGTTCCTTTTTTTGAAGAAAAGATTAATAATGTAAAGGCATTTATAAAAATTAAAAATGAAAGAGATATTTCTTCTTATGGTTTTCGTATTTGTATTAGGAATCAATGAAATTGTAATAGATCGTTAAAGTTTGTGAATATCAACACTAGAAAGAGAGAACGATTGAAGTCGGTAGAATATGAAATGCGGATTATGTTTGTTCAAAATACACCTAAATATAAAGAAATTATATAAATTATATCTAGCTCGGTATCACAAGTTTTCCTAATATTAATAAAATGTCTTTAAAATTTAATGCACATAATGTTGGGGGTGCCGGAAATTTTATATTATCGATAAAAAGTCTGAGAATCAGTGAACTATTCAATAGACGATCTTAATAAAATTTGACCAATTCCATGATCTAAACTTCGTTGGGAACAGAAATTTAGCTATAATTTAAAAACTGATTCTAAATCACAAAACCTCATCGATAGTATACTTTACGACAGGATTATTGATATGCTGAAAATTTCGAATCAGCGAAAATTTTTATCTCTATTGATTAGTCGGTTTGCAATACAGGGATCATGAAGTTTATAGAACTATAGAACTAATATAATTTTAAAGTAGAATATTTTTTCTTAATTTCTGTTGCACATTTGATGATTGCACCATGTAGTTGTTCCTTCAGATGGTGTGTAGGAGATGAACATCTGAAATTTCTGTAATGTGTGTAATTTAAAAATGAAAAATGTTGGAGAAAAAGTAAAACAGGAGTTTTATGTGTCTCATGAACAGGCAATATATCAGCAACCTACATTGAACATCACACATTACACTCCATTCCCTGAGTCGTTATTCTTATCACAACAACTCTACTTGGTCGAGAACGATCCAATAACTTGAGTATAAAATATTCACATTTGAAGCGAACAACATTGCAGCAGCTGATGCAGTCCAGAGTCTGAGAACAAATAGCGCCCTCAACAGTGCCGTATGTGACCCATTTCGCAGAATTGCTGCTCGAACGTCGAGACGTGTGCAGCAAGAGAAATCCGATGCATCCGTCATAGCCCACGCGGAAACAAATCTACTTAGGCGACGACGCCTAATGTTATTGTGGGTCGCAGGTGGCGACGTCCGATGACGGCCGATGATGCCCGATGTCGCGGAAACACCGGTCAGGTCGTCGGGTCAATGAAACTATCAATTCGCTTCGTTTACTGCGTTTTTGGTTTCTTGTTCGCTTGTTCTTCTTCGTTTTATTGTTCGGTTGGGATCTGGAAGGTGTTGTTTTCCAGACGACCGTAACGGTAAAAATAAGTTGGGTTTAGTTGCGTTTTGTGTGCTGGTCAGCGCTAACTTGCCCGTAATTGAATTTAGGATATCGCCCAACATCTTACAGCGATGCATTGGTTAATTCCGTCTTCAAATCTTGCTCAAACAAGCCAATTTCAGTTTGTCAATTGTCACCACAAATTTCAAAATTTATCGAGAACTATTAATAACATCGATCTAATTATATCTGGCCTAAAGTCCAGAGTGGCAAAATCTTAGGGGCGGCAATTTTTTTATTCATTTACCTGTGAAACAGTAAACCTTTCTTAGCTTCTTGAATACAATTGTATGTAGTACATGATTTAACCATTTTATTGTTGTATTACAATAACTTTATAACAAAAATAACCAAATGCAAGTTAATAAGACTTTACCAGTTTTTGCCACTCAATGCGCGCTATCTCTCTCGCACTGTTTTCATTACAACTATCTTCATCTAAATTCCTACCGTAAGTGTTATTAGTTCAATGATTAATAATAATTAGAGATTTAAAAAATTGAAGATATCATATGATCATGTTGTAATTGACGGGTTAATTCTTGTTGAAATCACGCTGAAACAAGCGAATATAAGTTTGCTCGCATCGCGGAATTAGTCGGCTGGGCTTGTTACGCTTCTCTTGCTCTAGTTTCCGTTCTTTTGTGTTGCCACCCCTAATAAGATGTTATTATATCAGCTGGAGACCTCAGCACGCTTCTTGCAGACAGAGAATCAAATTTGTGCTCAAGTAATTAACTCTGTTCTGCTTCTTGATTTCACATTTCATTTATGTAATAAGAAATAACTTGTGGAAATTTCATACCATTTCAAAAAAATTCCACGTTTCTCTCATTTCTCGTTATAAATATAAATAATGGATGTCGTAAGGGCAGAACAATTTGATTAATCAAGTAAAGTGGACGGAGTGTTCTTGCAGGGGCATTGTCATATGCTTTGTATATAAAATTAATTTGATTGCAAAGTGTTAAATTTTTAAAAGTTTTTAGCACGCAAAGTGGACATTAGCGTGATAAATAATAAAATCAGCCGGAAAGCTGCCGCCTCCACCATCGATCGACAGGAATTGACCGCCTGGAATTACCCATATCCGGCGTTAATATCACATTCACATTCCATTTTCTCTTTATTCCACCTAAACAATCACTGACGTCAAATGCATATCGGCATATCAAACAATACTTTTCGCTAAGTAAAAAAATAAATTATTACAAAAGTTATCGAAAGAAAATAAAAATAACTACACCTAGAATACTAAGAAAACTAATTGTTCCTAATTTCTAAACCAATAAAATTTTTGTCTTTTATTATTTTTTTTTTACTTTTAATCAAATATAAGTACTTTTTAATAGATTTTTAGAGTTGCAATAAATTAAATCACATTGATTTAAAAAAAAAACATCATTGATTTTAATTACTTGTTCTGCAATTTTTATTCGCCATTCCAGATTTAGGACAATTGAGGGAAAAAGCTTATGGGTAACGTTACAATGTAGCAATACTTTCAAGAATTACTAATTCACTAAAATTAAGTTTGTTACAAAAAATTATATTGAAATTGTTTTCATTTTAAAAACATTATATGAACTTGTTTTCTACATTGTACAATAATTGAATATTTCATATAACAGTGAGTTTTTACGCATTTTCTGTATAAATTCACATATCACGTTAATTAGTATTCATGATATGTAGATTATGCTGAACGTATGTATCAACCTGTGTACAAATTATATCTCATCGCGCCATAATTCATTTTTTTATATCATCGAACTTCATTACAAAATTAATTACGCTGTATTTTACTGTTGTGTTAATTGACATTTCAGAATTCATATTTTGAGTTTTTTGAATCTGTTTTGGAAGATAAAAATTTCATTAATTTGCGGTCATTTTTTAGTACACATGAACGTATGTCATCATAAAATATTTGATTTAGCATATTTATGCAGTCAGAAAATTCAACAACGTAAATAAAAATCATTCCAAATTTATTGGGAAATTGCACTATTTTTAGAATAACTGACACTAGTTGATTATTTTTACAATAAATTTTATTTACAGAGTTTTATCAGAATTATTCATAAAAAAATGATGTATTGACTATACCAATTTAGTCTCCGTACACCTGTAAATAATGACAATGATCTTTTCAACCGCCATTCATTAAACTTATTTCCCTTAAACGGTTTTTTCATATTTCTTACTAATTTTCTTGGAGTTTGGGAGTCAATTTTACCCCATTCTTCTACCATAAATGTAGTAGTACTTTTATATTTTTTGGGCGTCTTGTTTTACATATTTTTTTAAATAAATCACAGAGATGTTCAAATAAAATTCATATCTGGAGATTGTGGAGGCGTTTTCAAATGTTATCTACAGTTGTACAATAATTATTCTAGCAGTGTAGTATGTTTGGAATATTATTTTGTTGAAAGATTTCAGAAGAATCCTTTAAACCCAATTTTCAGCACATTTTTCCAAATTCTCTTTTGAAATATTCAAATAACCCAATTTCCCATATCAATAAAAATTAAGTTTCTCACTCCTGTACTCATACAGCTCCATTCAAACATAGATCCTCCACCATATTTCACTGTTGGGCATTCTTCCTGTTCCAAACTGTAATTAGTCCATCAGATCCAAAAAGGTCTATTTTGGTTTATCTGAAAGAGATTTTGATTTCCAGTAGGTTTCAGAGTGGTTTATATATTTCAAAAACAAAGCGTAAAGATATGTGTACGGAGACTAGTTGGTTCGATTGTATATATAGATTGTTTAAAAACCAGAAATATTTATTTTTAAATTCGGTCCGTTAAATTATTTTTTTAATTTGCAACGGAACTCTCTGCGTGTTACCTGCTCTTCTCCTGAGCCACCTGGCGAGAGAATGTGAATTGAAACACTTGGCATGAGAAGTATAAGTTTTTCACCCCATTGTCTCTACATTCCTGGCGTTCCTGGCTCAGCGTGGGAGTGTAGTGTCCTCGACATGCCAGGCATAGCACGCTGCAGGACCCGGCGCAACAGACGCAAAGGCGTCGACGTCGGCTACTGGCGCCACCATCGCGTGAGCACGACAATTAGTCGCACTCCACAAACAATACATTCAAATCACACTTGTTCAAATTCTTCATACTGGGAAATATAGGACAGGCATTTTAGTTCACTAACTGTTGTAGTGCTCAATGTATTGAAAAGTATAGAAGAATAATATATAATTGAAAATAAATTATACTTTATCTACATTCATGGTTTTCTTGTAATTTAATAATCTAAATCGTTTAAGCTCTTATACTGAAGGATATATAATTAAATTCAAATTCAAATGTAGTTTGAATCTGTTTTAATATATGCAACAGCTGTTTTCTTTGATATGGTCAAATCCTACCTCTACGTACATAATTACTTTTTGAAATCTGAAATATTACCATACAAACAAGTGTTTTCCAAAATGAGTTTTGAAACAGAGCAAACTATATAATGAATTGTTTTATTAATACACGAGGTATGTCCAAATAGAACTACAATTCAATATTGTCTCTTCCTTGGAAAGCCACACAGTGCTGGAGACGGTTCTTCCTATCCTCATGGCAGTACTGGAAATCGAATACTGGAATCAGCTTCAGCTAGTCGGTTATAGCTATTTAAATGTTTTGAAGTGTCCCAAAATGAGTTAGTTTGAGGTGATTTTTCAATCTCAGGAAGAGGAAAAAGAAAAATAGATTGATACAACCGATAAATGGTAGTAAGTCTTTTCACACATTATATTTTAGACCTAATTTAGATTTTATAGCCTCATTATTCAGATGATTGACTGCAGTTTGTTTTCCCATAATTTTGCATTTTAGTTTCATACTCGTATTTTACCGAAAAAGTCGAAATTCTTCTTTAAATCTTATTTTTCCTTTGACATTTGGTAAAATATTGGTTCGTATTTTTCCCTGTAAAAAGATGGGTACTTTTAAGCTGAGTTAAGTCATTGTGGAAAGCTTTTACTTACAGTCATCCATTTTAAAATATTTCAATAATAACAAATGTCCCCCTGGAGGGTTAAATAGAGTGCCAATAACAGGGGCGGTTTTTTGTGTGGGTGTGAAGGAAGCGCGCGAGAGGAGTCTATATCATGTCGCACCCCATTTCATAACAATAAAAGGTGATATTTTTAATCGAGTGGCTAGTGGCGCCGCTGGCGGCAACATGAACTACTGCGAAGAGGGTGATTTTACAGCTCATAAAAGTAAATGCCTTTTTGATAACACGCGGGAACATTGTTGGAAAAATGCAGATAGTCGGATAAAGCACGTCATCGATTGTTTTATATGAAGTGCTGCCAATGTGGCTTCATTCAAATCACTTTCAGGCCTACAGGGCTATAAACACGTAAACATGCCGACACGTTTTGCGAGTATTTCTGTACATTGCAATTGTTGCTATACGAAGCTTAGGCCAATTGCAAAAAAATCTGTATCGGTTCAGAAACGAACAGTAAAGGTGGTTTTATGCAACCAAATTTACACTTACATTAAAATTAACATTAGCATTTTCACTAACATTAAAATTAAAACTAGGAAGAGGCTTTTATGCAATAACATTTTAAAAAACCTACATCTGTAGGTTATTATTTAATTTGTCCGACTTGATTGTTGTTTTTTTTTGTTAACGAGTTGTAAATAAAGGTTTAAATATATATAAAAAAAAACAATTCTTATTTAAATGTTTTATATAAAATCGTAGTCCTAGCAAATAAAAATTGTTTAGGAAAAAAAAATGCTTCGATTTGAGATTTTAGTTTCACCCTCGGTTTAACCCTTTCAAATGCACTGTCCTACTTTTTTAAAATATTGATTCAAGATATTTCTGGCATACAAAAAGTACAGAAAAGCCCATTGACAATATAATTGATAGCCACCTCAATCCTTCTTTTATCGCTTGGAACAAAAAGATTGCAATAAGTTAATTGGATCGAACCGGAAGATTAATTTCGCGATATTTTCTTTTGGTGCAATTATTTCTCCTGAAATCTTATTTCATGTTTTAAATCTAATTATTATTGACAATACAAATGGATAGGATAAATCTAAGCAATTATTGTGGATCAATCGACCATACAATTAAATCGTAGAGATAAATGTCTGTGAAACTTATCAGAAGATATAAAGCAAAGCCTTTTACAATCATTCGTATGTATATTTTTATCTTTACAACAGATTTAGCAAAAATATTTAAATAAACACATGTATGTAGGTCATACAAACATTCAAAAGCAAATATATAAATTTCTAATAAATATTTACATGTTTGTTGTCAAAATATGTCTGACACGAATTCCCATATTTGTTCATTATATTACCATGCAATTCTGTAAATAGTTTGTACACACTTTTATATGATCAGTACGAAATTACTAATTTCTGGTTCTAGATTGAATTTCTATTTATCTCATCATAAAAGTAATAATACTTTCTACCCAATTTTTACCCGCAACCAAAACTACATCCGAAACCAGTATTTTTTGCCGAAACTGTTACTACTGTATTAGGAAGTTTATCTTGCGAATAGGTACAATATTGATAGATTTTTATTACAGCTAGTTATTTACTTCGTACATCTAGAGTTTAATTCCTAAATAAACCTTGTATTAAAAGAACAAAAACACTTTGTTTGACTTGTTTAAAAACTAACTACATACAAGCTAAAGTTTCCATATAGTAGAGACTATAGATTAACATTCTAAGATTACTAATAAAACTTGAGGAAGTTGAGGAACTTGTATGTATCTTGTAAATTTGTCAATCTACATGTTTGCTAATTATAAATTCCGTGTTGTTTGAGTAAGCTTGTAAGATCATTAGAGTAAAAACAGTGTTTCGCAATTTGAGGGTTTATCACAGCAAATTAATCATCCGATTAGTCGCACAAAGATAGTGCGTTAACCCAGTTGGCTGGGCGGTCATTATTAAATCTCCATTTCGGATCTAAATACGCAAGTTTCTGGTGTAATCACACAAACAAGTGAGCACGGATGGTATACCGTCACAGCGATTAGGGCGTTCGGTTCAGGTCAGCGCGTTGGTTTTTCCTCGCTGGTGACGTCACAGCGTCGATATTCGCGTCACGTGCGCCGCGACGCCGCCGCCTCTGCCGACCGACATCACACGGGATTAAAGCGGCGTCTTCAAAAGCGCCCGGCGCCGTGCTAAATTCGCACACCCCCGCGGATCTCGCAACTTTTCAGCTGTGGATATTGCTTGTGTTGGATGTTCGTGTTGTCAAGAGAACATGCCCTGCTACATACATTCGCTACCAACGCTCATTTTTCTTACGCGATTACTTCTTTGCTTTCATAAATACCAATTTCTCGTCTCTGCTGATGTAATGGTGTGATCTTACCTTCACATGATTTTTCTACACGACAATATCAAAAGTTTTATTCACATATGTCTTCGTACATCCAATAACACTTGAATCATACTGTAATTGTATTCTCATCTACCTGACTGGAAATAGTATACTGTGTAACAAGTGCAGAAAGTCGCTTATGTGCCACAAGGTGTGGAAGTTTCTGCACTAGACAAAATCGAGTGCTGCAATCACATAGAGTGGGAAATAAGTGATTCTGCACTAGTGATGTGATACACTATAATTTCCTACGATGTGATATAGAACAGAAATCCACACAAGAAAGCTGTTTGACATAAAAATGAAAAAAATACGCAACTTTCATACCAGACCTTAGATGTCTTAAAATCTTGCTCTCCGAGCTCGGAATTCAATTGACATCTGCAACGGTTATAACTATACTAGGTATGTTAATAGCTATAAATGAAGTTCGATATTGAGGATCATAAATTAATGTTTGTAAGACAAAAAAGAAAGATAAATATTATATAGGTTTGGAAAAAGTATGATATATTTTGCAATTTTATGCCTTGTTTCATTCTATTTATAAAGTTTTCAAATTTGTTTTGTGCGATCATAAATCGTAGTTAACGAATTTGTTAACTTTTCGTGTTAATAAATTTACGAATATCTGTCTGAAACAGCTTTTACAATAAATTTTAGTTTCATACAAGACCACACAATTATTTTCAAATGTGTACTCGTAACTATAGTTTTAGTTCAATTTGCAGGCCAGATAAATTGCGGTAATTTTTATCTTTTAAGCCAAAAGTAAAAACATTTACTAATTTCCAAACCATCGTTATGATTAGATTTTTTTTTTGTTATATTGTAATTATCAGAACATCAACTAAAAAAAAGATGTATTATTTAAAAACTTATTTTAAGTTCGAAAAATATTTTATTAATTCCTGTTTTAATATTTATATACCTACCACGTCAATATAACCAAAATCCGTCTAAACACCTCAAACATCTCTCATAACTTTCCTGATCCAGGGATCGTGTAAGTAGCGATTAGTTGGGCAAATTTCCCGAACTACAATCATAAAATCTTAGACCGCGTGGGTGGTGGTGACATATCGGCTTGGCAAGTTGATTGCGGCTGTGGGGACGAACTAACCTCTAAGTTAATTAATCCTCGAGATGTCGGAAACCTAAAGAACTCTAGGAAGGGAAAGAAAAAACGCTGAAGGAGAAAATTTCGGGGTATCATATACTGAAAACGGAAAACGTGCAAAATTGTTACTCATTAATATTCGTGATCCTGAGCATCATTATTCTTCATTGCAAAATAGATTATTAACCTCATTTCCCAGTCCAGAGTTTTACTTTCGATTTTCTACGGTTTAAGATGTTCCCAGGCATTCACTAATCCACATGAATAAAAATATGTTTGAATATGTAAACTCTTTAAATATTCCAACCATAAATTTAATACTACATAAAATAAGAAAATTTTGTATGGATACCACTAATGATCTCCTTTTAACAAAAGTAAATTTAGTATGAAGAAATACATATTTTTTTCGTAATAAAGTAAAAAGTGATCTTATATTAACAAAAAATAAGTATAAATATGAGAAAGGAAAATGATCCATTTTTTCAACAAATTTGTGGACTGTGTGTTTTTGCCATTTTTATGATGATTTATAGAAGTATATGTGTTTAAATGTTTTCTAAGCGTTAAATTTAATTACAACAGTACGTCAAATTTTAGTATACTGTTGCAAATAATTTTTAAGTTTAAATTAATCAACATTTGATATTTTTGTTTTCTATTTTACAATCACTGTTTCAGCTTGGACGAAACAAGCTTCTCATGATGTATTTATATCGTGTACTTAATTTAAATCTTGTACTTAATCTAGAATCTTTGTAATTCTTTAGAATTTTCTCCTCTTGATTTAAAATAATAAACCCATGTCTTGATAATCTAGACAAAACAATACAACAGTCTAGAAAGTTTAGATATTTGAAATAAAGAAGTGATTTTTTTTCGTGCCAGTACAATTTTCACTTGTATTTTAAGTTAATTATTAGTCTAAACTCTAGTAAAAAAAACCTACAGCTTACATTGGTTTCGAACTAAAAAAGCAGTATTTTTATTTGGTTAAAATTTGGTGATTTGAATCACATATCTCATTTTCCACTTAGTTTAAATCGGATAAATAAATAATATTGTATTAAAATAGTACGACTGATGATTTGAAAATATGATAAAATGAAAATAGTAGGTCACAAAATCATAAATAACGTACATGAAAAATGTTCAATGCCATGAGTTGATGAGAAACAAATTTATTCCTGTTTTGCAATTCCCGCTCTGGTATAATTTGCAACATCAGCAATATCTGGCTTGTATTTACCCCAGTACGGCTCTGTATTCACCCCGCGCTCCAGGCCCGTACTGGGGAGGGGAGGGGAAACGAGGGCGGTATCAGATTGGCTGATGGGAACTGCAGACGCGACACGAATTGAGATTAAAATGAATTAGAACAGCGAGAGAACTAGTGATTTCGCAACTTCTGTCTTCGCAGGGTCTCATCTCCTCTGCCTATCTCTCTCCTTCTCCTCCAAACCCACTCTGCCTCTCTCTCACTTTAGAAAGCAATGGGAATTAATTTTATGTTATAACCTTCACCTTCACACTTTGACTTGTGTAAATTGCAATTGTTTGTTTATGGTGGTTTTGAAGTGTTGACAACATAGTGTGAATATTTTATGGTTGTATTGTTGCTTTCACTTTTTCTTGGAACTCATATTAATCATTCATCGTAAAGAGTAATAAATTACTGATTTAGCATATAATTAAAAAAAAATCGTGCTTTATCAATAGCTTGTCTATATGGTAATGAATTCTGTTATATATGTTCCCATAAGTTATTTAGAAATGTTTATATTGTTATTGATATATTAATTTATAAACTTGTAACCTTATCTTTTTGAAAGGCATTTTAAAAAAAATCTTCCTTTCATTACATTTGTCTATTTTTGTTTTATTCAGCGGAAAACAGTAAAAATATATCTGCAATTTGGTACAAACCAATTAGATATTTGATTTTTAGATTTTAGTCATTCTAATGGTTCCAAATCATTTACGAGGAACACCCAAAAAGGATCTAAAAACATCTATAAATAAAGGAGGCTAATTTGTTTGTTTACTAGAAACAAACAATTCGAACAAGCAGACGTTACTTACATACTCAATACTTGTATTTTACTGACACACATTTATAATGCATCCTGTTTTGTTTTTTGAAAACATGGAGATTATTGTTGTTTTGGTAATATATGCAGTGTAAATTGTTCCCTATTTTTAACAAGCTCTGATTACAATCTCTGCAAAAATTTATTGCTTGTTTACAAAACAAACTCACAGGTACTATAAATATTCATGAAACAATCCTTGCTAATCCTATTTCGCACAAAAATAATCCTGTTTTACAAATACTAAAAGTAACGAAACGAAATTGTTTTGTTTGATATAAAATTATCTGTTAAAAGCAGTTCAAATAAAAGTAGGATTATACCAATGCATATAAAGATGTCAAGTTACGTTTCATTATTTTGATAGTTTACAGGTGGTTTGAAAAAACTTGATTACTTTTTCAGAGTGAAATATGTCATGGTTATTCAGTGTAGAGGACTTCAACAAAAAGACAACTCAAGTTCAAAAGTTCATTCATTTCTCTTTTAAATGATTCAAACTGTATTTCAAAAGAAGTAGGTACTTCAAAATAAATCTACATGTATAGTGACCTATTTTTCTTATTATTGAATTTATATTTCAATTAGATATTTGATTAATACTATGAAAAATAGGTTGCTATTCTAACAACGGTGTATCTCATAAAAATCCCACCGCTGCCACCAAATTGTAAAAAAATTATATTAAATAAGTAACAACGGTGTATTTCATAAAAATCCCACCGCTGCCACCAAATTGTAATAAACTAAAATGATAATAATTGTACTAAATTGTTATGAAATTATATAAATTAAAGTTCTTTTATTATTATTATGTTAAATTAAGTAAAAAGATTAATTTATACTGACTTGAAGTATGATTAATTTTATTTATTTATTTAATATTAATAATTAAAAGGATTTATCTACCCACTAATAATTAATAATCTCTCAACTAATTATTTTGAATTTTGATGGTTTGTTACACTACCTTATGGTTGTCCTTGCTTCAAAATTGCTAATATTATTATATACTACCTATAACTTATTCAGTTCTCAAATTATGGTTGAAATAATTAACCCTAATGATGAGGGAGTGTATTTTTCCAGCAAATAAAGCTTGCGATTGTTTTAATCAAGGTTAGTGAAATTTTCATAATTCTTTGTTTTCGCGGTGTGGGACCGGAGGACTCGGGCAGCTGGGGTTTGTCCAAGCCCCAAGCTAACGCCAAAGACGGTCTTAATTAAGTCCAAACTTTTTAATCTCCTTAACTCAACGAAGCTGGATCACGAACGTGCTTCCTCTGTCTTCAATTTGCACTCCTATTAGCTTAACATGCTGTTTTTCTTTTTTATAATTCGCCACTGGGAGATTTGTCCCCTAATTGTTTCATTATTACTGGAATTTCAATGGATAAATTGCTGCTGCTTTGATAATTAAAATTCTCTCATCTTAATAACAAAAACCTAATACATATTTTACACTAATAATTAATGGGAAACGTCTTAATAATAGAAAGTACAGAGATAACAAATTCTCATTGACAAATACCTATGCTAAGTTACTAGTTACCTTTTAACCTTTGTTTTCACACAACTTTCTGGTTACAACCTATTAACCTTAACCTAACAATACTGTTATTTATTATAGGTGACATAAATTAATAGTTCTACTCAAAACATTTAATGTATTACATATATACAGGAAATACCATAAAAGGTGTTTAAAGTTACCATTACTCCATTTAGAATTATTTTTTAATTTAGATTCAAAATGATCACAAATAAAATAAAAGTTGTGAGGTATGAATCATTGTTCTATTATATTTGTGAACAAATCAGTTTAAAACAGAAAAAAGAAAACTCTATATGTGGATGAAAACAATGACGTGAAAGCTAACAAAGTGCATGAAAATATCATTTAATATCAGTACGAGTGTTGAGGTCTAAAATCCGATAGTGTGTATAATCACGAACATAACAGAGTGGAATGAATAAATGCACATTAAAAGGCAATCATGAACACAGGGAGCAGATAAAATATTTTCCCTCTACAGAGGTGAATGCACCGCGCTCTTTTGTTCGCCGTGGCGCTGCAGTCGCACTTGCACTCTGATGTTTCGCTCGTCGCCATGGAAAATTGCCAAACAAACTCGCAAACAGTGGAAAGCTAGCAGAGTGGAGCACTACCAACATGATATTTCCCTCTGACAACTTTAGACATTGTTTTTGAATGAATATTTATGTTTGCTTTGTTGGCAAATTATTGCTTTCATGTTTTCATTTGGCGGAAGAGTTTGTTTTATGCCAAATTAACTTGAGGAAGACTAGAGATGTTTGCAGGCTACATTTCCTGATGTCAGTGTGGAAATTACTAAAGTATTCATAAACACTCCTTAAACACAGAATTTGTTTTCTGCTTCTCCAAATTGTTATAAATAATAAACACGCACATCTCACACGGAATGTATATTTTCACATTTGCAATCTCTATTTTGATTCAGATGAAATTAAAATGATTTCCAAATAGTCAATTACAAACTAGCATTTTAGGAGAAAGGATTTCAATATATTTTTTTTTCGATCGGACGAAAACTGACACCGCAATTTTTTTTCCGGCTTGTGATAAAGCATCATTTTTATTTCATAATTATTGAATATAAACCAATTGAAAAAAATAGTATGTGTACCATGTAGGAAAAGTGACTTCCTGTACTTCTAATATTCCCGAACTCAACTACGATTTCTCTGCCAATTTTCATCTGTAACACAATGAAAAATTCGACCCTGGTTTCCATGTTCTTTGTAGGATGCATTTCTTCTGTGAACTACGATTATTTTATCGGCATAGACGTTAACATTTTTGAAATAAAAATTAGAAATTATGAAGCCAGATGCCAATGAGATCATATTACACAGACAAAAAATTGTATTCAGATAAGAAGGTGAAAGGGTAGATTTGCCTCTCAACAAAGTTTTGAAAATTCAGCCTTAGATAGACGTAGCCGTAGATCAGGCGTTGTTTATAATGTAGTTAGTTTTTTTTTTCGTATTAGGCGTCTGAAATGATTTAGACGTCCCACAGGCCAGAGCACCTGACTTTGGAAGTGGATAATGTGAATTAATGTTTAGTTCAGTGTAGTTAAGTTTTGTTTTATTCAGTGTAAAGATGTAAATAAAATTAGTTTAAGTAAATTGTATATGTGCTCCTGCTGCTAACCATCGTCTTCCTGTATCATCAACATCACCAATATCAATAGGTATACTATTTCGTTCTGGAGATATTTGGAGTCAAAGTTATACCTAAAAAAGAATAGGTTTTTTGAGGATATCTCTTCTATGGTTTACGACTTCGGCGATCTCATCATTTGATTCTACTAAAAACTGAAAGATATATATAAGTACTACAATTTTTTTACACTAGATTTGAAACTACGAAAACCATCCAACACTCAAAGTTCAAGTCACACATATATTTTCATTAGTTATATAACATTAGTTACTAGTTCTATTAATTAATTATGTTCCCAACCACTGTGTAATATACCTTCAGGAAAATTGATTAGCACATAAACAACCTGATCGTACCAGGAGGTATAATGTAGGATTTCGATATCGAGTGGAGAAAGTCCCACTTTGGAATTATCTTTGGGCGGTAGTGCACTGCGGGTCAGAGGTCACTTCTAGGTTCACGCATCGGCAGTATGCGTCACAGGGACCGTTCACTTTCTGTTTCTCTAATCGTCGCCGCCTGTGATCGTGACCGCTTAGCAGGGAATTATTTCCGCGTCCTGCTGAACAACGGCCTTGCAGTGAGCTGGTGTTATATTTTGATTATTGTGTAGCTAATTATGATTGGTGGATAAATGAAGTAATTATTTCTGTAATGTAACGTTAATTATTAATTCAAATATTGAAATTGTGATAATTGAAATTCACAATTTGACCTTTGTTTTATTATGTATGTTAATAAATTTGAAGTTATGTGTTAAACCTATTTATACAACATGAAAAATAAAGGGAAAAAAATAACAAATAAAATGTTACTTTGTCCCAATTCGAGATTGTTTTTAGAATCTGATTGCTTATTTTATTTAATATGTAAGATTGTTAATTATTAACAGAAATTATTTAAATGTTACAATTAGGGATGTCAAAATGTATCAATCCTCGATCCTTTAAATTTGTGACCCTTTAGTTATATTAAGTTACCTATATTTAAATTTCCGTTTTTAATAAAACTTTAAATAAAATAATATAATTAAAAGTTTATGTTTGTTTAAATAATGAAAAGTAGAAGTTCCCAATGAAAATATAAATTAAAAACTTTTATGAGTAATAAAAAAATATTGTGCAGTTAAACACATATTAAAGTTATCATAACAGAAAACTTTAAAATTACAGTGTTTGAAGGTAAAAATAAGCACACAGGAATACACAAAGCATTAAACAACAGTTAAAGTTAAAAACTCAAATCAATACATTTGCGGAACACAAGTTGAAAAAGACACGCCCGTAAAATGGTATTTTCCATTAATGTATTATATATTAATCTTCAAATTAAAATATTAGACACGTATTTTCATTTAAAAGTAGTTAATAATATACGAAAAATAAACGATATCTGAGAAATAAATAACTTAGGTACTGAATAAGATAGAAACTAGGCAGAAGTAGAGGTGGTAGAATTTCAGTAAAGTTAAATTACCTGGTTCGTTCGGGTTACTACGTCACAAGGGCACGCCTGTTTTTTTTTAATTTTCGAATTTCTTTCAAAAATATTTAAGACCCAGATTAAAAATAAAATTCAGGATAAACTAAACTTTTTTATGAATTGGGAAGAGAGTTAGTTTGACATTTCCTGAAGTTAACAATGAGTATATATTTCTTTAAAATACGTCTCCTTGGAAAAGTCCTTTCCGTAGAGGTTCGAAAGGAAGACAAACATGTTTTCCGTCATTACCCTTATATCTGCGCAATCTCGACTACTTTTATGACTCATAGTTTGCAGTCGCATCTTGCATACTGCCACAAATTTTTCCAAATAACAAGTTTTATTATCTCGAAACAGAGTGAGTAGTTTTCCCTGACATTCCGGGCACGTCGACGGTGATGACGTCATCGCCGACGCCAACACGGATCTCATTATTGTAGTTCATCTGTCATGTCGAGCTAGGCGTGTTCAAAACTTGACTTAGAATTTTTCTCATTGCAGAAGTGTGCTGACGGGGAATTTGTTTGCGAGACGAGAATAGTAATGCTTATTTTTAAACAAATTACATGTTGTGGTGCATAAGTTTGGAGGAAATAGTATTGTGTGGGTGTCAAATTACTATTTCTTCTAGCGCACTACTATAATTATATGAATAACGTATAGCATCACTTATAATAACTGTAAAAGGACAAATACAAAATTAGGTAACGCTCTGAAATAGAGACATTCATAAATAATTCTGCCTTCATTAAAAATTTCAAGTAATGAAGTCAGTTCAAACAAAGAAGTTTAAATATGATGCATTTTAGTTCCGGAAACATCTAGCAAAAGAACGATAAATTTCTTTTTCTATGACCGTTTAGATATTTGCTTATTGTATGTTTATTATTGCTATGGATACATAGTATATAAGGAACATTAAGGTATAAAATCATATTTCACAGTTCTGTAAAAAATCGTGTTGTTTAATTTGGTTTGTAGTTAGGTCGTAGAAAAAGTATAGTGTACAACTTGCTTGAAATGAGAACCATTCCATTGTTTTGGACTTTTGATTACTAGTTAGATGAGAAGTCTTTTATACAAAGTTGAAATCTCAAAAGTAATAATTCCTATTCAGAATTTCAATTTCTATTTTCAATTTCTAATTTTACGTTCAAGAAAAAAATTGTTAGTTTTTAGAGGCAGAGGCATTAGAATCATGCAAAAAATCGGATAGTGAATCTCATTTAACTATTACAAGTAATTAATATATTATATTGAAGTGAAAATATAAAAATTATCGAATACTTTAAAAGGAATTGTACTAATACTGTAAGTACTATTTGTAATTATGTAAAGAGGAGAGACGAGAGATTATGTTCTGGTCACATCAGATTTTTTATTTTGGCTTGAATAGATTGCATTTTCTTATTTTCTTTATGTTGTTTATTTTGCATCTTTACTCATTTATAAGAACTGTTCCTCTTCGTTTGGATTTCAGATAATGTCAAATAGATGATTTAGAATTTTGTTAATAATAACATTTTTAATTTGAAAGTCCAAATTTTGTAGACTACTCGATAAAGATAAAATTAAAAACTTGCCCAATTTTTAAACTTTTATTCTTGATAACAATCAAAAAGTATTCCGCAGAAAGTTATAATTTTAAAATAAGGAACTTGTGCAATGTTTTAAAACAAACAGTATTTTGTTTTTACAATCAGTACCGAAAGCCGATCTATTCCATGACATTAATGTATGATTATAGGATAACCGTGTTTGAGAATTTTAAATTTTAAGTTTCGAAACGTATTTCTGCTTTCACTGTAATGATAATTGATTGAAATTGCATTGTTAAACTACATTCTACACAAGCGTTTGCCAAATATTAATGAGGGAATGTGATGTGAGCGGACAAACGATGGAAATTAACACAAATTCTGTCTAGTGGGCCTTGAATTAGTACACTGAAAAATGGGACTTGCTTTGTTCATGAATTTTTCAAATATTACGCAAAGTGGAACACAGGGCCATTAAAGTGAAATATGGATTTCTGAAAGAAATTTAATTAGAAGCAAACAGAGTGAAATAGGTACTCATATGTACACAAAGTTTCAAATTTCAAAACAAAACGTAGTCGATACGTTCCTATAGAATTTATTCATATTTATTGCCTCTAATTTTTTAAATAATTATTTTTTAAAATTATTATAATAAATTTAATATTTATATAGTATATTACGAGTATATACCATAAACTATTATGATTAACTGAGAACCAACTACCATTTTTACCTAATTAACTAACTTTTATTTATTTTCAAATCCTATAACCCCATATAAAAGTTGTGTAGAATTAAAACAAACCAATCAGCGGTATTTAACCAAAAATTGTGTTGATAAACGCGAAATATCTCAAAAATACTCATTTTTGTGCCCAAAATTTTGATTTTGGGAAATAGTGTACTATGATAGATCTCGACGCGCTGATTTCAAATTTTCAAACCGAATTTAATTATCTCTTTTCATTCTTGAGATATTTGCTGTCAAATTTGCATCTCAAAAAAGTGTGTTTTTTGGCTTTATCTTTAAAGTGGGTAGAGATACGATCTCAACGATTATACCAGTCGATTCTACGGGAAAAGTTACATAAAGAAATGTTTTCTCCGTATATACGTCCTTTGGAACGATTTGGTGAAAAATGAGAAAATCGAAAAAACCTAAATTTTAAAATTTCTCCGAGGAACTTTTTTTCTCCAAAACTTTTCATTTTCTAGACTTAAGTAGATATCGATGCGCTGATTCCAAATTTTCAAACAGAATTCAATTATCTCTTCCCGTTCTCGAGATATTCGTGTTCAAAGTTGAGTTTTGGCAATACCTAAAAAAATAGGTTTTTTAGGTATAACTCTTTAAGGGTTAGGTTTACAACTTCGGCGACCTCGCCAATCGATTCTACGGACAAAATTACATAAGTGTACCAATTTTTAGATTTTTATTCCAGTGGATACAATTCTTAGAGCGAAAAAACGAAAATGGCCAAAATCGAAAAAAATGCCTGATGAACCCCTTGCGATTTTTTTCGATTTTGGCCATTTTCAGTTTTTTCCCTCTAGAAATTCTATCTGTTGAGATAAAAATCTGAAAATTGGTACACTTATGTAATTTTGCCCGTAGAATTGAATGGTGAGGTCACCAAAGTCATAAACCTAACCATTTAAGGGGTATACCTAAAAAACCTGATTTTTTAGGTATAAATTTGAACTCAAATATCTCCAGAACGGGAAGAGATAATTGAATTCGGTTTGAAAATTTGAAATCAGCGCATCGTTATCTACTTATGGCCAAGAAATGAAAAATTTTGGAGACAAAAAGTTTCGAGGCAAAAATTTGAAATTTAGGTTTTTTCATTTTTCTTATTTTACACCAAATCGTTCCAAAGAACGTATATGCAGAGAACACATTTCTTTATGTAATTTTTCCTGTAGAATCGTCTGGTATAATCATTGAGATTGTATCTCCATCCATTTTTGAGATATACCTAAAAAACACAGTTTTCTGAGGTACAACTTTGAAAGCAAATATCTCAGGAATGAAATGAGATAATTCAATTTTGTTTGTACATTTGGTATCAGCGTAGCTGATACTTTAAAAAAACTTACAAACAAAAAATTGTAAAGTTTGAAAATTTTTGAGCTAAAAATTCGATATTTTCAAATATTTTTGGGTTTACGTAAAAATACATGTTCAGCGGCTTTGGAAATTACTTCCCCTGTTGTTACTACATAAATAAATCATTCGCTAAATAAATTAATCAATAAATTTAGGAGAAAATGTAAAATTTACAGTTTTTAATTTTTCCAAATAACTTCCAAGTATTTTCTGTTTCGATTTTTGTTTATTTATTAATTTTGGCGCCCTGCTGCTACTATTGTCTTGCTTACCGTATAGTGCCGCTCTGGATACAAGGCGCTGGTCAGTAATAACCTTCTCAACTGCAGTATATACTAGAACAAATCCCAATTCTACTTAAAAATAATATATGTTGACATAAATATTTATATTTCTTAATATCCACAAAACGTTACTATTGAGCGTTTTACATTAACATAAAAATCAAAAAAATATGTAAAGCTGCATAGAACCTCCTGGAGCATTTTGTCTGGAGGATTGACCTGGAAGAAACAAATGCGGGAGGTAGCATCCCGTTGATTACCTCCCTGATGGAAGCGGGTAAACAGAGCACTCCACGTCACGTAAAACATCACATCCGTATTCGCGGTGCAGGTGCGGTGCGGCAAATCAACAATTCATCCCACCGCAAGCGTTCCGCTCCGAGTGATGAGGGTGCGAGCGGCCAACTTTCAACCGAATTTGTGTAGCCGGGGCAGCACTTGATTAACAGTGCGGTGAAATCCTGGACAACTACAGCTGCACACGACTTGTTGACTGAGTCTACTTGCTCAAATTAAATTTGAATGACTTACAACTAATGTGTTGACTCGCTGCACGAGAATTTGATTTGCTATGAAGATTATTTCGCGCCGCTTCCCTCCTAATTTGCTTAGTGAACCAACTTCGGAGTTATGATGTTAGCTTCACTCTATTACATGCAACTTTGCAGCAAATGTGCTTGTTTTTCATCAAGCATACATGTTATTCCATCTTCCTTTCGCTAGACATATTAATGTTTCAATTTTAGAAGTAACTTTATATTACTCAACTACCAAATAGATTAAATTCTGACTAGTGAAATCCATGGCAATAAAATAGTATATTGTGTAACAAGTGCAGAAAGTGGTTTTTTTCCCATGAGGTGCGACAATTTCCAGTCTCAACTTCGTCTCATGCTGGAATCACACAAGATATTAAAAAACACAAATTCTTGGTTATCATGAGAATTAATTTAACAGAGACTTATCAGACACTTATCAGGACATTGAAAAACTTATCTATACAATCAAAAGTTACTTTAGGGCAGAAATACACAAACTTATTAATACTAAGGGCTAAGCTTAAAAAAAAAAGATAATAACGAGTAAATAAATTTATTGCTTATATTTTTAAAAATTAAATTTTCTACTTTTTGAAACATTTTACCCTAATTAACTATCTATAATTACATACATTTATATCTAATAATTAAGGGGACATGATATTTGATATAATTATTTGAATTAATATTTTATTAACTTTGTAGTATGTCTTCCATTTAATTACAATTAAATTTGAAATATATAATTGTTCTAAATTACTGTGATATTTTAAATTACTTCCATTTTAGATGCAATCATTTATATTTCATGTAGGTAAATTTTAATGATTTGAAAACTAATAGTAAACCCATGAAGTACTAACAAAGAAATGAAACAAACTTAATAAAATATATATAAATAAAGTTCATAGTTATAACTCATATGCGAACTAATTTTAGCGTATTGCTTATTGTTCGATATTAATAATAGCTAAATAGGTTATGACCTCTTCTGCTCCAGTTTTTTTAAATGTCACTTTCAAATGTCAAAATAAAATTTTCGAACAAATAACTATTAGATATCAGAAGTTATATAGAAAGAGGAGAATGAATAATTAGGAAGACATAAAAATGGAACTAGTATATAACAAGAAAGAGCTACAATTTCTAGTTAAAATATCGAGGGATAACACACCAAAAAGGAAAAGGAAGATGGAAAGATATTGACAAATGAAGAAGTTGTGGAAAGAGGTGGTGATCGTAAATGCAACATATTTGGCACATTTCTAGAAATGAATCCATAATGTGAAACGTATCCACTATTCATAACAGTAACACTTACTACCTGTTCCGATTTGGTATGTAAAATCAGCTTGAGCGAAGCAAACCAGTGATTATATTTCGGAGCAATGAATAATGTATACTCTCAGTAAGTTGAATTGAGGAAATTCTGTGGCTGTGAATAGGAATTTTAATCCAGTGTTTGATTATTTATGAAATTCCGACTGGGAACCCATATGCACCAATAACCATTGCCATTGCGCGTTGGAAGTTTCTGGAAATGTTATCTGGAGAAGAATGCACAAGCTCTGCATACAGATTCGGATCTTTACAAAGTTTTCGTGTTCTTACGTCCGCCCTCTAATGCTAGGCCTGTTACTTTAATGTATGTTAATTTCTATCGAAATTCTGACCTGTTTTATTAATGCTCGCTACTTTCAAACTTCCAAATTCTCCACAAGTTTTTTCAGACTTGCAACCTTCCATCCCTTCAAGGATATTAAATACAGGGGTGGGCTCGAAATATTGAAATCGATTCCAGTGAGACATCTTTACAAACCGGAATGGGATCATTTCTTATATTTTTTTAAATTTATTTCCAAAATTGTATTACAAGGTAATCATTTTTAGGAATACTCGAATCTTTCTGTGTCTTTTGTTTTAAGTTGCATTTCAGTTAAAAATATCTGGTTTTGAGATATTTGAGTATAAGGTTTTTATCCAGACATCTACATAGATGATCGTTTTTATACTACAAAAATCGTAGGTAATCAAGTAATAATAATAGATTTTTCAAATAGGTATTCTATACATTCTATTAGTACCATTAAATGATGAAAGATAAACACATTTCCTTATTTTTAGTTATTTATTTATCAAGGGATTAACGTATAATTTTTTATTACACATATGGAAGCTATCGCCTCGTAGAATAAACCATGTGAGAAATAAGAAATACTTTAGTCCTTAGATATGCATTATATTTTTTCCAAAATCGTTGAATTATTAATTAAAAACATAAATAAATAGCATTATGTGTTTGTAAAACTTCAACTATAGCTACTGAGACGGGGATGGCTGTGATAACACACTTACTGCCAAAGTGTTAAATATTTCTATATAATTTTCATTTATGTTTACACCTGCTTAGACGTCGTCTGCATGAAATCAGATAAGTTATTATCAAAGGTAAATAATAAATAAATTCACCAATAATATTATAGAATGATATGTTCGTTATTTGCTATAATAAACTGTAAAAATATTGTATTATTAAAATATAGGTTAATTCACTTTGATAGATGAGACTATAAAGTTAAATTTTGACATAAGAGTCTGTAAAGTTTTACTTTAGTTACTAATTTTCCGAAAAAAAATTTTTATCGAAGGGCACTCATTTCTGATGTAAAGAATATACTACACCACATTTTTGTTTCAAAATTACAAGTGATATTATGTTGGAAATTTTAAGATGGTCATCATTTTCAGTTCTGTTTTAATTTTAACGACCTAATTTTATATTACAGCTGTTTATAATAAAAAAAATAATTCGTTTTATATTGCGAAAATAAAAAAAGTATCACTTTATTCCGGGCGCAACAAATAAACATAACAAACCATAAAAAATAAACATTTCCAATTTATCATTTTTAAAGAACAAATTCGCGTCAGCCATGCGTGAGCGTGGGTGCGTGCGACCAGTGGCGCCGCGGCGGTCACGCGACGAACCAGCGCCCGACCTGCCCCACTTCCGTCACGACGCTTCCACTTCCGCGACGCACGCGAATTTCACCACTCCACAACTAGCGCCGAATTTATTCCCCGAGTCTAACTAGGTCGACATTCCGATAAATTCGGTCATGAATATATTAACCCGACAATGGAGTTTTATAGAACTGTTTTGTTTAGCAAAAACGCTGCTTGAATTTGTGCGGATATGTAGTTAAATCAATGAGGTGGATATGTGAAGCTTTATCAGAACAAATAATCCGGAATACAATGTATGGAGGGAATTCTAAAGACTGTTCAATAAAATGTTTAAATGAGTAATAAAAAGATTAATTTAGCATGCATTCAATAGTCTGGGAAACATCGTTTTCAATGATAATATTAAGGGAAAACAGATTGAACATCTATATTTCGAAATTATAATTACAAAGACAGAAGTCTCTATGGTAATGTTCTCAAAACAACATGGGACAATCGGATAATATAACTGTAAGCATGGCATCTTGTCAACCTGTAAATACACATATCCAGATTTGTTGTTTTGAACAGAATACTAGGGGATAACGACTGACTTGAATTCTAGTCTAGTTGATATCAATTGTAAAACTTTGATTTGTTCAGAGATTAATATTTTTTCGCGACACCGTTCACGTAGGTCAACTTATTCCGATAACAACATAAATCTTAAATTCCTGATAACTTCCGTTACCATTGTCAACGGGAAATTATAGAAATAAGTAATTTCATATACATTTAGTCGTCTAGCAACTGGTAAAATGAGCATGAAGTATAAAAAATTACCAATAAATAAATCTGAACTGTCATATTTTTCAAATACTTTAACATTATTTGAAGTTAATTGTTGCTGATGGTGAGAAAAATATAATAAGCGACTTGGAATGTTAGTACCAGTACCTCAGTTCATACCTTCTTGAAAGTTATAATGTATTTACATCTCTTGTAGCTTGAATAAGAAATAACTATACTAGGTACGAGAACAAGCCTGCTTTCATTATTTGATATTCTGAAAATAAATGTTTATATACAGAACAAATTCAACAAAAAATTAATTTAAAACATGGTTAAAGCAAAAAGTTTGAAGTAAGTAAAACGTTATCTCTGGGGAAGCTGGTGAATTTGATGATGTTCCCAAGATGTAGAAAATAATTTCGAAGTACAAAGTAATAGTAGAAGTTAAAGAAGATTGAGTACAAGCTTATTTCCGTGTGAGGGAGTTTATTTATTTGAAATGAGCGAATAATAGAATAATACGGGTGAGGAATGATGCGGTGGCGCGAAGCAATTTCTGGTAAATATCGCGGAAGAATTCCCGGTCCGTCTGAGCAGCAGCCATTTCCAAAGTGCCTAAGTATGCAGTTTGTACCCGTTATGTGGGAAGGACATACCATCATGCACTCTGCACGAAACTAATATAGTTTGCGGGACCAAATTGTTTGCTGTAATATGCATTCTTTCGTAATGTTCGCGGCAAATTGTAGCTAATCTCGCTGAGGTGAACCGGCACTCACCGAATTGCGGCTGTTTCTTGTTTCCTGCTCTGCACTTGCGAAACTTACGCTAACTACATTAAAGACTTGTAAAAGCACTTACACTCGTCCTCAGGTGCCTCTCGTGCCCTTTGTCCCAACTGCACGGATTTTACACTACTATTACTTTTATTTTCTTAAGCTCCTTACAACTTCATACAAAAAATAACCACCAAGGTGTCCTTTCTTATTTTTAATTGCTGCTCGTTTACACCTGCAAAACTCTTGTCAAAACTAATTTTCTTTTGTTTGTTTTGCTTCTTTAACTGCTAATTCTTTTGTCAACAAATATATCAGAATAAAAGGAACATAACACAATCTAAATATCTATGTCCCAAAGACGGCTTTATTAGCAGTTATAAAGCCTAGCATTATTTTAAATTTATTTAAACTCCTGGAAAGAATTCTTTATAAAAAATGTATGCATCAATTATTTAAATGAAAATAATAAAAAATATTTTGAAATAGTAACGTATATTACTGAGGACAGATTTTTCAATCATCTGTCAAAGTTCCAACCAAACAAATTGAATTTATCTGTCTGGTGAACTCCATGATAATGAAATAGTATATTATGCAACAAATGCAGAAAATCTTGTATTTCCCACGAGGTATGAAAGAAAAACACGAGTGGCACACTATACTTTTTCTACGTTCATACTGCCAATCGTTACAGGTATCGTTATTTATAAATATAAACGTTTTTCGTTTTTAATTATTTCTGTCAAAACAGAAAATACCAGATTACCAATGCAACGCATCTCCTCATTTTTTTTGACATGTTATCTTATAATGTTATAATTAATAATAACTTTAAAATTTATCCCTGTGAACGAATAAAAGTCTGTAAATTATCTCTTTCGGCCCTCTATACGTAAATAATTATATTTTATTATTCTTATGCAAAAATAAAAATGTTCCCTAAAATTATTAATAATTTAGTGCGAGGGCATAATGACCCACAAACTTCTTGTTAGTTTGTTTCGAATATTGTTAAAATTGAGGTTAATGATACGATCGCAATATGTAGTTTTAGTTATGAAATGGGACACATAAAATTAATGGAAACGCCATCTTTACAAAATTTTATTTTTGTATCATATCACTGGCTATTATGTATGTGTAAATTAGTTTTGGCACTGAAATGAACAATAACAATCATTTATATATTCCAGACTTCATATAAAACCCATTAGCCTCAAACAATTTTTATAGAAACTTTAATTCTCTTTGTAATTAAAATTCTTACAATAAACCCATGCTTGGAGTTCTTACGAGAATTTATTGTAAATTAAAATATTCATTACGTCCGCATTTTTATCTACAATTTAATATAATGGAGCAGTTCTCAGATTCAATGCAAATTGTGCTTCTCATTCTTCATTGTCAAAACTGAATCCAGAATCCAGGTATTGTGTTTGCGTTTTTCAGTTCCATTTTTATTTAAACATTTAATTTAAATTGTTGTTTATGTTTAATTAAGTGTTCAGCATTTCTGTGAATGCGGTCTCTTTTGTTTCGCATTAACGGTTGTTTTATTTGTTGAACCAACAGTTTCTGGTTTTGAATTACATTGTTGCTTGTTTCATTGTGGAAAAATCTGCGGTATTTAAATGGCCTTTTTAATGGAATTGGAATAATTTCAGACCAACAGGTACGAATGTGTAGTGGTTATGTAAATGGCTGTTTCATTTAGAATATTTATAATTAAAATTTCTGGCGTGCTTCCTTTGAAAGGTGGTACTAAACACGAAACAAAGGAAATGTGCACATGTAACCGAAAATTGTGTTTTAGAAGAAATAATTATATTAATCGTATAATTATATAATAATGGTAACTTGCTACAATAACTTTTAGACATTTTTTCTGGGTTATAATTATCAGTAGCAAATTATTTGACAACCTTAGAGACTTAAGATCAAGAACGAATATAAAAAATACAACTTTTAGATTTTCAGCGTAAAATTACAATTTCCAACCCAAATAATCCAAAAATGACTCATTTTTGGGTCAAAAATTTTGATCTTTAGAAATAGTCCATATTGATAGTCATCGATGCGCTGATTCCAAATTTTCAAACAGAATTCAATTATCTCTTCCCGTTCTTGAGATATTTGAGTTCAAAGTTATACCTAAAAAATCAGGTTTTTGAGGTTTATACCTTAAATGGTTAGGTTTACGTCTTCAGCGACCTCACCATTCGATTCTACGGGAAAAATTACATAAGTTTACCAATTTTCAGATTTTTATCTCAACAGATAGAATTTATGGAAGGAAAAAACGGAAAATGGCCAAAAATCGAAAAAAATCGTAAGGGGTTCATCAGGCATTTTTTTCGATTTTGGCTATTTTCGTTTTTCCTTTCTACAAATTGTATCCGTTGCAATAAAAATCTAAAAATTGGTACACTTATGTAATTTTGCCCGTAGAATCGATTGGTGAGGTCGCCGAAGTGGTAAACCTAACCATTTAAGGTATGTACCTAAAAAACCTAATTTTTTAGGTATTGCCAAAACTCAACTTTGAACACGAATATCTCGAGAACGGTAAGAGGTAATTCAATTCGGTTTTTAAATTTGAAATCAGCGCATCGATATTTACTTAAGTTTGTATAATGAATAGTTTTGGAGAAAAAAAGTTCCTCGGAAAAATTTTGAAATTTAGGATTTTTAGATTTTGTCATTTTTCCCCTAATCGTTCCAAAGAACGTGTATATTGAGAAAACATTTCTTTATGTAACTTTTTCCGTAGAATCGATTGGTATAATCGATGAGATTGTGTCTTTACCCATTTTAAAAATATAGTAAAAAAACACACTTTTTTGAGCTGTAAATTTGACAGCAAATATTTCAGGAACGAAAAGAAATAATTTAATTCTGCTGGTAAATTTGAAATGAGCGCATCGATGACTATCAATATGGACTATTTTCAAAAAACAAAATTTTGGACCCAAAATTAGATATTTTTTAAATTATTTTTGCTATACAGGAAAAATTTTGGAGTGAAAAACGAAAAATTGTAACTTTTCAGATTCAACTATGATTGGTAATATGTTGGTAATGAAAAAAAAAATATAAATTTTAAATATATAATAATAATCCATCAGATAAATAGACAGTGATTGTGTACCGTGAACCTATTTTTAACTCAAAAAGTGATAGAAGGTATAATAATTAGTTTTGATTGTTATTGCTAGTTATTATTAGCATAAAGCATGAAATTTCGGAAGGGTGGTCGCGTTGAAAAGGGGCATAAAAAGCAAATGTGATGTGGTTTATAATTACAGATTGTTTGAAGCACCCTAATCATATGTAAATGCAATTTCACCTGTAGCTTTGTTCAGCCCCTGTTTTCCCTTGCCTCGGAACCATTATGTGCTTTAGTTGTCAGCCGCATGCTATACGTCAATAAAAACTTATTTATCGATCATCTACCAACCACTAAACTATTATCTTCATATCGTTTCCTAGAGGAGAAATCTACACAGTTACATGAAAAGCGTTAAAGCTTGAAATATGGCGTAGTTCAGTATATACGCTGTTAAAATCAGTTCTCTATTCAACCAACTGCTTTAAATAATTATGAAGTGGACACTTGTCATTTTGTAATTAACACTCGTGGTTTCCGCAGTCCTTTTTGTGTGGACTATTTTAATTTTGACATTGGAACTGACACATTGCAGTTTTAATTTGTGGTGGGTGAAATTATATTTTCAATTTCGCAATTCATATTTACTCGAATTCAGATGCAGTAGTAATTTAAAATGTTTTCATATGTCCGTTGTTAATTTTAAAATTTACAGTACAACATACTTTTTAGGTACATTATTACAGAGTTATACAAAAAATCAAATTAGAAATTTGTACAATTATATGCCAGTATTTTTTTTTGTTTATTGTATCAAAATATATGTAGTTATAAATAATTCAATAAAATTCATATTTTTCATAATTATATCAATTACGAAACCTATATAACTCAAGGGTGGCATCTTTGGAATTAAAAATACTTCAAATAAATCACATTATCAATAAGTTCAAGACCATGTAAATGAATGCATTGTTTTAAATCAGTGATTTAAATCACATAGGTATAAAAACAAATCATTGATTTAAATCACTAGTTTGATAAACCGGATTAAATAGCTACTTAGATGAACTCTGGCTACATTAGAACATAAAAATATTGAATAGCTGAAAGTTTCTAAAAACCAACCAACTTTATTCTTTCAATTTCGATAGTTTTAACCCCACATGAGTCTTCTTCAGGAGGTCGAAACTGTTGAGGTTGAAAGAATAATGTTACTGATTTCCAAAAAGATCTACCCTGCTAAGAAACACCATAATTCTAATTAAAATATTGATCGGATATTACCACATTTTGAGACGAAATAGAGTGAATTGTATATTCAGTCAATTTATTGACCATTTCTGGTATAAATTATCAACCTATCTATCGACTACTTGAGTATCTTATCATCTCTATAGCATCACATTACTAGATGTCTTCTGTCTTCAAACTTTCGAACAACAATTCGTCCATACTACCTAATATTATTAACATTCCTAAATTTAAACCCCATTGCTTACACCATGCACCACTTCCTAGTTCCTCGGGCCTAATTCCGTCCCACAGCGTCGGTTAGTCGGGCCACGCGATCAATCCCCGTCAGGTGGGCGCCGCGGCGCCAGCAGGTCTGGCTTCGACCCGCTCGGCTCACGCGACGCCTCGGACGCCAGTGCAGCGCGAGGCGTCGTGGAAGCTCTGGCTGTGACGGTGAGTGCTGCACTTGCGGAGGAGCCATGGGGCTGCTTGAACGAGACGTCATTCTAGGTTTGTGTGTAGGGCGTAGCGAATGAGTGGGGTATGTGACCATAAATCAAGTTTGAAGTATAAAAAATTAACCACCATAGCTTTTTGTTAAAATTGTAAAAATTAAACATTAGTTTGCGATATAGTAGTTATTAGCAATGGAGGTCTTCCAATAAAATTAAGTGAACCTTTTTTTGTTTAAATCCAACCTACATTGACTAATCTGTTGCTCTGTGTATATGATGTAATTTTTATTTATTTATATTACATGTTATATAATATTGTTTTAATTTTGAGGAAAACGATCTTGGGAATCCAATAATTGAGACAATTATTTGTAACGTTTCGAGAATGAAATTGTCCTCATCTTCAGCTTGATTACACAGATGTCACAATAATATTGTTGTCACATTTTAAATTTGATAAAATATATGCAAAAGCATTAATTCATTCATTGATGTAATATGTATTAATGCTTTTGCATATATTTTATAAAATTCAAAATGTGACAACAATATTATTGTAATATCTGTGTAATCACGTTGAAGATGAGTACAATTTCATTCTCGAAATGTCCAATAAAGATGTTGTACTCTGTTACAAGTAATTGTCTCAACTATTGGATTCCCAAGATCGTTTTCCTCAAAATTAAATCAAGTTTAGGATCCAACATAATCTTAAATAAATATAATATTGTTTTTAAGTATCATACTAAAAAAGTCGCAAAAATTGTGAGGTTCGTAGGTTCTGGTGTGAAGTTATCCACTTGTGGATGCCAAATCCGAAATATTGTGGTTTGTCGCGTTTGAAAATTGGTAAAGTGGACAGTCTGTGATGTAAAGCATTGTAAGGCTTTTGTGTGCCACTATATTTGCACAAGATTATTCAATTTGTCAGTTTGGAAGTTAAAACATTGTATGTGACGTTTGCAACGACAAACATAGGGAATAATAAATTACAAAATAAAGAACTAATAAATCAAGTTATATAAAATCAAAATTTGGTCATATACCCCATTACGAATAGATGGCCTAAATACGCTGCTCTTCTGTTTTCTTATTTTCACCTGCACTGTATTGAATAATTGCTTAAAACGATGAATGTATGAATGCTTTACTAGCAGTGTACAGTGTGTTTCACAACTTTCCTATTCTGTACGTTTCTATAATGGACATAAGCTCTTCAGTGTTGTTTTTATTAAGATTTAAGGAAAACACTAGCTTTTTTTGTATAAAATTATTGACATTACATAGAACCGCTGTTTCAGACTTAAATTCGAATAAAAGTATGTCAAATTATTGGTAATTTCGTATTCATTTAGAAAATGTATTACGTATAAAAATATGTTATTGATTATGTTATTATATCAACAAGAATTATTATGCATTCCGATTTCAATAATTTACATATACTGCACAAGAAAATGATGTTTTTAATGCAACAGTTTCTTTCACATTTCGCAGACCTTTCAAAAAAATAACCATACAATATATTTTTATAAAGATTGTTAAATAAAGAAATAAATTCTTACTTGTTTCATTTACATATTTATACATATTCGCGAGTAAATATATATAGTGAAAAGATTGTCTGGACGGCGCCAGAAAATCTGACTCCAATTTTTAGTCTGTGAATACAAATTGATGAATCAGAAGAAATATATAGCATTAATAGAACTTTATGATATTTCACATCATTAATAATTACTAAATTACGATTGTACGATGTAAAATAGATTGTTCTAACAATAACAAAATTCGTTAGTAAACCGTAAATCAAATTTTATTATTGTTTCTGGTGGCGTCATATTTGAATGGCATGAAATTTGACGAATGACCCGTCGGGATTCTATTGATTTCAGTTCTAATTTGATTGACGTTAGTTTCAATTTTTGGCACCAAACTGCTATAGTAGGTTCTCTATTAGAGATGGAATATAGAACAAAAATTTTTATGTTTACATTTTTCCTGTTGCTTTATATGTGTTACACGTTATCCATTTTTTGCTTTTATTCGGTGGTTTTTATTGAAAAATAAATACAAATAGTATTAATGTTATTGTGTGATATCAGAATTAAATGGTATAACGGGGTAATATTTCAGATAAGCAAACTGTTATAATATTGTGGGTTATAAAAATGATTATTTTCCGTGCTTTGAGCTACTATTCTGACAGAAATATGGTTTCTATTTCCGGTTCCGGTTGACCGATTTAAGTCCCAACCCAACCCAAGAAACTCTCCCGAAAAGAAGAAATGAAACTTACTTCTCTCTATTACATTTCCCCATTATCTCTTTATGCATTCTTTATGAATCTTGGACACTCTAACGCTGTCATTAATTTGCTTCTTTGTTTCATTCCTGCAAGGTTGGTATTACAATATATTACTCTATAAAGTGTTTGCCACGCCTTAAATATATTACCAACCACTGAAACATAAATTCTGAACGTGTTTGCTATCCCCATCCCACATTAAAATACCAAATACGAATCGTTTTATACTACTTTAACATTACAGAAAAGTGTAAACTGGTTATGACTTTCCTTCCCATAAATTTTATTCGTCATAAAACTCTTTGACGTGGAGTGTATGTAGTTGAAGCACTTGCTCTGGAATTATGAATGGAAGAGTACACAAAATATTGATTTTCTTTTTATTATGCACGTTTTCAACAACAAATACCTGCATTATTTTACATATATTCCAGCACCTACATGTGCTATTCTATTTGAAAATTGCCAATATTTTTTCATAAAAAATACATGAAAGTGGAAATCTTCTACATGCTCTCCTGTCTCCTATGATGCGATAAAATTTGTATGCGTTATTGTTACTGGTAATATTTACCGAGACGACGTAAACATGATATTCTCTAGGGTTAGCAATTGGATTAGTTTCTATATGAATAAATCTTCATTACATACCTTATTGTTTAATAAATAATAAGAGATATCTCGCAATAAATGTTTTAGATTTATAATATTTTTTTTATTGTTATGCTATTGTTCTCCTTTAATATGTAATACAAATTTTTATTGTATTTTTTTAATACAATTTAAAGGAAACGTATGTATAGTCTATTTCCCACAGTTGATCCTCACGTCATTAATTGTAACCACGTGATTCAAATCGTTGGGGAGGACGGAGGATTGATGACATCATCTTGTCGGATGAAATCTTGTGATTTCCGAAGTAAATAAATGTCAAAACTGACATAATTATAATTATACAACCATAATAATGGATGTAACATAAAAATAGAGATGTAGATTAAATTAACACAATGATGCACAATTGTCAACGCCAAAATTACCTTCATCAATGACATGAATGATATACTCAATTTCTTTTAAATTAAATATTTGAAAATATCCGTTACCGTGGTTATACTACTGTTTCTATTTCATTTTTGTCATTAGTTGGAGCTAGATAAAAGTTTAAAAATTATTCTGTAGCTCAGTGGTTAATTTTTAATCAGTTGCTAATTTTTTTTCTCCAATGTAAATAGGTAGCACTGGAGAAAATATCAAACATCTCTTGTAATGTTTGTTTTTATGTACCAAAAATTTTAGTAACTGGTTACAAATTAACAACAGAGTTACAGAATATGGCCCATTGTCAGCTAAATAAAAAAATCATTGAAATCGCCAATAATTTGTAATAATAATTTGTTATAAAATAATGATTGAATATAGGTACAGGATAGTACGGGGTAGTTTTTATAAGTACAGTAATCGTAGAGTAGCTATGATATACCACAGGGTACTTTTTACGTAAAAAATATTAGTAGCTATGGGTATGCTAAAGGATTGTTATATAATAATTGTTAAGGAGTTATGGGTTGGTATGGGGTAGTAATGTTGTGTTTGTGTTGCAGGTAAGCAGTAGTGTGTGCTGAGTGTGTGCTCGGCCGGCCGGGGATGTTGTGTGGAGAGTTTCACAGAGTGTCGCCCCTCGCTCTCAGTTCGCACTTGAGCTTCGCGGATACGCGCAGCCCTTACTTCACTCTGCTCACTCTCTGCCAGGGCATGGCCGCCATCACTGCTCACCAGGCGCAGGTCGACGACGAGGACATCTTCCTTGGTGAGTCACAGCCTACACCACCAACAAAATACTAACCCTTGCTGGTGTGAATAACTGGGGTTACGAAAAACCTCGTTCTTATCTAAAATGTGAACGCTTATTACCTACTAAGTAGGATTGGTTTTATTGACTTGATGTTAATAAAATAAGGTCTATTTGAAGTTGCAGTCATTTAATAAAATCCACTAATACTCCAATGTTTCGACTGTAAATCAGTCTTCATAAGGGTGCTGATAACATATTACTAAACTGAGCATCTGGTAATGCCAAAATGTAAATGTATAATTGTATATATTATACACAAGTGACAATCATGGAATTTATTTACAAATTTAGAATAGGATTCACTCCTATATTGACTGACAAGTCTTTTCTTTTACTGTTGACAAATACAAATTCTTCAGGTACAGGTACAAAACCAATAATAGAATGGAACCCCCTAACAAGTTTTACTTGTAGAATGGTTGTATAGGTGAGATAGTCACAGGTTGTTCCACGAAATAGGGATTTTACTACAGGTAAAAACTTATCTACATGTCTATAGGACAGGTATAATTTGGCCCATTCAAATAAAAACTTTGAGTCCCATAACAAAACCGTTAATATTTTATTTATTACTTGAATATTTGTTAATATATAATATAAAGTTCAACTTTCTATAAAGATTTTATGATTTTAACATGAAATATATTTACATAATGAATAAGATTAGAATATTATGGTACATACTACATACAGTAAGCAAGGTATATTTAAATAACTATTGTTAAGAAAAATAGCAGGTTATGCTATGGGTCAAAAAAAAATTTTAGAAAATAAAATTACTATGACTTATTCATTAATTTAATTAAGCGCTTATTGTTTTAATTTTCTATATCAATTAAGTATTTTCAATAGTGTCAATGTTGTGTTTGTTATTGACTTGATCTAATGTAAATGTAACGAGAAAGTTAATTTTAAAGGAGCGACCAAAAATAATGAAAATAGTGTTGTCGTCTTGATCTAGAATAAGAAAGTCTTATTTTGTCTTGAAATTTCAAGTCAAGACTGACAAAAGTTTTGTCTTGAAATAATCTAAACAAGACAATACAATAGTGTTAACGTAGATTTTATCTAATTAACCATATGTATTATGCGAGACATCTTAAATGTTTCTATTTAGGATAATACAGTTTTTGAAAAACGTGATAAGAATTTTAAATTTTTACGGTTGAAGAGATAAATTTTAATTTATATTAACACTTGTCAGTACGTATGTACCTTGCATTAAAATGTAAATAAAACTCAGCAGTTTTTATTAGTTTATATAAACATATGAACTAGCAAGCGGTTAAGCTAAATGCAAATATAAAAACCTACTTTGCATTTATACAAACAAACATGGAACGTAAAGTACGAGTTGGTATTTTAAAAAGTACATTCCTCAGTGAGGAAAAATGTTCATAATAACATTTGCCATGCTCTTCATGACAAAATGAAAATGACATCGCAAGTCATAACTAATCCCGACACATGCAAACATTTCTCTTCAGCACAGCAAATACGCAGACTCATTTCTTCATTCGTCAAGGCGCCGCAGTACAGCCACGGAAATATAAACATATATGAACATAATGTTCACAGCCAGTTAATAAATTTGACACACGCTATGTCACTGTTACCTGTATGACGTTTACAGTTTCATATACAAGAACAAACTAAAGATTATTGCTTTCTTAAAAGTTTGCTGCAATATGTCTATTTTCATTTAACCTAGTCGACTTGAGACTTGAGAATGATGTATGACATTTTTTCAATTGATATTTTGTTATATCGGTTACATTTTCTGTATTTACACAACATTTCTAAATGGAATAAAGCTTTTTCGTAACAGTCAGTATCTTTTGCAATGGACCTACAGATTGTAATGGGTGCGAACCACTCATACACAGTAAATAATTACAAGTATATGTTTACTAAAAGAGGTCTTACTACTTCTGTCTCTCTTTCACAAATTGTTCTGATAATTACGTCGCGAAAATTTAATTAAGTTTATTATTCGTTTCCTCTTGAATTTCTTGGCAGAAGTAAGTTCGGGAGAGATGACACAAATTTTTTAAAAGTGTAATAACTCTTACCTAAATATCAGTAAAAATTTATTGCAATATTACAGAGATGCAGTTATGTTTGTAGTTTGTTATTGAGTATTGCAAACTAGTCAATTTTAAGAAGCCTTAAGAAAAAAAAAACTGTTTAAAAATATGCAAAATACCATCTATTTCACTAAGACAGGATTAGATGACACGGTTTATTAAGGTGATGTATGAATACATTTTTGAGAAGAAAATCACTTTATTTTGTAATATCAATGATATAGAAATTAAAAGTATATCAAATAAAAATATTGTGAAGTATGATTTTAAAAATAATGAATTCCAAGAAGTTGAAATTTAAGATTGAAATTGAAATGATTAAAGTGAAGTACCTCTGGAGCATCTAATCGATACGCTGACCTCTCAGTCGTTCACCTCGATTTATCTGCAGTAAAGAATGTCAATCTTCATAAAAATATTCACGCAAAACATCAATTCGGAATATAACATCAAATGCCTGGTTGTTTTGCTAAACACAACCTACAACCTCCAACCTACAAGCGGAACATGCAACGTCTTCAAAAGCGACCGCGAGTAATGCTGTTGCTGTCAATTTGAGGGAAGCCAGTGAAAGGCTGAGCCCGGACGAAGAGAAAGATTCCGGCTTGACCGCGTGATGGATCACTCACGAGGAGCTATCGACTTATTGCCCGCCGCGGAGCGCACTCGATACGCCGGGAATTGATTTTCGTTGAAATTTTTATTTACCTTAAACGCTGGAATAAAAATATGGAGATTGGTTACCGAGTGATAAGCTTGATTGATTGTCGGTGAAATTTGGAGTATATTTTAAGGGGTAATACATTTTCCTCATTTTTTTTTATTGGGCAAAACCTCAATTCCTAACGACAATCTTAAATTTAAAAGCGTACTTTTCTTGTGTCTTTTAGATTAGTTTACTTTGACGTTTAATTTTAAATTTGACCTTTGTATCATCTATGGATGAATATGAATCAGATATATATTTGTGTGAAATTTATAATTTTATACAAGTTATAATTAAAAAGTAAATAATTCAGTCTTTTTCATTTCTCGAATCTGTTTATAAGCACTAAAAATGAAAAGTTCAGTTTTTGGTCACAATTTTGACAGACGTTGTATCTAAGCAACGCCTATCTAGTGATGTAAATTCTAAAATGATATTTGAATCTGATTGGTTCATTTCTCCAAAATACTGTGATTTAATTGGATGACAAGTTATGAGTGAAATTGTCGCTGTAAGTTTGTTCTGATTGGTTCAAATTTTTAAAATCTTGATATTTCTTTGGTTATTAAATTGTGGAGGAAATAGTAGTAACAATTTTTTGAGTGTTTGTAGAAAATGTACTAGTAAGTTACATAGTTAGAAAACATGATAAATGTAGAACATTTACTGTGAACACTATTCAAAGTAAATACTATGAAGGATTTATAAATGATGTACAGATTACAAGATACATTAGTGTATTAATGCATATTTCATTACTGTATTGTTAACATAATTACTATTCTCTGTATAGTAGGTGGGGTATGAAAAACTTGAAAAGGTTATAAAAATCGTCCCCTATTGTCCCTATAACTATTCACTTTCTTAGTAATGTTTCACTATCGCACAAACTCGACTTTATTGTCGAGTCACTTCATAAGAAAAGTCAATACCTCCCCAGTCAACAAAACAGAAAACGTTCAATTACATTCCGTGAAATATGCTCAACATTATTCTCAGAACACTCAAGTGTAAAAATTTTCGCTGACTCTAAAGTACGAGATGATAGCGTTAGAAGTGTTTGCTAGGTGTATGTATATGAGATGCATTTTGCATAGGATGCAGGAATTGTACAGTCTAGCAAAATCATAACAGGATACCCTAACAACAAGGATCAGAAAGGATAATAAAAAATCCAAAGATCTCTACAATTCGATAGTAACATTTTGATGATCGGATACTAATTCGAAGATCTGAATAATTATATAGATAGTTTTGGATTTCACTAGTGAAATACAAAAACCTTTTATTTTAATCTAATTTTAATCTAAAGGATAATGAACCCTACAAGAATTTAGGTACACTTTCTTGTTTATATTTATATTTTGATAAAACGAACAAGACCCATTAGTTTAAAAAAATTTATGATATAGGATAGCATGTTAGTTCCTAGAGATAAAAAACTACTAATTGCTACATTATGTAGGTTGTTGTTTAAGACAATTATTTTAGTAAGTAGTTGTTGATAATCTAATATCCGTTGTCAAAATATAGTAATTATTCATTTGTCACAATTTTCTTTATTTTATAATTCACAGAATAGCAAATTTAATTATTACTTCAAGATATAAAGCAGCAACAAAGATATCGTAATATAATTTTATTATACCTGACCTGCATAACGTAGACGATACGGAATTTTCTCATAATGTGACATTCTTGTCCGGATAATTCAGTTTGAAATCTAATTTTATTTCATATACCATATAAATTTTATGACTTCAAAGTTCATATTTTGCCGACATATGTCATTCATTTTATGTAGTCTGCTTTTAAATAGATCTGGTATTGCGTTTTATATTTCATATGATGACATTTTTATAATGAAATACTTACATATTTATCTCCAATATTAAAACTATGAGAATTGTATCTGACACATTTTCATTTCAAAATTTAGTTACAAATATCTTATGCTCTTTTATTTCCTAGTATTATAAGGATCTATATAATTATTTATTTTTCACTTTAAAAATTGATCCAAAATTTATACTCAGATAAGAAATACATGTCATAATTAATCTGAAATTCAGAAGTACAATGAAACACTATTTAAATAGAAACTGCATTTTGAAGTGTGACTGTCACTGTCTATTAGACTTCAACTAAAATTTAATACCTCGTTTTTCTCCAGTTAATTTATCTATAGATTAAATCACTAGGTTATTTTAACTAAGACTGGGTAAAAGTATATGATTTATTTATAATTATAGGTATCTTTAAGATCAAATATTACAATAATGTGCTAGAACTAAGTGAAGTTAATATTCGTGATTTAGTTGTAAATGCCAAGTTAATTTCTGCAGATTGTTCATTGACACCGTTCCATTTTCGCAAATTGCTCGTCAATTGTCTTGTGTCATAGCCATAAAATGTTGATGATTGTGAAGATAGCGCATTAATTCGGCTCTGTAGGTTGTTAATAACACTCTAGTATCTCACTATTCTTCACATCTCAACCGGCGGAGCGATTTAGTGGGGCATTAACCTTTCACATTGTAAACGATTTCGTGAACTACTTCAAAACTTCCTTTAACTTGCCTAATTGCTTCCCTATTTCGGTTCTACAATCAAGGGGAAGTGGAATTTGAATGATTTGGATTTTAGTGGGGGCCTCACGAGAAAAGGATATTAAAGAATTTACATACGAGCTGGTTCAACATTTTACTCTATCTGATAAGTTTGTTTCAACACCGCTAACACATTTATTAAAATGACTACGAGTGTAAAATATTTCTTTTACCGAAAATAAAATTCTAATTTAAGAAAAATACTTTATTACGTCCCATCTTTAAAAGGACGGTACAACAATCAAATCGATTAGACATTTGGAATTTTTGATGTTTGATTTTTTTTTGTTTGTTCGCCTTTTTGGTCTTTGGGCACGAGACATTAAGTTCTAATAGTAACTGATCAAGTAGGTTCTGAATTACTTCTTAATTTATATAAAATAATGGAAGACGCCAATAGCCACATTATGAATAAACGTATATTATGAATAAATTTACTAAGTAATAAAATACAACTTAGATGTTTTGACAGATTTTGAATAATTGGTGTATAATTTTAATAATTTTAAAATAAAAATGGTCTCGTGACAGTATCGTGCATGCAAAGATGCATGATAAGATCTAATACACATGGTGATTCACTGATTAGCGAACATGCACTTTCTGAACTCCATTAACCAAAAAATATCATTGTATTCTAGTGAGTCATTGTTAGAATCAAGAGCCAATTTAAAAATGTAAGTACGTTTGGTAAAATTAATTTTGTAGATGACGTTTACATACTTATAGAAAAGGTAAGAGTTGATTTGATCAGAAAAATATAATATTATAATATTAAGAAAATAAAATACTACTGATGCATAATCTCAAAAATATTATTAACTTGACATTTTTTTTTCTAAATTTTTTTATTTTAAAATTAATATAGCATAATGCTTACACTTAAACCAATTATAAAGAACAAATAACTGTTGAAATTGAACAATTTTTCCAAACCCATACATAATAATTGTATGACATAACAACTATCTCATAACTCGTTCTCTTCGTAAGCCCTAAATCCGTTTATAAGATCCCAGAAGGAGGTGTATAGCCCGGAAGCTGGGTTATTGTGTCGATAAAAACCACAACACGGAACATTTAGCATTATCGTGAACAATCTGCCAGACTTGCTGATGGTGGCGCGCGTATAATCTGTCGCAATAACAGTTGTGTAGTGGGCGTGTCAGGGTGGCTAACGCGTCAGATAATATGGCTCGCCTCCTTTGGGCTCTTGACCACAAAAACACCCACGCGCCGTTGTCCTTAACGGCTGGAGGGAGGGGGGAGGTTGTTAGACATAGGCGCACCCGTGGTATAACTGTGTTGTACGGCGGAATTGGTTTTCTAAGAATATTAGTTATTTCAAATTGGAAATGTCTAAAAATATTGTTTGCGTCATACAACTTTGTCTTAAAGTTTGGTTTGATATATTAAAGTTGGGCAGCAGACATTTCAAACTTTATTAATTTTAAAATAGCAAAATAGGTAAATATTATTCCTTTACAGGATTGGCAAATCCATTATTTATTTAAAAAAAAAATAAAAAATCATTGGTTTTTTAATTGGTTTAAAAGCAATATTAATATTTTTCTTCATAAACAAAAACAAAATCTGTAATAAACCAAACCTCCTCTTCATATGAATAAAACTAAGAAGAATAGATAGATTAAAATAAACAAATTTTATATATTTCTGAATAATGTGTATAACGGAAAATAATAATAAATATCAGTAAATAATTAGGAATATGCTTCAATTAAAAATTCTAGAAATAAACTAGTGATCTTCTAATTCCAATTTTCGTAGATTTTTTTTTTTTTGGCAAATAAATCTAGAACTTCTTCAGAATTAACGCCTTCATCTTCATTTCTATGGATTTTGACTTTCTCCATTGTTTTTTTTGTCTCTACCACACTTTTGCTTCCTGTATGGTACTTCCTCTTTTGTTGACGATCTTCTGTATGGTCTCATTCCAGTCTTCTTTGGTTCGTCCCTGCTCTCTTTTCTCTCTGATTCTGGCTGTCTACACTTCCTTGACTGGCTTTTTCTCGTTCATCCTTACAAGATATCCCCATCAGCCCAATTAAACTGAATCACATTTCCAAAAATCCTAAAAAAAAGGCAGAAGTAAAGTTCTTCAGTCAGATTTTTGGTAAAACTCAAACTTGATGATTTTCAACCAGGTCTCAGTTATACTTAAGTCACTATTGCTTCTAGAATATATCTTGTTAACTATTTTTAAATACACATCACATTTTATACTTCTTTTCATTATATATAGTTGATAAAATAGATAAGGAAGTTCCTATTATGAACACACGATCACCGTCACAAATACCAAGCACGTGTATATCACAACTACCAGTTTATTTACATCCCTTCATATAATTAAAAATACCTCTACTAAAATAGCCAGCTGATCCTCTCCACCCTCGTCAGTTCCACGCCACTGGCTATCCGTCCAACCCTTCCCGAGGCCTATCTCCGGGTATTGTTATCGTGCTGCCCGGAGTCGGTACCCGGAAGAATCCGGAGCCGAGACTTGGCGTCTCCTGCGACGAGTATTGTCTCTCACGCCTGGGACGCCGACAATGTGGCGAGGGATCAATTAGTTATGCATAATGGACTGCTCAACAACTAATTCTATCACCACAAATTACCGAATAGTTGATGGATTGTTTAGTATAATGTGAAGAAAAAGTACCGATGATCTTTACATAGGATTCATAGAGTTGTAACAGTTCAATTTTTACCGGTTTCAGGATACTTACACATATAGTCGTTGAGGAAAATCTTTGTTTTTGATAGATTTATGTACTGCAATGTTTTTATTTAAATGCCCTCTTTTGTTTAGTGTCTAGAATGCAGCAAAATTGTACTAAAATTGCTGTATTTGTATTCAAGATACCATGAATTCGAATCTTGCATAAACAACGAATTGCATTTACAATTCTTCCATTTCATCTCATCAATCTCGTTCGACCATTAAAGATCATAGTATAGTATTATCTCAAAATTCAACCATGTTACTTTCCATATCAGGTTTCAGAAAATCGTGGTTTGTGTCTACATAATGAATTTCAAATGTGGAACGTATAAACCACATTAATCTAATTTAATATGATTTCATATTGATATCGTATGAAAGACAATCAATTTTGTCCTAGTTAGTGATTAATACATACATACTCGTATGTGGAAAAGAAATCAGTAATTTTCGGCTTGTACATTATAAATTGCAATCACGAGTATGATTACCAAATTATTCTCTCTTTCAAATAATTGTGTCTATTATTACAATTCCTTAGGCTTCGGAAAGTGCCATGATACATCAAAAGTAAATATGCTATAGTACAGTAATCATACTTATCTCATATAAATTTGAGTCTTTCTTATGTACTGAAGACTATAATCTAATAATTTCATTAGAAGATGAATCCATGTCAATCAAGTTGAAGACATATTTATTATCATTTCATTTCTAAGTTGTTGAACTCATCTCTAGTAATTGTCGTGAGAAACACTTTGATATATTTCAATAAAATTATAGTGTCATAGCGGTAAAAGATGATTGATCGTCGTATTAGTAAATATTAACAGTAATGAATCCAGCAACCTGATGCCAGTACGGTCCTCACCTTTTTTTTACTATCGAATTTTCCACGTGATGTACTCTCTACATTCCATACATGAGTGCCCTTGAAACGTATCGATTTGAGCTCTCTCGCGCCGAAAATAGATCCAGTATTGAGATTTATGTGAACAAATAGTATATTTAAAACATCAAAGGGGAAACTAATATATATTCGGTAAACAAACAAATATTTCATCAAATTACTCACTCTTCGTTGAACTTAATGTCAATATATTTTTACCAGAGAGTAAGATATTATGACAAACGTATATGATACTCAGTAAATTTCAAATGTAAGTATAAAATCGTATAAATTATACATGTTGCACCATTTTTGGTACTTGTGGGTTATAATCGATTTTATGCACTTGCACAATGTACTATTACACCAGGGTGCAAAAGACTTTTGCATCCTGTAAACAAAAACATCATTTCGCGTGTTGATAGTTGTCATGTAAATATTAACTCTTTAGGACAAAAAAAAATATAATTTTCATACTCACATAAATTTCTAACATGTTAGAAGCCTCTTCTCGAATATCGTTCGAAGCTACCGATGTAAGCAGTTTCCCAAATAAACGAGAATTATAATCTTTTTAAAAGTGTGCAATGCAACCTGAATTACATACACGCATTTAAAAGAGAGTACGTTTAATTGAATTAGCTGGGAATTGTTAAGGGCTAAAATAAAATGTAACATAGGACGTAGTTTAAATGTGGGTCGAATTTTATTATTTGGAAATGGTCGAGAGTAGCTCATCTTATTTGGGTAATAAAAGATGACAGAAAACAAAGCCATAAAAGTCTTTTCCTTTTTGCCTTTAAACAGAAAATATGACTGAAAGTTAGTAAATGAGTTTCTAAGATCAACAATGCCATCTTTCAAACTTCAATTATTCAAAATTCATCTTTTGTTTTAATAGTGTAATTACGGCAAGAAAAGAGTAGGGTTCTATGCTGTGAGCTCACGTTGTCGGGGCCGGAATAAAACTAAAATGAAACGTAGAAACGCGTAACGTAATTTGGTGCTCGCTGCCCTCGCACGAATCCCAGAATAATTTATTTCGCTACGTCGGTGGGTTACGTGAGCTTGAGCACTGCGAGACTCAGACCAACGGCTACGCTGGAAAATCATCATTTCATGTTCGCCGGATATATTCTCATTCTCAAACCTTCATTCCGAGCCTGCTTTCCATGTTAAATCTATTATGAAATTTATACACTTGATGTTTTGGATATAGTCGGAACACAATGCCAAATGTGAGGTAATTGTATGATGTGCGGAATTTCATTTATGTTATTTGTTCTCTTCTCTCATTACACAAATGCGCAAAGTGGAAAATTTCGTGTAACTGTATTGTACATTACTTTTCATTACAACAATTTTAATAATTTAATTAAAGCCCGTTTTACACTAGCTTATATATGAGACAATAAATAGTACAAGAAATGGTACAATATCTTGTACCAGAAATTGTTAGATTTTGTCGAAGTTTTGTATACTAATGCAGTTTCTTGTACAATATATTGACTCTTATTCTGCGCACTTTCCTTAAATATGTCAATGTGATAAGTAATTAACCATAAAATCATTTACATTAAAATTTTCAATACGCAACTTTACCATCTCAAAGGAAAAATAGCATTTCACATTCTAAAATCAAAAATTACTATTTTGAAGTAACTAAATTGATTTGACTTCTAACAGCGAGTATTCGATTTTTGAATCAGTAATTAATATCCAATTTACAAATGAAATCATTTTGAAACCTAAAAATAAATTTCAATTAACTCACCTTCATGCTTTTGTAACAAATGAATTTTAAATGAAACTAATCTCGCTGAATAATTATAAATTATAAACGTAAATATGAAGAGCAATGCTTCAAAATTCTTGACAGGTCAAATGAAACAAAGTCAAATATTATGATTTAATTATCCAGCCTCTATTTATGAGGCAGTTCTATTTGCACTAGGTACACAGTAATCCAGTGTGTACCGCACATAAATTCAAACGTAGCCTCACAAAACCCTCACAAACAACGCCCTCATTGGATCTTTGTTGTGACGTATACCGTGTCAAGGGAAAGCACACAGGGTTTAAATACAGCCCTAAAACTTGTATGTCACATACGTTCTTTAATCCTTAATTCCTACACTGTATATAAATAACATTTTTTAAATGAAAATTATTGATTTAGCCATCGTTCAATGTTGGTGTTAATAGTCAAAACTATTTTTTAATTATTGTTGATCAGCAATTGAATACTCTCCGTTATCTAATGTTGCATCCAACGGATTGATATTCCAGGTCATCGTTGATTGTTCTAATTTGAAAATTGAGTATAATATGGCAAGTAATGAACTAATAATTGTAGACATCTACATAAAGCGTACCGGTTTTACAAACTACACGTAACTGAAAACTTGCACAATACAAGAGTCGGCAATCATTACAAAGCAGAATTTATAAATTGATACCTACACAATCTCTATAAATTTATTCTGAAATTTGAGTTACTTCCGTGCTTATAATTCTGTTATTAATTTTACATCTTGTCAATGTATAATCATTTATCAAAAATATCATTAACACCAATAAGGAGGTACACCATTTTGTTTATTATGTTACAGAATAAAAAACATTAGAGTGCTTGTACACTCCAGTAATAATAAGTTCGTAGTTAAAGGTAGTCAAAAAGAAATCATTCAGATACAAAAACTTATATAGTATAGGTTCTTCTAATTGGCACGCCTAATCTTCCAAATTTTATAAAAAGACTTGTACATAAGTTATAGCAATTTTTATTTTTATTGCAACTTAAAACACATTTAATGCCTTTATGTACTGAAAATAATATTGTGCAATTACTTTTTGGTATAATTCGGGTTGGATTTCAGCAATAGTCCGAATAATGTTCTTTTCCTGGTCATTAATTGTGGCTGGCTTATAGGTATAGACCAGAGATTTAAAGTAGCCCCAAAGAAAAAAATCTTAGGGCGTTAAATCATACGACCTTGCTCCTCAAATTTTATAATTAGTCGTTGAATTGTGCTCTCGGTAGAATGAGTATGTCGACCATAAATTTCACGTAGTTCCTGAAAAGTTTGGAATTTGAGGACGAGTTTTGATAATAACTTTTCACAATTTCGACGTGTTATTTAATGGTATACTTTTCCATGGTGAAATGGCAGCTATGATAGAACAAAAATATGGCAAAACAATAGCGGTGTCAATTCAAACAAAACCACAATCAACTGTCAAAGTTAGGTCGTGAAAGAAAGAAAGACCTTAGTTAGTTATTTTATAAAAGATGAGTGTGAGTGAGTTTTGGTAATCCGTATGTGGATCGGAATGAAGGGAATGTTTGAATTAATCCACTGCAAATATTGATATTATAATCCGAGCTAAATGTTATATTGAGTCGACAGGAAGATAGAGGTGTCTGTCGTAAGCCAATTGAATCGGCAAAATGAGACCGTTTAAACCAAACAGTTTCAATTATCAGTACTTAACAGTCGACGGCAGAAGCTGAATTATGTGCAGAGCTGGGGGATACTGGCGGGTTTATTTCGGTTTACCTCTTGGATGTGAATTCTGAATATGTATCGATCTCTGTTGTGTTCCTACTTCATGGTCCGCGGCTTTGAGACCCGCGACCCGGACGCTGTGAGTTACTGGCCGGATGGAGGGTTTTGTGGCTTTCATTGATTTGGCATTTGATTATTTTATGGACCAATGCATCGAACTGGGTAAATTTCAACTCAACCCCATACGACTATAATTGAATTTTCTATATTTATGGAGAAATAGTTATTTCATGAAGTAATCGATTCTGATCATATCAGTTTCCAAGGAAAATACTAATGAAAATTTTATTAACTGCAATTTGCCGAGGGAAACACGAAATGTTGCAGTTTTCCTTAAATTAATAATCGCTGCTGATATTGCAGTACAACCTTTCCAATTTCTAGTTTTCTTTTGTTTATTATTCAAATAGAATATTCTACTGATTTTCATCATTTGACTTAAATTGTAGCACACCCAGAAATGGATATAAATTTATTTTAGAAACAGTTCTTCCAAAATGGTAAATCTTCCTTTACTTGGGGTAAAATATATCTTCGTCTTTAATATAAATCTTGAAACAATAGCTTGTGAAATACAGCTGAGAATTTGTAGGAATATTTTATAAGATTGGAGTAAATATATTCTCTGATATGAATGTTCATACATTTGTTATTAGATGGCCGAAACTGTTCCTTCCTCCTTTGTATTGTCCGCCTGCGCTGTTGAAGTTTCCACCTAACATCGGCAGAGAACAATTTAACTTTCTCAAAGATAACTTTTATCAAGAATTTAAAGAAACTTTTTTAAGAAATTTACTTACTCACTTTTCCTTTACGGGTTAGAAGACCCTTACTGGCTGCATGAAAAATGGAACTCAAGCTGCCTACTGGGATGTTTGTTTTCTGATGCCTTTTTGTTTTTGTTTACCAAAGACTGTTTGATATAACTTCCATATAACTCAATAAAATTTCACCGTTCTATATGGATTTTTCTAAAGACATTATCTTTTTTACATAAATAAATAAGGACATTCAAATTCTCCTCCCAATACAACATACACAAAGATATATTAAGATCTTCACAATACCTTTTGCCTATATTTCTTCTTCAAAACTAATTCAACTGTACAAATTTTAATGAAAGTTTTGGTAAAAGTCATTACAATTTTTATTAAAAAAAATGATGGTATAGTCTCAACGTGTAGGTATATTTCCACTTGTCATGTGGAAATTCGGAGACATTTCAAACGGTTATTAAATTATATTTCCCAAATTGATATGAAAAGCAAAACGGGCTTCCTCTATGACGCTTAATTTAATTTGGGAGGCTTTGCCTTTAATGTGTTCAGTGTGACAAGTGTGCTGGTGACGTCATCATTGCGGTATATCTTGATGCGTGTGTGTGTGTATTAATCTGTGATTGAATGAGAGTCGTTCTGCCCCTTGTGGCCCGGAAGTCGCGTGATTGATTTTTGATTGGGCGCGTGTGTGAATTAAAAGAAGATTAAGCGGCGTGTAATGAGTTTTGTTTACACTTTTGATGGATTACCACAGCAGGATATTACAACTGACAGACATATTGTCTCTACATGACTTTCCTATATCTTGTATAACTGTAGGAATATCATTTTCTATATTCTATTTGCCAGATTCGCCACTTGGATTTTGAATTTTTCATTTCATTTGACTAGATCAGATGACCCTCTACTGAATGTACTAAGTAATCCACTCGCAGAGAAGAAATTACAAATTTATAAAGCGAATATCATTACTTATGTTTTGGAATTATCATCGGATTTATAGAGAAAATAATAATAATAAAATTAAAATTGACACAAAGTCATTTCATTTTCAGTGAATACGTGAATTGGTCCAACTGATTTATCTAAATGATTATTATTTTTACCTCTTACTAAGTAAGAAAGGTATTGGAATCATGCTAAAAATCGGGTAATGAGCTTTCAATGAATAAACACGTGAAGTCCCTATTATAATATTTTAACGATGATGTCTGTCCGTATGTGTGGATGGATGGATGTTATCGTAACGATTTCTCAAATACTAGTGAATAAAAAAAGTTGAAATTTAGGAATTAGATTAGCGATATTTTTTATTGAAATTTGAAATTCAGATATCACTAAATAACAGAATGTATAAATAATGTGAATAATGATAAATGAATATAAATATGAGTATATATTTTCAAAAAAAAAAAGTGTAATGTTTTTATAATACAATAGTTTTATATAAATAATAATCCGAATTGATTTATAGACGTGATTTTATTAAAATATACATTTGTACATTTATCATTTGTTAGTAATACAAATAAAGTAATATAAATAGTTCATTAAAAAATAAATAATATGCACGTATCGTGACAATATAGAAATTATTGCAACATTAATCATATTTGACCACTACAACATTTTTCTCCAATTTGAAATAATGTTATTGACATGTTCAGCATTATTTGCAGCTGTCGAACAAAATAAACTAAAATGTATGAGCGAAATTAAATTTCATCCAGAGGCACAAAAACTAGCGCAGCCCTTCAGCTGGAAAAAACTCCAGCACGTTTCATAACTCCCGATGATTTAGCTCGGTGAGTGACTTCCACCAGGGATTCTCAAAATGCATTTCTACACTACATTTTCACTGACAACTCAAAACATTATTTAGCTTTCAAAATTAATAAGCACTTCATAAGAATAATAAATATTTTAGGTTTTACCCTTCGCCACCTCTGTACATACAAAGTCTAGAGACCCTGCAAAATGCGATAAAAATAATCTGGAAAGGAAAGGAAACTTCACTACATGTTAATTGATATTAATCTGGAATCATTTTCTTCCGACTTCTTTTGGTATTAAAAAAAAAGTTCCAAAGCCTGAATCACTAGATCTTTTTTTTTTCTTGAAGTAAGTTATTTCCTTATTTCTCTCTTTGAAAAATCATTGTTTTAAATCGCTTGTTCTAAAATTGTTATATAATATAGCAAATTTAAGAAAATTGAGACAAAAGCGTGTGGATAATGGTACCACGTGTCAATACTTTATTTTTTTTGAATGCCACTTTAAATTTGTACTTATTCTTTATAATATGTTTTCTTTTAAAAAAAAAATGAATTTTGATGTAACCCGTTTTTTAATGGCTTGTACGAATTATCTGACAGTAGTTTCTTATATGTTCACTAGGTTGCTGAATACAAATCTGATATCAAAATTATAAAATTGAAAGTAATGGATCCAATTTGGCCAACCAAATATTTCAAAGTGCTTCAATTTTTACGTAAACTGAAAGTTTCGAAATAAAATATCTTAAGGAAAGAAAAGATCAAGGAATTTTAACTTTGGTACTTTTTATTTGGTACCAAAAGAAGAAAGAATAAAGTTAGTCCAAATTAATATTGATTTATAGTGAGAATCCATTTTGAGTGAAGTGTCAGATTTGGAGCTCAAATCCTAGTTTTGATAAATAAAAACACCGATTTGTCCGAGAAGTTCTTTATTACTATAAACTGTAGGTTTCTAACTGAGGATTTAGGCTGTCAAACCACAACTGCAAGGATTCAAAAATCCAAATATTGTTTAGGTATTTACAATACAATCGTAATAACATCCATAATTTATGGAAAATTTGGAAACTGCTGCTAATAAAAGTGGCGCAGTTCAGCGTGAACATAGCTGCTGATGACCACGTCCGCCGGAGTTCATGAGGTAATTTGATTTGCAGCCGCAGGCCTTCGGGAAAGCCGACGAAATTCGCTGCAATTTGCGCAGGCGTGTGCGCGCCGCTGGTTATACCGAGCGCAGTCGCATGTGCTGCACGGACGTTTTAATTATAGAATAACAATGGGAATTTTTGTTAACCTATAGGGGATTCGTACCATTTGGATAAACGGTTAAATGGAATTATGCCAATCAATGTACTATAGGGTTATTTATGCACAATTACTATAAGCAATAATTATTTTCCTGCTTACGGAAAACTCGAAATAAGTTTTTCATTATAATATTTTTCAAATATCTATACAAGCTTTTATCTAAAACTTGTCTGAAATTTAGTCTTAGGTAATTGAGGTCTTAGGTCAATCTAAAAATGTTGCTACTCAACAATGTTAACTAGGGTTTCTAGGTTTAACTTGACTTGAAATCAATCAAATGGGCTGCATAACAAAAGCACTATTTAGATTTTTAACCATTTCAAAAGGGCACCAAAGAAACAATAAAAGTGCACCAGTAATATTTAGTAATTTAGTGTGTATGCGTATGTGTACATCTGATTGGATTAAAATGCGAGTGATTTTTAATAGTCGCAGAGGAATGTCTCCAAGTCTTCATCTTTCGTCCCGAATCTAACCTAACCTAACCTAGTATACCCTAATCTAACATAACCTAACCTAATATAATTACACCGAACCTAACCTAACCTCACCAAAGGAAAACTAACCTAACCTGACCTAATCTAACAACCTTATCTCACCAAACCTAAAGTAATCTGCACTAACTTAACCTAACCTAACCAAACCAAATCTAAAGTTACTACTTGACTTGCTGAAACCCTAATGGTAACAAAACCTTATTACTTGCATTTTAGTAACATTACTTTTTAATAATCTGCCTGCTCTTCTCTGTTAATTTACTACATGACTAGAACTAAAATGTGTTGAATCATTATTTCGTAAACTCATGAATGAAGTGAAATTAGGAGAATTATAAAAATTTCCAAGAAGAGGTATTTCCCAAATAAATAACGAGGCTATTACGTGTACATCTCTTGGGTACTTACATGTGAAATGCTGAATATGAGTCACGAGGGAATTTGGGCCGCAATTAATAAAAATGAGCATGGCCAACGCAAATCCGGGTTTTGCGACCATCAGCGTTATTTGCGAGCCCTTGTGGGCCAAGGCCTCAAGTACCGCTATGCGAATGTACTCGTTTCATGACCACTGGATCATTTTACAGATTCATATCTGTGGGTATTAACACTCGAGGAATTTTATGAACGAATAAACAATAAACAATAATACTCTACATAAATAATAACGCTATAAAAATATACATTCATATTAAAATTAATGATTAAGTTGTTTAATAGTATATTATTATACAAGTTTTATAAGACGGTATATTGTTCCATGAACGAATGGTTTTCCTACTCAGAAATAATATACATTATATTAAAAATCATTTAAAAATATTTGAAGCTATCAATTAGTTAGAAGTACCAATTTTAGAACAAGAAAAATACCAAAAACCGTTCAACAATATTTTATATTATTAAACTGTTTTCGATGTAATAATAGGGCAATTGTTATCGCAAAGTATAAAAAGATTATTATATTCTGGATTATGTTTTGTTTCAATAAGGTAATATTTTTTGTGTGAACATGTGAACAAAAAATATCGCCTTTTTGTTATTTTGGGAACTAGATTTTAAAATAATATTTTCCGTCATATCAAACCGAAATCTGGTTTAAAATTCAAATCTGGCCAGAGGGCTTTCATCCAAAAATTGTTTTTGTCTATTTTTTGTCATTCCGCTAGTCCAGTGTATATTTTTACATTTTTATGTTGAACGTAAAACTGGCGATGTGGTTTTAAAATTTTACTGTTAATTCGTAGGTGGTTTAAAATTTGCTGCATTTAGCTTTAATTTGGTACGTAGATTACATGATAAAAAACTGTAAAAACTGATGTATGTACTGTAATCGGAACCAGTGTTGAATTGTACATTTTAATTCTCTAAAATCTGCAAATGCAACAACGTAAAAAACAAGAATTTAAAGAACTGCTGCAAAAAGCTTAAAATGACAACATTTTTAGAAAAAAGCTTCTAAACAATGTTCTCCTGAATTTATTATACGTTTCTTTTGCTCTTCCTATTCCTATATAATTAAAATTGTCATTTAAGTTTTTTTAATTGTAAAAATAATTTATATATTATTAAAATTTATAAAGATAATAATAGCTAAATATTTTATTTTACTAGTGAAATAAGGAGTTCCGTATTAAACAGAAGTAGAAAAACTTCATTTATGACATTAAAATAATCGATAAAAGTAAAATATATTCAGGTTTTGCACATGTGCAGTATACTCACTGACATTCGATTTTCATTGGTCGTAACTTAAAACATACTGTAACCTGATTGGTTAAAATTATTCGAAGGATCTGATTCTCTCGTCATATAAATCACTAGCAGACAAAAAACCATATTAATAATCACTTAATCTTGAACCAGCTAATAAATCCATCAGTTAGCTGCCTGTCAGACGGCTGCACTGCACGCGTGACGCAAGTAGCGGCACTGGAAGCAGGTGCGAGAAGAGCAGCATGAAACAATAAGGCGTTGTGCGAGGTAAATCATCAGCGCATTCCTGCGTGTGTCAAGGTAGCGGCTCCGGGCCACGGACCGGTTTTAAATCCGGTGATGACCTTACGCAATGACAGACGAGTTTGTTAGACGAGGATGAGATATGAGAGCAGCGCAGTGAAGCTTCAAACGGTGTTTAATTATTTCGCTTCTGAAATTATCGCTGTTAAAGTTATCTCAAAACAGTTTTTTTCGGGTATATATCAAAAATGGGTAGCGATACAATTTCAACAATAATTATACCTACTCTACGGGAATAGGTTCATAAAGAATGAGAGCAGTATAGTGAAACTTCAAACAGGATTTAATTAATTCGTTCCTGAGATTTTTGCTCTCAAAGCTACACCTCAAAATAGAATTTGCTTTTTGGGATTATATCAAAAATGGGTAGAGATACAGTCTCAAGAATTATCGATTCTATGGGCATAGATTCATAAATATTTTTTTTATTCCAAATTTCGCCCGAAAATTTGTTGTCTGCAAAAAAAAATTCTGGACTAAAGTAAATACAGATGTGCTGATTCCAAATTTCAATTCAATTATCTCTTACCGTTTTCGAGATAAAATAGAGGTTTTTAAGAATAGCCCTCTAACGTAAATAGCTCGAGAACGGTAAGAGATAATTGAATTCTGTCTGAAAACTTGGAATCAGCACGTTGATATCTATTACAGGAAAAGAAAAAAAAATGGACACAAAAAATTCCTGAGAAAATTTGTAATTCCGGTTTTTTGCCTGTAGAATCGACAAGTATAATTATTAATATTGTACCTCTATACCTATTTTTGAGATACACCCAAAAAATACTCTTTTTTGGGGTGCAGCTTTGAAAGCAAAAATCTCAGGAACGAAAGAAATAATTAAATTTTGTTTTGTGTTGTGTGGTTTTTAATTTCATTAGAATTATGTTCTGTCATTCTTTTTGTTGCTCTGATATGACATTTGCTGAAGTATTTCGTGCTGAAGTGATGATAAACAATCTATATATAAATCTATCTCAAATTTCAAATACGTCAAGTCTGTAATTACTGTACATAATAAGATAATTTTAATAGCATAATTTTTTATCTATTAGAGTGGAAAATACAATAACTGTCTAACCTAATTCATATTCCGTTTATAATTTTTAAACCCTATTGTGGAAAATTATTCAAAGCTGGCTAAAATCTTATTTATGTATTCGTTTTTTGTTGGTAAATCCACTATCCCATTAAATATTCTTGAAACTGTGTTAGGAAAAATGAAAAATGTGTTTCTGTTGGATTTTGTGCCGAATATGCAAATCAGGCAATGTCTTAGGAAAATATGTCAGAATTTAATGCTAATACACTTTGCGTTAGAGGACCGTGTTCGCTATTGTGTGCAAACTCATGTAACAACTTCTTGATAAAATGTTTTTAACAAGTCGCGTATTTTTAAGGTTTGTAGGTGAACGTGATCTTGCGTGATATATAATGGTATCATGCTCAAATCTGCTTTTTAAATGAAAATACAGAATTGTATCTAATTATAACACCTACGTTTTGCATCATGAAACCATATTTTAATTAAACCTCACGTACACAAAATTTAAGTAAAGAAGTAAAAGTAATTTGGCTCACATTTTTCATGTTAAAAAGTGTAAGGATATTATGAAACGCAAGTATTTTAAACAAAACATTACGCTAATTAAATTGTAACACGAAACTATTTCGCTCCATGGAATATATTTCCTAATTAATTTTTTTCTCTCATAATAATTCATCATACAATTGTGTTAACTGATAAAACAACTGAAATGAATTTCTCACTTTTTCAGTTCTATCACTCAAGCTGTATTGTTTTATATAATTGTTTTAAATTTAATAAACTAATAACAAGTGTTCATATGTATAGATGACAAGACATGTATTTGAAAGCAAATATCTTTATTGTTGTTAATTGCAATAATTGACTAATCATTTAAGTTATTGTCAGTTCATTTAAACTTTTTGTATATAAGTACTAAAATAAATAATAAAATTGATTGGAACGATTTATCCTAAATTTAATTTAAATTCTCAATTGACAAATTACAAATATATTAATTCCCAATTTCCGGTAATTGATAAATTAATTTGTGGCAATTTACTTTTTCATTTGTCAATTCCAATTTTAAAAGTTAAGTTTTAATTTGGCAGTGGTAATATATGTTTTTTTTTCTAATTTTGACATATAAAGTGTCACTTTTCAAAACTGTCACATTATTCATAACAAGTTAGGAAATAAAAAAATTTCATCACTGCATGATGAAAAGTTATTTTTTTTAAGTGGGTTACGAAAAGTGTGCTATTTCCAAACTTCAGTAAGTTTTAAAATGTGACAGTTTATAATATGTCAAAATTAGAATAAATGAAACTAAGCTAGTACAGTTCTCAGAATATAAATTATAATAGTCTCTTGATATATAAATTGATTACTAACTTAACCAATTTCTATGATCGCTTATAGTTTTCAAAAAATCTGTATTTGAAAAAAAATTCTGGGAGACCTCAGGTTACAATACCATTTAATATAACAAAAAATCAATTACTGGAACTACAAACAATAACAGTTAATGCATTATACTAGCAGTATAATATAAATGCAAATATAATCCATCTAGAATGAAGATAGTAAAAGTAAAAACCATATCGTGTCCCAGTTCACCGAATATCGCCCGATGTCCGATTCCCAGCGGCCGAGTGCCGTATGCAAATGCACAGAGCGCCACAACTGAATACCCTAGTTAGAACACAATACACCGTTAATATGAAACATGTGTTCTGCTGGTCATTCTCGCATTCAACACAGCTAGACAACGGTTCACTTGTTTCCAAGCCGCCTGTGAATGCTCCTAATAATTTACAAGTGCCGAGGAAAAATGTGCAGCTTTTCTAGAGTAACCGTTCGAGGTGCCACTGAATTCAAACTACTGCTTTACTATGGAAATGTATGTATTTCGAGTGGGAACTCAACGGTGTATTGTTGCAGCGAGAATTGAGAGTGACATCTATAGTTTTACAGCCTCAAATCATTTTGTTTCTCTGCTATTCTTTATCTATATCAATATACTTAACAAAATATTACCAATATACCATTATAGGGTATAGGATGAGTGTTGGTGACAATGACATCTATAGTTTTATAGCCTCAAATCATTTTGTTTCTCTGCTATTCTTTATCCATTTCACAAATATACTTGACAAATTTGAGCATTATATCGTTGTATGGTATCGGACGAGGAATATATTCTGAATCTTGTAAATTAATTCCTAGATAATTCCTTGAACCTTTCTACCTTTCGGTATAAGGTTATCGGAGTAGAGCGGATTTAGGGTAGTTTCTTTCAAATGTCTCTCCACTGTTTTCTGTCCTTTGTCAGCCAAGGTATTTCTTCCCACTTGATTCCTCTACTCTCCACTGCCTTTCTTATTTCATCCCTCCATGCTTTTCTAGGCGGACATAATTCTTATAAGTAATTATTTTTTTGCTATTAATAAGACCAGTATACATCGATTATTTGCTATTGGAAATTGGAAACAATATTTAAAAAATAATACCAATAAATAATATATTGTTGTATCATATGATGTAGTAATAATAATACAGTTTTGTTTATGGTTTAACACACATTTCTAATTAGAATTAATTTCTAGTTTATAGATTTCAAATTCATGCTAATACATAATTGGAGCACTTTTCTATAAAAGGATATTGTGATATATAATATTATATTCTATTCACATGCGTTATTAAAATACTATCCTAATTTTGAATGAAATAGGCTGGAAATGTAATCTATTACTAGAAAAAGGTAAAATATATACACGAGTAAATGTATTTTGTAAGGAAATCATAAGTAATTTTTTTGTACACTTACAATAAAATCTGTTGATTCGCATCATCTAAGCAACGTCAGAAATTTCAATTTCCCACATATCGGCCAGTTTACCGTGCGGTAAATTTTGGAAAAAGCGCTCCTATTTTTACAGCATTTATTAAAAAAGTAACTACAATAAAAAATTTCAAAAAGAAATAAAAAATCATATATTTTATATACATTTAATACAGTAGCAAAATAAAAAAAAAAATGGTGAAACGTTCATTTATTTATTTTTGGAGAAACCTGTTGGGAACAGACATAATATTTTAATTTATGGACAAAAACCTTTAATTGAAGCTTTTGATAAATGCGCATTAAAAATGGAAAAAAAGTTGGTTTAGAACAGAAGTGGCATAAATTCCATCCATTCATCCGGCAGGTTCAATACTGCATTGCTCTGGGCAAACGCTAACGGTCACACTCCACTGCAGCCACATACGCGAACGCAGCGAATTTTGAATGCCGCGCTTCACTCGCTAAAATAAGGTCATTTGTTATACGTTCCGCTGTACGCAAATAAAATAAGTCCATGTCAGTTTGGTATTCTGAACAGGCGCGCCGTTTTAAATAGCAGAAAATCGGAACATTTATAAAAGTTGATTGCGTTTTTCAGGATTCATTAAGCTGGAAATTTCAGCTGTGAAATCATTTCCACGCCGTTAGGTGAACGGCGATCGCAACTGTTGAATTTCCCGATGAAAATGACAATGAACTTGGCTAATAACCGGGACACAATCATTTCACGCTGGGAAATTGCGGTTCATATTGGCACAAATGTTATTGCTTCAATTGCCTTCGTTTCTTTTCCTTGTGTGTAAAAATACCTCTGATTTTTCCAATGTCAATGACCGAAGCAAAGTGCTTATCTTTTACAGGTAAAAGATAACAAAATATGAAATAAAAATTTTGTTTGCGTCAGGCGTGACATTTTGAAACAAATAAAGAAAAATTTTGTACTTATTATTTACTTTTTATAATGACAAATGTTTTGACTTCCTACACATGACTTGAAAAGGCAACACTCACAAGTCATTATTTAGATAATTGTAGACAGAAAACTAAAAGCTTTTTTCTGCGATCGTGTGGAAAAGTCCCAGAATCAACATTCATAAGAATGTTAAAAACATCACTTAACACTCAATACCAAAAGCACCAAACTCTCAAAGAAATTTGTTTTAAATAATTTTATTAAAAATATTCGGGTAACAAGTATTTATTTATTTATTACTACATTTGTTATACATTTTAGTGTCTACACATAAATAGTGATACCTATAAGTATTCTTACAAATTTTATGACATATCTTAATGAAAAACATTTTAACTGGGATTAGATGACAGGAGCCACACACTCAACCATGGATCCTCTGGATATCAAACTAAACTAATTTTGTTCTCTTTTTAAATCGATATCTTCATTTTTTATTTCATTTAAAACAATAGACGATAAATGTCAGATAGACATAATTACAATCTTATGAAGAAATGATTCTAATAAATATAAGTTCATTATATTATTTATTATAATGGAATGGTAGGATAATGTTACTATTAATAAAATTTAGTAATGATACTAAAATGTATAAATAAAAATTATTGTACTTATATACCTACCTGCCGGATATTTATATTAAATTTTATTATAAAACTAATAGATTTTTAATGCTGAAATATTTATTCTCTTTATTTGAATCATAGTATTAAGTCACTATTGTCTATACATTTTTATTATTAATTATTATTATATGTTAATACTATTTTTTTGGAAATGTAGGTGTATAAAATATTGAAACATTACAAAGTAATATTCTATGTAAATAAAATATGCGCAATTAATTTTTCAAGCAAACTTTATTTCCTTGCTGTTTCTGCGACATTCATGCATGCTAAAGATCTCGTTAACAAGTTTTATTTTTATAGAGTTTAATTAAATGTAACTGTCATAGAATCATTAATTTCTGCAGTTCTCATAATCCTCATTAGGTGCAACATATATCTGCTCAGCACATCGCATCTCAACTCGATAGCAATCGTATGTAATTAACCAATATAAATTTATTAATGTCATGTACAGTATCATCTGCAATCGCATTTGCAAGTACCGTTGCTTTATATGATGAGAATATCTACCTAGCAATAAATTAGATTTGCTTAAAAATAAAGTAGCAATGCAACTGAATCTTTTACATAAAATATTTAAACGGGACTAGAGGAACAGCTGCTGTACATAACAGCAGCAATTTTGCAACACATTCAATTTAATGTCGTGTTTCTGCTTTGAGGAACCCTCAATTTTCACAGTTTTCCTTTTACAGTTATGAGCTTGATATTATCGTTATTTATTTCTACAAATAAACAAAACAATATATTTATTCCAGTCAACCATATTTATCATATTTTCATGAGAGTAAGGTTATCCATTTTTTTTAACTTCTAATTCTAATTGTTTAATTTTATTACATTTATTTAGTGTTTTACGAGAGTCTTGTATTTTTTTTATTCTTGCCTCAATCTTACAAAAAATTGAAGCCAAGAACAAGATAAGAGCTACAAATTTCGAAGCAAGAAAAAAAAGTAATTATTTTTTGTAAATTTTACTGAATTTTGCTTTTAAAATGAAGTAATCTGAATCTGAAAACTGTTTTCCCATGTTAAATGCTTATGACAATACTTGGAACACAGGGTATAATCTACATAATTTGATAAAAGTGAAACGATCGGTATTGTTATTAATTTTTTTATATAAAAATAGTTTTATTGTTTGAATAGGTTGCATCTATAAATAATTTTCTGGTACACTGATATGTTTTATTATATTACAGACAAAGGTAATTATTGTTATCTGCAAAAATCTCAAGAACATGCACGTATGGATATAAATATGTAAAAAAAGATTCCAACCAGAATTAAAAGTTAATTAAAATGATACGCATTACTCGTCTGACCTTAATCGTGCTCTCGTTCAAGATCAATTACTTCAGATGTCTAAAGAATACCATTTCGGCTATACTTTTATCCCAAATTAATAATTATTATGTCAATATTTTCTGAAACATCCAATAATAACATTGGTTTCTTAATTGAATCATTTATCTTAGTTTGTGTTATTGACTAATTTACCCACGATAGAGTTTAAAATAATTCGGAGGTCAAACAGAACGTAGGATTTATTGATCAACTTATTTTGAGAAAAAAGACGAAGTTTCTTAGAGCTACACGCCATTTTACTAGAACAGTATGACGCACATATAAATTTCCATTTTATTACGTTTTTTCACTATTACTGAACGTTTACACCATGAACTTGTTTCTGAAAAAACAAAAAAGTGTTGTCGACATTTGAGTAAATATAGACTTCATTTTTTTATACATTTTTAACCTCAAAATATTCTAACGAATTTTGTTTTGGCTATTATCATTTTTTTTTGTTTGTTTAATTTATCTTTTATTACCGTAAAACATAATGAATTATTAATAAAGATATACCTAATGATCTATTGATATTCTTTTATAAATGTTATGTAATTATTAGTAAAAGGAATTAGAAGAATATATACTTGATAGATGATAGATCTGACAGTAATTTGAATTCTGTTAATAATTCATTTGATGATATTCACATTCAGCCTTCAGTTCAATTAAATTATATTATTTTTGACATCTACAGTTATATTTCAAGTATATTGCGAAAGCGTAAAATATTTATTTATATGTTGCTATTGTATGATATAGTTATTGACAACTATTGATTTGGTTCGGTAGACTCAAGGTTGTAGTAAATATATAAATAACTGAAACAAAAGCTTTGTTTCGTTTCTCATTTTGAAAAGTAATTTAACATATGAAATATGTATTTTTACTGATTATATTTATAATTTATATACACAAATGTTCGACTATTTAACTTATTTAACAATAATAGACGATAAACGATTAAAAAAAAGTGTAAATATAATACATAATATATCAAAAGTGGCACTATATATTTAAGATACAGTCATACAGCACAAATTGTGTAAAGTTGAAACAAATAAAATAATGTATTTGGTCATTCTGTTTTTACCATCAATTTTATTATTTTTTCATAAATTAATTTAAAAAAAGGGGTAAAATAAGTTATGCAACTTTAACTAGAAGTAAAATGTATTATGTATTAATAAGAAACAATTCATCACAGTACATTTATAACTTTATTCATGTGAACGATGACAGTACACAGTACCATCGATCAATACTTCTCAATAACATTAAAAGTGTCGTCAGTCCTTACAATTTATTTGTATTGATTTATTATAAGGAGATTCGTAATCCACCTTCATTTTCTGACCTCCTAACCATTCCCTCGCCCACTCGCATTCTTCGTTGCTTCTTCAATTACATCTCCTTTACATATTTATCCCATACATTACCTATAACCATATTGAATTGTATTCACTGGGTGGTACATGAATCATTCCTAGAAAAATATGTTCCATTGTTAGTGAATTCTTTGTTTCCGATTCAATCACTATATCAGATTCACTGAATTGCTGAATAATAAATGAAAACGTTATGAAAGTGAGGATCTTTTATTATTGTGTTTATGCTAATGTTTATGTTACGAAATTATAGTCACATGAAAGTGGTCAAAATTGGTATAAATCTCACAAACACGCAATTGCCAATTCGGTTGTAAAATTTCTCTACACGTGGTTATTGTTGGTGACATGTTTTTGTATCTATTGTATGAATTTTATCTCAAATATAAAATTGAAATTTGAAACCAATTGTTAACAGATCAGATAAAAATGTAAACATCATCTTCCATTAGGAAAAATAATATATATACATGTTTTTCGTATCCCTGATGTGACACCAAATTATGTTGGTATCCCAGATCTGGAACTAAATTTATGTTGTAATCCTTTGGTTTGAAGATCAAACAATATGTGTTGTTCTAGTGATGGGTTTTAAAATTAAAATGCACAAATATAAACTACATATGTATTATATTTACGTTCGTGTTTTCTTATGAACTTGGCTAATTTCAGACGTGAATTCGGGATGAGGCGACTAAACTGTATGTATTTTATAAGGTGTTAGGTATAGACAAAAGCTGGGGTGGTTTAGAAAGTTTATGGTTGAAGAAATAGGGCTTAGAAGAGAAAGTTGTCGGTTTTCTATAAAGGTGGTTATAGAATAAAAGAAGGGATTTTATGAATCTGGACTAGGTAAATGAGTTATGTAAGGAAGGAATTTATCACATTGAAATTTACCGGCAAAAAATACAACAATACAACCGAACATAAAAATATGTACAAAATATAACTTAATAACCATGCAAAAACATTATACAGTGTAATTTGAACAATTCTGATTTCTTGAAGTTTTGCTCCAAATCTATCAGGAGAGAGACTATTATTCACATTTTTTTGTTTTTTGTTTTGCGTTTTGTTGCACACACTGTATACACAATCTTATTTATTTATATATTATTCTATTGTATTTCACAAATAGCAGCTACATGTTCCCAGAAAGAAGAGGAGTCGCATTCCTGTTCATATTTTATAAATAATTTTTCAAAGGGAATAAAATCCTTGTTCTTCAGTGACATTTTTTGTTCTGGCGTTTTTCTACAACTTCTTCGTGGTATTATTAATCCTTATCTCGCCCAGTGACAGCTTTGTTTCCCACCTATATCATGACCACCAGACAGCTCGAAAAAATGTGCTCTTTTATCGTTAGTTCTCTATACTTTTATCGGGAAAGTATGACAAATTTTTGCCCAATAACCATAAATTGCCTCGTGACATGTGTTACTCATGCAGTCATCGAGCTTTTATTGGCCCATATGTTTTTATTGTTTTACTACCTGTAGATTACCATCCATTGACTAGACTACAAAATCTTCAATTTTACAGTAATAAACTTTCATATGGTTTAAAAATTGTTGTTTCCAAAATGTTTTGTTATGAACCTTAAATGGTTTTTGAGATTAATAATCCAAAAGGAGGTGTTATTAAAATGGATATCAAGAAAATTATTAAAGCTCAAAGTCTTGGTAACGCTAACAACATATTGAAAAACTGAAAACCGTGGTTACCATGAGGATTAATTTAACAGAGACTTATCAGACACTTATCAGGAAACTAAAAAACTGGATCTTAAGGATTGGTATATGATAGATATGAAAAGAATACAGAATAATAACTTAAATTATTTACTTATACTGTTGTTGAATGCATATAAATATTTGTTGTACATGATAACCTTTACAATATTTTCCTTTTTAAGAAGTTGATATACTTTTAACTATATACACTTACAAATCAGCATTTATGTAACAAAAACAGTTGACTTTCTTTTATGAAGAAATTGTAATTCAAGTTCAATAAGCTTAATAAATTTATGCTTAGTAACATTGTGGTGTCGAACATGCAAGGAAACAATAGTTCAAGGACAATAATTACATGACATATAAATAAATTTTTTTATGCAATAATTACAGTTTGTACAATAGTATATATTTTTTTATTCATATAACTTGCATTGCCTCTCTGTATCTTAATTCTTCAATGCTGGCTGATTTATGCTTTGAAAATAGTCAACCCTGGATTTGGTTAACAGTCTGTGTTTTGTTTAGTAAAATGAAAAGTTGATATGTAGTGTGTGATATTTCACGCATAGGAGAAAGGTGGAAAATCGCGTCTGATTTCTATTTCAGGAGGATTTCCAGAGCGTAACAAACTCCATTACATCACACTGGCAACGGAACGCGTCGGTGACATTAATTCTTCCTCATTTCTGCATTAACACGTTCCCCTTTCCTGCTGTTCACACCTCGAGCGAGGAGTACACATGACATGACCTGCTCTTCATATCCACCATGTCGCTGACAGGCAGGGACACGTCACAGAGGTCAGGGAAGGACGGAGGGTTGATGTCTTCTTTTACTCTTGCGAATCTGGAAGAGGAAGGATATTTAAAAATCTGTTATACTTCTATGGTACAATATCATTAGGGCTTTCTAAGGATATTACTCATTTCTGGTATAAAACTGTCCACTACAAATTTCGATTGATATATTTATACCGTGGAAATAGTTTACCAGATATCCCTTTTGTAAAAAGAGCGGAAGGAGTGCTAGGAGCAGGAGGTTATTTTTTTACTTAAATGAAATAATGGCGATGATGGTTTACAAAAATACAACACAACACACATTGTTTAGCCATTGGGCTAAACATTATGACCTGTACTACGATCACGGTTTTTGGGTGTTTTAAGTGAACTGTTTTTAGGTTTGATAAATATGCGTACTACAATTACGGTGTTTAGCGGTTTTAGCTTGTTTCAACAAATATGGAGTCTTCAAGGGTTGAGTCGATGTCAATCTCTTCCCTACTTACATATTTTTAAAAACTAATCTGTTTGGACACTTTCTCACGAATCCGATAAATCATTACTGCCCAGTTGCACCAAGAAGGGTTAATTTTAAGCTACTCGAAATTTGGACAACAATGCTCATTGAACATTTTATTCCATTTGAGGGAATCTTAAAATTGATGTAATATCGGTAGAACCGGGCATAAGAGGAAACTAATTAGAACTCAGTCACCAAAAACAATTTATTATTCTTGAGTGTACAAGTAATGTAGAATCCTTTTGAAGCAATAATATGAAATTTAAGGTGAAAGATAAAAATGTTATTTATTATTTAATGATTTTCGGCGTCGAACATTGAATGTTTAAATGATGTTTAAGTTAGTGTGGAAACGTGGTGAGTGACGTCAGAGTAATAGCCTAGTCTATGGCAATGTCAGGAAGAATGAGATCCACTGACGTCACCGCGTGCTGCGGCTATTGGTTCGCCGTTTAGTGGGAAAACGGCGCTGGCGACGTGCAGTTTTCGATACTCGGTCGTGCGCGATCGTTAGCCGTCGGCTGCGCTCGCGACGCACGCTCAGCTGAGTTGGGTCGAACTCTACCAAATTCACAAGCACCACTCGCCGATCATGTGTTGGTCTACGACTTCGTCTGCTCCGTCTAGCGCTCGCTGTCACTTTCAGTAACTGTTCGGTGTCGGTGTGCTTTGGATTCTAGTGTGTGTTAGTGTGTGTGCTTGCAGGGGCTCTTGCGACCATGGTTCATCACCGGGTTAACAGTAAGTGGTTTGTTTATTCTACCCCTTTCGTGATTCCTTGTCACTGTCACCGACTGGTTGTTCTTCAGACTACAACTCATTCAAGGGTTTCGTCTCAACCCTTTTCGTATAGATGACAGTTGCCTGCTACAACTGTTTCGCGATGATTACTTGTTAAATTTAATGAGTGATTGTTGAGAACATTAGTTTTGTTATTGATCTGTCACATACATGCTTTTTGCAATGACAATTGACAGTTGAATACCAACTACGAAATTCTACCATTTAGTTATTGATCTGGCTATTAGATTTTGTGCGCAATATTTTGTAATTTCAACATAATGGTTTTATTATTCTAAATGTATTTTATCTTTACTATCATGACTGCATAAATCTCAACATTTAATGTAGGATTGATTTTATCGACTGGATGTTAATAAAAGATCTTATTTAGAGTTGCAATCATTTAATAAAATCCACTAAAACACCAATGTTTCGACTATAAATCAGTCTTCATCAGGGTGCTGTTAATATACAAAACATACAGTCAATTCAATACTTTCATACTTTATATTAAAACATTATGAAGTATCAAAGATTTCTCTAAAATAATTTACATGATTAACTTGATAATGTTTTAATAGCATTTATGTATGTCTGTTACCTGATTTGAATTTAAGTGTGTAAATTCGATTGTATGTTTTGTATGTTATCAGCACCCTGATGAAGACTGGTATACATGATTTACAATCAAAACTTTGGTGTATTAGTGGATTTTATTAAATGACTGCAACTTCAAAAAAGATTTTCTTTTGTCAACAATTAAGTCCGCAGTATTCCAATGATTGTAATAGTAAATAAAAGAGCATGTTGAGCAATGAGAGTGGTTCCTGTGTGTAGAGCGGTTCCGGAAGGGAAAATCATTAATGACATTGCAGTGCACCGGTCCGGTGCAGCGGCTCCGGGCGGCTCCGGGCGACTCCGGTAGACGCCGCTCCGGCTGGCGCCTGCATTGCACTGTTGCGTGCGAACATTCACGTTTTTTCTTTCTATTATTGACGTTTAGATTAGTGCAGTTCACTGAATTTATGGTAATTTCTTCTCAGAGAATAAATCTTTAAGATGAAAAGTCATGTTTTGGACTTTTTAACTTCGTGAATACACTACGTTTTCCTTCAAAATAGATTAGTAGATTTTTTAATGTTGATATAAATTTAATTTCCTCCAAAGCTTCATGTTGTACATGATGTTTTATGAGATGTTTTATTTTGATTTGATTTATAACTACATTTACTTCCAGATTATTTCTTGCCCGTGGTAATTCGAGTAGTAATTGTAATTAATTATGAAATATAAAAAGATGCAAATTTTTCACATGTAAATTTATTGTGAAATTATATTAAAACACAATTCAAATTAATTGTACCTATTCATGAACAAAGAAATAGTATTAGGAAATACAAAATAATGTACTATCATCAGATTTATTAATTATAATTTATGTTTGTATCGGAATACTGTATAACTATATCAATTCCTCTCGAACAGAAGAATTATACCATTTGACATTGATATTATCTATACAAAAAAATACATTTAATACAAAGTAATTTTATGTTCATTTGCAAAAAGGGAATCTCGGACTATATTATAATAACCTGCAAGACAAGAAATAAGCATGAAAATGACGACCAAGACAAGAGTAATGAAAAACAAGATATAAGACTAGAAATCTTGTCTTGTAAAACACTAGTGACAATACATTAATTCATGCAATTATTTATTTTTTCTATATTTTTCAATTTAGGAGTTTTATTAATATTGTAATTTAAACAAGTTTTTCGTATCAACATGTAGTTAATTTATATAAATCTAGTTTTAATTATATAATACTTTATATTTATGAGATGTTTACCAACAAACTTTAATACACAAACAAGAAATATTTAAAAATAGATAAATTTACAATTTAAATGTTATTCTAAACATCTAAACATTATTCAAATGACGGAACCGGTTTTTGAAGATGCATTAAGAAGTGAAATTAAATGTCAGTGGTTTTTTTATCGATATTTTCTCCAAAAGCTGAAGATTTTATTGGAGACATTAAAATAATAAAGTTTAATTCCATTTATGTTCATGCAAGTCATGAATACATAAGCAGGTGTTCATGATATTTTAATCAGACAGCTTTTCTTTTCCCATATGAAAAACAATATCTAAACCGATTTAAACTATTAATTTCTCTCTTCTTTTGTCAAGTTATATTTATTTGCATGGCCTACTTATTTTGCATGTGAAATAGTCAACGAGCTTTTCTAGCTAATTAGCAGCAAATCTTAATTTGGCAGACAATTGGGCATCGTACTTTTCTCGTTTTTTATCGAGTGCATTGTTTCTCGCATGCCTATTGTGTGTAAAAACAAAAAGCTATCGATCTTTCCTGATATTTATTGTAGATACCTATCCGTTGTAGAAGCTATTGTTCTTCTTAAGAATGCTTGAAATTTTAAACTCACTTTTAACGGAAGCATTGAGAAATTGTGTGGGTGTTATTTAATTAGCAAAGGAATTTAGAATATTTCACTGTCTAAATTTAGCAATTTTGGTATGAAAGTTCAACTAGCGAAACACTGGAACAATTCCTTCATTGCGATGTTTCATATTTACATATTTTTATAATAGCGTCTGAATTTAAAATAGAAATTTGTTTCACACCATGTTAGCTCATTTTTATTTATGAAACTGAAAGTTATACTAATGAATTATGATCTTTACAAAGAAAAGTGATTTCCTCTGTTCCCAGTATTCTAACACATTTCTAGACAAAATAACCGAAAACTTTCATTTGAAAGTTTCATAAAAATTTATTGTAAATATTGAAACGAATATTGAAGTATTTTTTTTTGGTCCTTGTTTCAATTTTTTGTACATATTTGTAGAATGTGCAGTAATAAATAATAATTACGTATGTAGTTCAGAATATTTCAAACAAGCTATGTTTATATAGAATATTACTGCAATATATTTAATTATTAAACTCAATTGCAATGAGATACGAGCATAGTTCAATGAAACTCGATTTAATTGAGTCCATATTGGACTGACAGACACTGCTGTAAAAATTAAAAACATAAAATAATTTTCTGTATAATTGAAATGTGCATTATTTATTATAGTAATACCATTTTGATGCACAATTTATTTATCCGCATTTCTGCATTTGGTTAGTCATGGTTATGTAAATAAATCCAGTCTTAACGACTCTCCAATCAAAATGTATAAGTTCTTCTCTTGGTATGCAATAATCAGATTGCAGACTGTAACTTAAGTTGTTGATATTTTTATGCCAAATATATCAATAGCAAAAATTGTGATCACAAAATGCCTAGTGGTGGAAGATAACGTGCTGTACACTTGTAAGCAAACCTTTGCGAATTATCCATCAATCTTACGATTGCTCCAGATTCGTATTATATCAATATTCAAGTTGAATTTAATCGTTGCCATACACATAACCTGCTTTATCAGTAAACATGTAATGTCAATGCACTCTTGCAAGCTACATTAATTTGTACCAGGTACAATGCAATGTTTCCATATTGACTACAGCCGTAACTGCATTGTTTTGTTTTTACTTTCTAGTACCATATATGTTACCGTGAAATTTAGCTTGCACTTCTGTCGGTAATAACCACACCAACACGGTTCTTCCTTGCAAGTCATTGACAATGACTCAATGGGTTGTAAAAGATGCTACTTTCAGTTATTTCTCACATTACAATCTTTCCGATTTCTGAAAGAAATTAATAAAAATAAGTATTGATATTGGTGTACCACTTGAAAATTTAGTTATAAACACTAGGTTTTAGCATTAAAAAATATTAAATATTTTATAAAAACGTCAATTATTTGTGTTTCAATTGATTACTATTATTATAAAGCCTGCATCGTATTTTGTCATCTTATTATATATCTATATTTGCATGTATATTGAAATGATTCAGTGCTTTAAATCTATCGAGTTCTATTTTTTTTTTTATTTGAAATAATTATTTTCTTTATCCAAATATAGTTGTGTCTCAGCCTTTATAGAAAACGAATTAAAATTATTTCCAAAAACCTTTGAGAGATCTGAAGTAAAATTAGATCTTTAACTGATCTTGCGGTTTTTTTACAAGATTTTAGTTTAGTCTTTCAAGAAATTCATAAATTGTGTAATATAGCAATGACAGTATCGTCTTCGAGTACAAGTTGTGAGAGTTCTTTCAGTAGTCAAAAAGAAATGAAAGATTATTTAAAAATAACAATGAATCAGTTCTCTTAAAATATAAGTGAAGTGAAAAGAATGACAAAAAAATGTACGTAATATAAACAAATATAGAAATAGTAATGTACAGTTCTCATGAAATCGTAAAGTTTTTGTATACAAAGTAACGGTTTATTCAAATAAATTAATGCATAAAAGTGTTAATAAATCACGAACAATAATTGTTTTAGAAGTGCACATTCATTATAAATGCAACTTATACACCGGCTGTGCTTGAAAGCTAATAACCACACTTCCATGCATCTATGAAATTTATTCCACCTAACGTTTATTGCTACCACATGAACATATTAGATACCAGCTCTGAAACCTTTTATGTGTTCCCAGCTCCCTCGTAAAACTATTCTAGAAATTAAACTTCACTTATTGTTTCAAGCAGCACTTTCATTTTATTAACCGTTTGTTAGTTGTGCGAACGATCCCTAAAATGCTGTATTATTAAAAACGTGAGATCACCCGATGCTGTGAAATATTCAACGCATCCAATATTCATGTTAATAAATTTTTAGCAAGTTATTGATTGTGAGAGCTATGGATGTTTAAATATTTAGTAGGACAAAGTGAAATTCCTGTTTCATTTTTCATAATTTCTCTTTTTATACTTAATGTATTCGTTCAGTATAATTGCATTGTCTGCATTTCATCTGAACATGGAAACTATATGCTTGAACTTTTTAATTAGTTAAATTTGTCACCATAGTTTGATTCTAATTGAATGGTAGTTGTGTTTTCTTTTGAGTTCTGAATAGAATTGACTTTCAATTTACGTGCCTGAAAACTAGTGCAAACTTGCAACTATACTCTTGAAAGAGAAATGTTGTCGATTCATTAAGGCATTCTTTATTAATTGAACTATTAGACAGTAATTGTTTTCTTGTTAGCACAATTTATAAACATGTCAAAGATGAGTTCATATGTCACTTTAATAATAGAGAAATCTATGTTAGTGGTCTCTTAATTGATAGAAAGGCATGCCACAGATTGTATAACGAATTCCCGTTAATACTTACAGTAAACAAGATCCAAGAAATTATTGTTAAGTTAAAATTTAAATCTAAAATAAGTTTGACTTATCAAATTCAGAGGTTCTCAGCAAAAACAATATAATGAAAATATATATTTGATGGTTCTAATATATGATTTAGAAATTGAAATTACGGATCTTATGAATCTAAGTAAAATTTTAATTTTTTCGCTAACTCAGCAAAGGCGACTATTTATTTATTAATTTCTGTTTCTAATTATTAGAAAAACCAGTAAAGGAAAAAAGTATTATATTCCTTTTCCAAACAAGTTGCTTTGAATGTACGTATATTTCCATCGTAAACTAAAGATATATACATTGAAAGTTTCTCCTAATATTTTTATAAACAAGTCATCAGTAAAACTGTATAATTTATGACAAAGTTATTTTTAGTATTTAACAAATGAATATTAAACAACTGAACATCGCGTCACCTGCCTTTCACCTGTCATTTAAATAAAAAAATAAACAAAAAAATATCTCTATACAACCGTATTTCAATTTTAAATACCAATTATATAAATTAAAATTGGTTCTATAGTCGGATGAAACAATCCATATTAATATCCCAAAACTGTTTTCTCTTGAAATGAATCATGAAAAATTCCAATACGAGCTTGACATTTATATTCGTGGAAATTGCGAGACATTTCATTGAATTTACTTTTAATTTATTGAACATATCGGTAGTTATTTGCTGTTGATACGAATCAAATATTTACACAAGGACGGGATGATTTTGTTTGTTAATTAAATGAATATTTTATGTTTTGCATACGCAGAACCTAATGTTTACTCTGGTGCACAAATTTATATTCATTAGAGATGAGCCTATAGATATGGGAAATGAAAAGGAAACATATTGCAAGGTTATCTTTTAAATTAGCTTTAAATTTTGCAGATAAAATAAATCTGGTAATCAAAGATTTAATTTTTTAAATGAATACATTAATTGGTACTTAAATATTCTGCACTTATCGCTGTACACATCTTTTTAGGATTGTAAAAACAGGTACACACATTTGACATTAAAATTCAGTATTTTGCATGACATTGCTTCCTAAATAATTTTATAAAAAATGTTTTAAATAACAACATTCATGGCCAATGGTACACAGGTGACTCATTTTAATATCTAACTGACACACATAGATTGTAGAGGCATATTATGGAACAAAACGCTGTTTTATGTACGAATATTAAATTAAAATATTAATATTTCTGATAATTGAGTATAATATATAGTAGTATAATCATTCCAATAACATATTTGGTGTTTCAAATATGATAAATGATTTGATTTGATAATATTATTTTCATAACTACTGATAAATTTGTAATTTGGTTCACCAGACCGTAAATGGCATTATATTGATGAGATAAATCAATTTATACATAACTGTAATACGTGATTTATTAATTAATAATAACCAAACTATATGAACAATAACTGTTTCCCAGATATTAACAATAAAATAATGCTTCCACATTAAGTATATTACTGTAAATTTTATGCGAACTTTTAAGAGTTTTTTATGAATGACACAGAATTTAATTCAGACTTAGACATTTGGAGTATTTACATATTTAGCGTAATCCAACGGTACTATTTTACTTCATGTTTTATGTTGCTGTTTACCATTAGAATTAAAATTATATTTTCATTAAAATTACCATAAAAATAATATTACTGTTAATGTGAAGACCCGTGTTATAGTTAGCACATAATTTTCGCATAAAATCTTCTTATCCCGTTAGAACGGTAAGCATCACCTGAATCATACCGACCAACTAACAGTTTTAATTGTTTACTAAAGAGAAAATTAGACAAGAATGAGAATTAAAGTGTCTCTTCACATATGAATAGAAAACAAAACACAACGGTTTCACTTGTTTCTCACACTCTGAAAAGATCCAAAATGGTAATTTCTGTGGCATGCACTTTGAAATACAATAGCTTATGTGATCTCATTTTATAATTCGTGTGTTCATATTAACCTAATTTGCTTTAATTAACGTAGTAATTAGTAATAGTGACAATGAAAAATTTGAGTAGATTGTTATTTTGATTGTAACAATTAGTATTTTGTTTCAAATTGTATGTTATGTTGTACTCGTTTAGTTAAAACTTCAAATAACGGTAGACGCTTTAGTATAATCACAGTCACTGAATACTTCGTCATGTAGGTATCTCTATCATTATTACTAGTTTGATCTTTACGGATTACAATAATGATAATATTTCTTGTGAATAGGGAGCCTTTATTAAATATAAGACAGCAATGTGCAGCGCAAAAGTGTTAATTTTTTAACTAACGGAGATGTGAAAATTGTTTGTCATTGCTATTTCATTATATGATACACTGTTGCAGACATAATTTTATCAATCCAAATAAATAATATGAAAATATATTACTTGTATCACAACATATTTAATTGAAAAAAATATCTATATAAAATTAGATTTGTTTTATTTTAATTAAAATAAAACTCAATCAGTGGATTTTACCTACTTATTTTTAATCATAATGTTCATCAAAATTAAAATGAATAAAAAAATCGTTAAATTTTGCTTCCCAATATAATTTTGTTAAAAAAATATAAAAACTTTTATCAAAACTTTTAATACTTTCAAATGGTAGTCCCAATTTGTAAATGAACCTTCTCTTAGTTCATGAATACAAAAATTGAATAATATGTTATACAATAATCACCTTTTACCTTCAAATATCACATTGAATGTATTGAAATTTGTTTCACTTATATCAATGAGGAAAGCCAAACCGAATTGATTTTTATTTTATAGGTACTCATGACATTTAAATGTCTGTTTATTATGGTACAATATATTGTACTCTTATTGTAGAGACCATATTTTAAAAAATACAAATAAAGATTCATAGAGATCAAGAATTAATATTAAAATACAAAACCAAAAATGATTCCCCAAATTTTGACAGAAATGTAAAGTAATTAATTTTATATTTTCCTTTGATACTATATATTTAAAATTTTAAAAGGTGTATTGTATGTAATAATAATGTAGAACAAGTAAAGTACCTACAATTTGTCATACTTGTTGACATGCACTGGACATGTTATTTTTCCGAGAGAATTAACAATGGAACGCCAGTGGCCAGCTACAGCTCGCTGGCGTTATTTTCGTGTTATAAAGAGAGCGGTGGAATGCATCACCAGCTCAGAGCTAGCTCAGCGTCCGAACAGTTTATCTACAAACAAAACTGTTTTCAATAAATAAAACAATCCAGCGCAGCACGTCATAGTGGGCGATGCCTGCTATCGGTTTTCTATGTTGGACGTAGGATGAACGACTATTGACGGAAAGCAATTGGAAATTCTTTCACTGCATTTCTGTTGTTCTTTTTTTAAACTTTTTTTTATATACATGAACTAATTGATAACTAAATTTACTTAAAATTTATTAAAACAAAAAGGTAATGTGTTTTTTGTTGTAATTATTTCAAAAATTAATTCTGCGAAAATCACTTCTCTTGATTAGTGACTTATAAAGAAATATCGTTCATTATGTCAGCACATTGATATAAGTAGATCTTATCTACTATGCAATGAAGTAAAAAATGCAACTCATACATACTTCAACATTTCATATGTGAAGTTTATAAACATGCCAATGTCAAATTATATGTTTGAACTTGACATTGTACTCTATATATAACTTTATTATTAAAAGAAAATTATTAATATTTGCATATAAAAGGTTAAGTGCAAAAGATAATATTACAGTTCTTATTAAAAACGACCTTTATCATATATTATATTTCCCTATACTTATTAATAATAACATTTCAAAATAGAACTGCAGATTTTTAAATTGAAATACGTATTGAAACTAACTTATGCACTGTTTTATTGAGAGAAAAAATGCTTCAAAAAAATGCTAAGAAACAAAAAAGATTTCAACATAAATTAGAATAAAATAAAAATTAAATGTAACTGTACAAAATTAGACCTAAAAAAAAGTAGTGAACACCAGACATTATAGTGTTGTTAAGTATTTTATTCACTAAAGGAGGAAATTAACATTTTTTTTTACCAAACTACAATTTGAAAATGCACATTTCCTACGCCGTTCATTCTTTATCCGTTTTAATTGTATTAATTTTCTTAACGTTGTACCAAAATATTAAACATAATCCGTAAATATCATTAAAAAAATCGATGTTCTACTCGGTTTATCAAAACATACACATCTATTTCAAAAAATCGATATTTTTTTGATCATCCCTATTTAGTTTAGTGTTCAGGCATCATAAATTATTTAAAATTGAAGGCAACACTTGCAGAGAAAGAAATGGACCGTAATAACAAATATTACACAAAAAAATACATGCCTAAAATAACCTTTACCGCAAATCCTATAAAACTCTATAAGAGGAAATCGGCTTATTCTATGAGTTTCAAACATTGTTTCATATACCTATGTTTGAATGTAACTAAAAAAAAAATAAACTAGAAAGCAATGAAAACAAAATCACTATTATATTTTTTGCTATTTCCACTTCCGATAGAGTACTTGTCTTTAACATGTTCTAATCAGCGGTAAGGATAATCAAAGCAAAAGTTAAGGACCTGAATTCATTGCAATCTTCCAAAAGAAAGATACATATAAACCAACATTTAGATTTATAACCGATTTTTCCTATTTATAAGTAATTAAACCAGCTAGTCTTACTCACCACTATAAATTAGCAGTAATCCTGGTCTTAGCGGCGTTGTTAGCAAGTAGCGAGTCCATCAGCCTCTCCTGCGGCGCACCACATTGTCCTGCCTCGTCCTGCGTCCTGGCGCGCTAATTAGCACTCTGTATGTGGCGTCTGCTCCTCGCGCCCGAGTTAGTGACCAGTGCTCGCTACTCCATTGTTCCGACCTGTGAACTCCTGATCATCATTCGCAGATGCTGATGCCTTGTCATCGAATTACGGAGATGGAGTTTGTGATGGAAGGGTAATAAACTAGGCAGGAATCATTCAACCTAAATCAAACAGGACTATATAGCTACAAGTCAAGCATTATAATTCTTGAAAACTCATTTAGTTTTTTTTTGTAAATTATCTGTATACTTGAGTACGAAGTCCAAGAATTATTAAAAAATATTTTTTTATGCCATATAGGAATATAAATTGATTACTTTCTTCAAGATATATTAATTTTTCCATTAATCAAAACAATTATAAATACTATCCGAAGTAAAATACATATTAAGTTTATTACCTATTTAAATGCATACCAAAGAAATGTTTTCTTTTTTCATATCATTTTTCAAAGGGAATAAAATTTTAAATATCAGTTGTGAAATTAATACCTATTTATTTATAAAGAATGCAGTGCATGTTTTAATTGTTTTGATGTCTTTAAAAATCTTTTATTTTTAATTAATAATAATATAATTAATAGTTTTATTTACTTGAAATATAACTTAGATCAAATACAAATTACATTTGAACTTCTGAAATTTAATCTGTAATGTTATAATTACAATTTTTGGATAGGTGTATTTTAAAATTTTACTACACATATTTAAATATCAAATAAAATTACTTCAGTTACAAATTATATTATAATTATTTTAATGTGTAGTGTTTTAAATATGGCTCTAGAGAATGTATTAAGAAATAGAAAAAAAATCAGTTATTTTCACTATTACTAAAAGTTAATAAATTGAACTTTAATATTTGAAATATATTCTTCACTATTGTTTTATAAAAAATATGTAGTACTTACTACTAAAAATTCCTGTTTCCATAAGCATATAGGTATACCATTTGAAATAGATCTTGTTGCATATCATCTATTATTCCCTAAAAATATCTGGTGGAAAAAACTTATAAAATTGCTTCACCTAAAATAAAATGATTGTAATATTAAAGTGGAGATGTTGGTCCCATCCTCTATGAATTTCAATTTGATGTTTAGAGAATGGCTAAGCCTTGCCACCACGACAAGGTCTCTCCACGTCGGCAAGGGGGGATGGGAAGGGAAGGTTTTTGTTTTAAGGAAAGGTTGAAGACTTAAAACTATTTCGCGACTTAAATCTAACCGCAACTTAGAACTATTTTGGCGCAACTTAAACTAATACAGTGTACTTCTCAGCGAAAAGGGTCAGGGGAATTGGCATGAAAGCCAAGAAAAAAGTAGAAAATGACAAAGAAATTGTTGATGTGAATATAGTCTACGTACAAGCTCACTCCACAATTAGACATTTCAACACGCTAGCGGTCAGACACCCTTCCGGCCCTCCATACTAACGCCCAAAATGGTAAAAGGGCAGCAAGATGCACAAGCACATCCGTAACTCTAACTTATAGACACGCTAATACGAGGGCGGTATCACAACCCTTCCGTGCAACCCATACCAACGACCAGAATGCTGTAAGCAGAGAAAGGAGTGCCTCGACATATATTACTTTGGGGGAATTACATAATTAAAAATTGTTTTATAAGGAAAAAATTAATGGTTAATTTGGGTATATTGAAAATAAGTCTAGTAATATTTGCACAAAAAAGGGATATTTAAAAATTATTATAAAGATTGTAAAAATTTAAATAATTCATGTTGACCAGATTGCAGAAGTGTATGTTTGGGAAAAACATATTTATACAAAATTAAAGAATATAGCGTAAACAAGCTAAAGCAAAAAACTTAATAAAACTTGACACATTATTTAATTCAACTAATTTGTACCTAACAGCTAATCCTAACTGAAAACTTCCCGGGCAGTTTTGCAGTAGTGATTTGCTTTCATTCACACATCATACCTTATTCCACACATCACATCTCAGATCATACCTTATATTTAATCATCACACCTTATATTTAATCAGCATACGTTATATTCATCATACTTTATATTTAATCATCATACCATACCTTATATCTAACAATCACACTTTATATCTAACCATCATACCTTATATTTAATCATCACACCTTATATTTAATCATCACACCTTATACTTAAGCATCACACCTTATATTTAATCATCACTCCTTATATTTAATCATCACACCTTACATCTAATCACCATACCTTATATTTAATACTCATACCTTAACTTATATTTATCAATCACTCTAAATATTCAACATGCCTTATATTTAATCATCATACCATAACTTATATTCAACAATCACACTTTATATCTAACCATCATACCTCATATTTAATCATCATACCTTATATTTAATCATCACACCTTATATTTAATCATCACACCTTATATTTAATCCTTTAATCATCACACCTTATATTTAATCATCACACCTTATATTTAATCATCACACCTTATATTTAATCATCACACCTTATATTTAATTATCACACCTTATATTTAATCATCACACCTTATATTTAATTATCACACCTTATATTTAATTATCACACCTTATATTTAATCATCACACCTTATATTTAATCATCACACCTTACATCTAATCACCATTCTTTATATTAAATCAGCATGTCATACCTTATATCTATCAATCACTCTTTACAACTACGCATCACACCTTATATGTATCCAACACACCTTATATTTAATCATCATACCTTATATTTAATCATCATACCTTATATTTAATCATCACACCTTGCATCTAATCATCATACCTTATATTTAATCATCATACCATACCTTATATCTAACAATCACACTCTATATTTAGCCATCACACCTTATCTGTATCTAGCACACCTTATATTTACTAATCATACCTTATATTTAATCCTCATACCATACCTTATATCTAACAATCACGCTTTATATCTAACCATCACACCTTATATTTAATCCACACCTTATATTTAATCATCACACCATTCATTTAATTATCACACCATTCATTTAAGCATCACACCTTATATCTAGATCTCATCTCTGTGTCAAGTTTTATTTATTTATTTGTGAAAAAATTAATTTATTAAGTTTGAACAATGTCAACAATTCATGAATTAAGTGAATAATATAAATTAAAAGTGTACTTAAGGGAATTTAATTTATTTAAATAGAGAATTGTTAAATGAATCTTATTCGGAAAAAATAAATTCGTAAAATATTCAGGGAGGACATTAAAATCTTAAAATTGGACTTACATATTTCAGTGGTAAGAAAAAAAACTGAAGAAGTACCTGCTTCCCCCTTATATCTATATCTTATATCTAGAAAATAGCTGGACCATATCTGAAACAATAAAAAATATAAATTAGTTTAATTGTAACAAAAATCGATTTTAATAATTATAAAAAAATATGTTTACGGTAATAATATATGTAAATATCACTAGTTTAACGATATATAGTAGTAGATCACAATTAGTCATTGAAATTCAAGTTAAAAATTAAGATATACAATAAACAGTACTCACCTGACGAATGCTAGAAAACTAATGAAGATTTTGGAGTTGTCAATTACATTTAAATGAATGAATAAAAGTAGGGAGATTATGAAATACCTAATAATTATTCAATGTATAAAATTAAATTAAAATTATGACAGTTCAGTATTAGCCAGTGTACGATGTGCGCTTATGCGCACGCAATGTTTACAAAATTGGCGCACAATAAATGTAAAAAAAAATGTGATGTGATATAAACAGTTGGTTATTAGCCAGTGGAAGGAGTGCGAGTGTAAATGTGCAGTGTTAAAAAAATTAGAGCACGAGGATATTGCATCCGAGGACAATAAATGTAAGAAGATAATGGTAGATTGACGAAATAACGACCAGACAGTGAAATGCAGGTAAGAATTTACTATTATAAATGGAAAGGTCCTGTCCACCTTTCAGATATTTCGATATTCTTTCCTTAGTTACAATGTTATTGTTAGAGATGTTGTTGTTAATTAATAGATTAATAGTGTCTATTATGAAATATGTGGATGTAAAATATAGTCGTTGTTGATTATGTTGGTTTTATTATAAATATAATAACAATAAAAATGCTCGCCCATAAAATCTCCTCACAATTCTCAAAAGTAAGAAATAAAATAGGTAGAAGTTTTTTAGTGAAGTGAATTTTTTGATTTTTGAGAAAATGAAGAAGATTATGTATCCATTGAATGTCAAGAAGAAGATATACCAGAAACTTACATTTACTTCCTTAATTCAAGAACCTTTCTACCTTTCGGTATAAGGTTATCGAAATAGAGTGGATTTAGGGTAGTTTCTTTCTAATGTCTCTCCACTGTTTTGTGTCCTTTGCCAGCCTTGGTATTTCTTTCCACTTGATTCCTCTACTCTCTGCTACCTTTCTTACTTCCTCACTAAATACTAGAAACATCAGTACCAATTACTGCGGTCAAAGAATTTAAATCTAGAATTAAAAAAAAAAAGAATTCAGTACTGAAGTTTTATCAACTTTTTTAGTGAAGTGATTATTTTTATTTTCTTTTGGAAAAGTTATGTGCATGATTTGGCGAATTGGACGAGAAGACCGACGTACTGTGTCTAAAAAATCCTCATGTCCACATTATGACTTAACGGTGAAGATGGACAAAAAAATTGAATTTGAAAAGGAACAAGCAAATCTCTAAAATAGTACCTACATTTTTCTAAAATCTATTACGTTTTTGTACTGCCTTCTATGACCAACCTAGATAATTTTCTGGCACACTGATGGTAACTATTCACCGCTAAATTTATTTGGAGCAGAGATGCAATGGCATAGCAGTAATAGCGGGTGTAAAATGCATATAAATCCAGTTTGGTTATATAATGAAACAATCGCTGACGTGCTCATTAGCCGTTGGGTGTGAGTGCAAATTGCAGCAGCAGAGCGTCCGCTAAACACCTGTGTTGCCGGTCCTGAGCGTGCACTCCGCGCTAATGACTCTGCGCTCGCCAGATATTATTGATAAAGCACCATTTGCATACGTGATGTCATAACATCCAGCCTTCCGTGTTGCTCTTGCCGCACTACTTTCACGCATGCATCTCATTTTTACATCCAAATTTGTCAACTCGATTCATTTTGAAACTAATTTTGCATGTACTTCATCGGGAATTTGATAGGAACATTAATTATTTCTGTCTACAACTATCAAAAAATGTTAACATTTTTATTTTAATAACAATGCATAACGTAGTAAAATAGTTATTTGTCAAACTAGGGAGAAAAGTGCATCTTTTTACCACTCAAACTTGAGTTTGATTCATGAGCGTATCTTGTTAGACGCAATATTTTTTTCAAAAAATAATTTATTTGGACGAAAACACGCAGCAACTTGATAAGCTAAAAAAATAGGTTATGTAAATTTTGACGTTTAACAGTGCAATTATTACAGTGCCATTTCAAGTTCAATTATTTCTACTTAGTCTGATGATCTAACCTAATAAGATTCCAATTTGTGGACCTCCATTTAAATGTAGAAAACAATTCTTTAACCAAAATTACCATTTATAACTAAATTTAAACCATTTATTCCAAATTTTAATGCAATATTGTAGAAATAAATTGAGTGTAATTTGAAAGACTCGAGGAATGAAAGCAATGTTCTAAAAATATCGTTCTTGTAAAATTAAACCAAAATATTAATTAATATTCCAGGCATAATAAAACCAAAAATAGTAGATCATTTATAAGCTATGCATGTACATGTACAATGAATGATTGATCATTTCCCCTGGAAAATTGTTACTCAACATGACATTAAATTTAATTCATTCATGAATTTTAAACTTTGCATAACTTGTACCTTTTGCTTGTGAATGAAAAGAATTCCTTTGTCGTGCAAAAGGCATATTGTAACAAAGACCACTAATAAATTAAATTTAAAAATAACTTTCATAGCGGTTCATTATTTTATTAGGTTTCGGAGAATAATTTAATGGTTGCTAGAAATTTTAAAATTATAATTCAAAGAAAATATCCATTACTTAAAGCAAATACAATATTGTTCTTTATTATGTAAAATGAATACAGATAATTTATTGTTGTATTTGTCTTATATTCTTCAATGCAATGATAAGATATTTACCACTTCAACATTTACGAGTATTAATGACGTCATTCTCAAGAAAATAATTAAATATAATTTAAAAAATGGGTTCTTTGTGTCTTCTGGTCCTTTTTTCAATGTCCTGATAAGTATCTGATAAGTCACTGTTAAATTAATCCTCATAGTAACCACGAATTTCGGGTTTTCAATATCTTTTAGCGTTTCTAAGAGAATAAATCGTAAGTATCAGGAGAATAAATTAAAACGTCACTGATCTAAATTGTAATCCATTGGTATTTTCATTCAGAATTTGTTTAAAATGATATAGCAAATGTAAGTAAAAATTATTACCAACATGAGAGTTGAGTGACTGAATTCATATTGAAAAACATGTTGTCATTACCATGGTCTTTACCAGTCAGATAATTGAATCTGTTTGGTAGTTAGGAAGAACTTTGATTAGCAATTGAAAACTGATCCTTAGTAAAATAATATTACGAATTAGTTATATAAATTATTTTGATTGTGTCAGTCAGATAATCATGAATGATTGTTACTCGAATATTCCCAATTTTGAAGTGAATAAATAATAAAGTAGAATTGAATGTGAAATGAGAACAAATAGAGTTGGGGTAACTTAAACCGAAGGTCGTGGAAGGATAATTGGATTCGGATGATAATCCTGAAGCCATGCATATCTCACTAACTGAAATGAATACTTATGTTGAGGATACGTTACTTAATAGTGAATTACGGCATTTTACACCAGCCTTACTCTCCAATACGATCCCGAAGACCTGAAGTTATCGGGATAAACCCAATGAAACTGATATTTACGTAATGAGATGCATTGGTGCAGCGAGCGCAATGAGACATGCAATTAGAGGATGTGACAAATTATTCCGTACTTTATTCTCTTATGTAATACTCGCATATTGCATTAACGAACTTGCTATCAAATTACATTTCACAGTTATGTTAACAAGATTGCATACCTGTATTATGTTATCATTTCCATTTTAATTCCTTGTTCTTAATGTTCTGATCATTTCATTTCCGAAATTATCTTACGATAAGATTGACAGGAATATATCATGTAATGTATAATGTTCATTTCATTACCATATGTTTAAGAAGAACACAAATTCTTAGTTTTTGTTTTTTTTTTGTGCTTCACAATTATTTTGTTTAACTGATGGGTCAGTAAAAAATAAAAATTGACATTTCCAATTAAGAATTATTACTTTTTTACATCTCCAAGTTATTTTCAATCACAGTTGAATATGAAAAGTTACAATTTTTAGTTTTTCACACTAAAATTTTTCATATATTGCCGAAATAATAAAAAAAAATCACAATTTTTGCTCAAAAAATTTAGTTTTTGAATATAGTCCACATTGATAGATGTCGCTTCGCTGATTTCAAATTTACAAACAGAATTTAATTATCTTTTTTCGTTCCTGAAAATTTTGCTCTCAAAGTTGCACCTCAAAAAAGTGTGTTTTTTGGGTGTATCTCTAAAATGCGTAGAGATACAATCTCAACGATTATTCCAGTCGATTATACGAGCAAAGTTATATAAAGAAATGTTTTCTCCCCATATACGTTCCTTGGAACGATTAGGTGAAAAATAACAAAATCGAAAAAACCTAAATTTCAAAATTTCTCCGAGGAACTTTTTTCCTCCAAAACTTTTCATTTTCTGTACTTAAGTAGATATCGACGCGCTGATTCCAAATTTTCAAACCGAATTGAATTATATCTTACCGTTCTCGAGATATTCGTGTTCAAAGTTGAGTTTTTGCAATACCTAAAAAAATAGGTTTTTTAGGTATACCCCTTTAAGGATTAGGTTTACGACTTCGGCAACCTCACCAATCGATTCTACGGGCAAAATTACATAAGTATACCAATTTTTAGAATTTTATTTTAATGGATACAATTTTTAGAGCGAAAAAACCAAAATGGCCAAAATCGAAAAAAATGCCTGATGAACCCCTGACGATTTTTTTCGATTTTTGGCCATTTTCAGTTTTTTCTTTCTAGAAATTGTTTCTGTTGGGATAAAAATCTGAAAATTGATACACTTATGTAATTTTGCCCGTAGAATCGATTGGTGAGGTTGCCGAAGTCGTAAACCTAACCATTTTAGGTATGTACCTAAAAAACCTGATTTTTTAGGTATAACTTTGAACTCAAATATCTCGAGAACGGAAAGAGATAATTGAATTCGGTTTGAAAATTTGGAATCAGCGCATCGATATCTACTCAAAAATAAAAAAAGTTGGAGACAAAAAATTTTGAGGTGAAAAATTGAAATTTAGGTTTTTTCGTTTTTCTCATTTTTCACCGAATTGTTCCAAAGAACGTATATGCGGAGAAAACGTTTCTATATTTTTCTTAACGAATGCCTATATCAACTTTAAAATATATATTACTATAGAAATTTGTAGCACATTATGTAAGTTTTTACATTTGTAGATATATACGATGTGGGGTGCATTTATGAGTTTTCCTTTTTAAATTTCATATCGGGGGTTAGTGTAAGCCAGGGGGCGACTAGGGAGTTATGTTTGAGTTTTCAGTTTATGTTCGACCCACGTAATGACGTCATAGTGCTACATGGCACGTAGTGATGTCTCATCCGATGAGTTTTCAACTTTTCCGAAGTACGCTTCAACTTTCCAACGAATTGTTCCTCGCCCGGTCTAACGATGTTAATTCAATCATGTTTTACTCCAAATTTTAAATCTTTCTAGAACTAGGACATGCGATTACTATTTCTACAAAACATAACTTAGTTATTAAGTTTCTTATCGAAACAATGTTGGGAACTTCGACAATAGATTTCAGAGATAAAGTTGAACTAAGTAATTCTGCGAGAAAATAAAACGCAAATAGATTTTTGAGCTTTCTACATTTGAATACAAATTTATAATTTATGAAAAGTAGTATTTATTCATATACTGTTATAAAAAATAATAATAAAAAATATATAGATACCTTCGATCATATATCACTATACACTTAGAAGGATGAATATACTATTTCCATTTTTTTTAAAGGCGGAAGTATGAATTAAACGCCAAATTTAAAACCCATCATGACATCTGACATTGTACACAATTGTCAATCTGCTTTGAAGATAATTCTACAAGAACTATGAATTATTATGAGTTAGGAGTAAAGCTTTTCTGAAGTAATCTTTCGGAAACCTAAAAAGAAAATTTTGTACCTTAAAAAACGTGCTTCTTTGAATATTAAATAATAAAAGAATTTATAATACTTACGAATGAAGTAATAATTTTAATTCTTTTTCTAGAAATTATTGTAGTTGATTTTTAATTATTATTATTATTACAAAAATATTAAAATACTTATTTTTTTTGGAATCATTAATTATATTTTTAAAAGAATATTGCCAACATTATATTTCAATTAAAAATTAATGTTTAATTTCTGATTAATTAATTATAAATATTATTTTAATCTATTTTCTTTTGTAAAATATATTTAATATGGGTAATTTTTTGTATTACCACACATCAAATGTAAAACAAAGGATGAATAATATTTTCGTACAAAAACTTTAACTCTAATTTAAGCCACCACCAGCCTTCAGAATAAATTCTAAATTTGAGCGAAATTTACACATCTATTTTTAGCTGTTATGCGAAAATTTATTTCTGGTACTTCTAGTTTTTTGAAGTAAAAAAGTCACATGTAGGTCCAATAGAAACTATTTTCATCACAATAACAATCACAATATTAAACTCCATGAATAATATATTATAATTTGCTCTTTATTTTCATTTCTATGACTTGTTTCTTTATGTACGAGATTAGTAATAATTGTTAAAAGTTTAAATTCCTGCAGCTTATAAAATATTTCAAATTCTTCACATGCCTTTATAAATTATTTGTGTTTAATTACATTAGAAATGAAATTTGAACAAAAGATTTGTAACTATTGTGTCGTCGTAAATTGTAGGATTAAAATGAAGTAACAATTTTGAAAATCCTTTGCTGGAGTTAAAAACCAGCAGATATTAATAAGAGTTAAGTCTGAACGGAAGAAAGCTATAAATTCCAATTAATTTTTATGAAAATTGAAAGCAGCATCTGCTTGCCCGCATGTATAGGGCCCGATAAATTAACATCAGGTGCTAGACAACAAATTCGTTTTTAATTCAATGTCCCATTTGGCGTGGTGGAATTTTCCAGACAAATTGAATATAAACAACGGCATTACCGACGCTTGGTGCGGCGTCGGTGCCAAGAACAAGTGAACGTCGCGTAGCGCCCACCAAATTAATGTAGCAAGTAACGTCCCCTTTATTATGTTTAATAAACACCGCCTCGCCAAGGAATTCCCAGACAGGTGGAGATGACAAACAACTATGTTGCAAAATTTCCTACTCCCCCATATTACTAAAGATTCTCAGATTTTTTTCATATAGAGTCTTATGTACAATAAATTATGTCTTATACAAAATTTAATGTTAAAGCTTTCAAACTTCTGAATCGTTTAACAAATCAATTCTTCTTCCAAACATTGCTAAGTGTAAGAAGTAACAAGATTTTTCTACATTTACTGTATTTTTTATTGTATTAATGTTTTCTTTGAAAATGTACAGTATTTTTATTAAATATTACTTGCAGTGACTATATTAGGATTCAAATGTCAGCATCGCCAACTAATAACCATTTACCGCACATTTCCATTTTTTTACTTACTGTATAAGAAACACATATATAAGAATGGATCTTGTGTATTTTCCCCCATATTATATCAAATTCTTTAGGACTGGAGACCGAAATAATTATTATTTCTATTAAAATAAAACAAGTTTTTGCAATGTCTTTATAGACCAGCGAGTAATTAATCTCGAACCTTCTAGAGTCATCTTAATATAAAATATTTCTGTTAACTTAAGCTGTACAGAGTCTACATATAATAATATTAAACGTAATTATAGTAGAATAAGTTAACTAATTCGTCTACATAGTTACAAATTGTAAGTTTAAATACCATACACGCTACAGTAACTACCAAACTAGGTTGTACAAAGGCCCAAGAGATTTACAAACTATTGATCAAATACAATAGATAAATTCTCTGCTAAGTAGTTTCATTATATATAAAGAAGGATAATTATTCAGTAGTAAATAATATAATTTTTCAATTTTAACAATGCTTCTATAATTCATTTGTTTCTGTACATAGAAATATTCAATATCGCAATACTTTTTGGAAAACTAAAATTAAAATTTAAAAGTTATAAATGAATAAATTTAAGGAAAAAAAATAATTTTCGGAAACCGATCTGACAAATATTTGTAATGTAATTTAAAAATAGTGAAAATCTTTAATAGATAATATAAAATTGCATGTTACATGTTTATCCGGAAAATTAATGTTATTTATAAAAATTCCAGTGTTTGTCGTCTTAAAAGAGTCATTGATTTTCTCTTAATTAACACACTTGTATAACGAGATACAACTATTTTCTATTTATGTAATGTTATTGAGATGCATCTGTAATGTGCTTGCATGCCTTGAAACCATTTTAGAATTTAACACTTTTCACCGACATGTTTCTAGTAAAATAACACTTAGGTGTTATTTTATGAGTACATTGGCTTCGATTTGTATAATAATTATAATGAATTTTGTAATTTTAAAAGCACTGCTAAAGATAGAAAATCAATATATTTAAATAAATTAACATATTTTCTACTTGAGTAATTATAAAATCATTTTACATATTATTAAATTAAAAAATAAAAGAGTGTTAATGTCAAATGAAATATACATATTTCGCTTTAAAATTTACTGTTTACATATTTGTTTTTATTTTTGCAATCATAAATATTGCTTTATTCATAATCATAATGTAAATTAAAATTATTGTTATTTTTATGTTAAAACAATAGGAAACCAAATAAAGCAAACATTATTCCAATTCAATAACCAAATTAAATATAAACGAATTTATTGTCCACTATAGAAATGAAAACAAACCATGCGAATGTAATAATTATAAATCATAAACGCAGTAAAATGAAATCAAATGAGAATGCATCGCATTATATTCATAATCCATCATTATTAAAATATATGATCCGTACTGCGATTATATCATCACTGTCCATTATAAATGAAGAATGTGCATCTCTGAACCGAAGGAATCGCTCACTGTGACTAATAAAGCAACAAAGGTCACTCATGTATTTTTATTAAGCAATTATTCTAACTGTAAACTTAGATGAAAATTTAGTACCAAGAAAAATTATTTCATTTGAAAATAATTGTCGTAATTTGTCTTAATCACAGAAAAATAAAAGAAATTTTACACTCACAATAATTAAAATTTAATTAGTTTTTCATATGAACTTTACTGTGTTTGCTCAAATTAAAAAACGTCTAATGTGTTGTACAGTCTTAAATTATAGCAAATCTGTGGTGGGATTCTATATAGTTTTGCTAAATATTTAATTAGCTAATGATAGCAAATACATTTATCGCTATCTCAGAGTACAATTTAGTTTAGCGAAATATATCTAATCTACATTTTCTCAAAACTTTACGTAACTGATTTAAAAATTAAGAAAATACCACATAAATTTTGATGTAGTCATATTTTCATCCTCTTCCTTTGTGTATACTGCAGCATGTATGTGGGAGTAGGAAACAAATGATGATTAAAATAAAGCAGGTGAAATTCCTGCTGTATAACACCTACGTGGGTGGAAAGGAAACATAATTATGATGCCCGATACTAGTGTTCTGCGAAATGTTATAAATAGCATCTCCACTGTGTTTAAGTAGAAGCAGACGGATACCCAGACGATGTGTTTAGAGATCGGTTCTGTTTAAACAGAGTTTGTTTTATCTAAACCGCCCACTTTGTGGATATTTACCAAGTAACTTAGCGGTGAACTGATAACCACAACTCACACTTCTTAACCAACCAGATGGCTAACATAATCTTACATTGGAGATAGGGAAATCATAAAGATTTTGTTCGCTTTCGCTAAATATTGGATGAGAACTTATTTTTTAACAAACTCATAACTATATATTATACTATGTACTTGTTTGAAAGACAAATTTTACTTGCTTTGTAATATTTAGTATTTTATTTATAACTAATAATAAAAATTAACAAACATATTTCTGTAATAATTGTTGATTTTGGTACATGATTTTTTTAGTTGTGCTTGAAATGAAACCAAAATAATTTGAAATTATTGGATACCTATAAAAGATTATTTGTAAACAACTTTATTGATAGTTTCCCGGAAAACAAGCTGTAAATTTTATTCAGCTATAAAAATCCTATTAGACTTGTGATACTTTGCATATTATTTCAGATGCAGTATCTATTTAAATCTACATACATAAAAATTATTTGTCCTACAACCGGGCACAAAGTACATACTTTATACATGCTTAAACGTTTAAACGTTAAATCAGTTTATTACTGCGATCTTTAATATCTGTATGTAACATAGTCCTTCGTTAATTTTCTGGAAACAGCTATTTTCATAAATATTTAAAGTGTGTTTGTATCAGGGTTGGCCTGATTTAAATCACGATTTAAATCAACTGTTTTTTCAAATAGAAATCATTAATTTTTGTCAAAAATAAAAAAATACACATTATTATAAAAATTTGCTACAAAACTATTAATAACAAAAGTTTATTCTGTGTATAATAATATCTTAAAATTAAATGATATTTTATCACTTTATTTGTCATATAAGAGAAGAAAAATATAAATATTTAAAAGTGTGACTAAAAGTTAACATTCTTTGTTACTCTACCTAGTTTTATTCAGATGAATCGTTTTGGTTTTATTACAGATTTCGTTTTCGTTTATGAAATAAAATATTTATATAGCTTTTAAAACAATTAAAAAGTTTAGTAATTAGTAGCACTTATACATCTTTAAAAATTAAAAAAATCAATGATTTTTGTTTTTTTTTTTAAAGAATCATGATTTGTGCCAACCTTGGTTTGAATATTTGTAATTTTGCGAATGAAATTCCGTGTATTTATAGATATTTTAGAAACATTTGAAAACTGATTATGAATATGGCCAGCTGTCATCCTACTCAGCATTTCCTAAATTTAATTGTCATATGATGTCTATTTCCATTTCTCATATAACTTGGGATTTATTCGTTGATATTAATTGTGTAAACAAACTGGCCTAAGCCAGTGGTCTAAGTCACAGAATAGTTACATAGAAGCGACACTCGTGTCGGTACTTTTCATGTTCCCCTAGTCAGTTCTATGACCTTGAAGCATTGTGTAGATCTTTAAATTTGTGCTGTTCTAAGATGTGGGGGAACTTTCCGTTGTTAAACAATGAGCCCTTTAAATTTGTGCACATTCCCCATCTCTCTCTAATTTTCGCCTCTCTGTCTTACTGTCGCTTCTGTATAAACCTATTCTGTGTCTAAGTGGTGTATCTAGACCAGGGTTGTTATAAAAGCCACTTTTTATAATAAAAGCCAGACCAGTGGTTCAAATTGGTTTAAACCGGAAGAAACTGGTTTAAACCGGCTGAAAGTGGTTTAAATCACTTAAAATTAAATAAAATATATATTAGTTACTATTTTGAGACAACTACACTGAGGGCCGGTTTAAACAAATTTAATACCCACTTAAATCTACTTGCACGGCACATTTTCATCATCCAAATGATAAACGAATGTATACTAAAATCATCATTTAATAAATTAAAACGATGTGTATTTGATGAAAAAAAAAATGAATTTACTGAACTTTCAAGTGGGTATTAAATTTTTATATTTTATATAAAATCGGCCCTAATACTAATATAAAAATATGATAACTCATTTGGCAATTACTTCATTCTGTAATAACATAAAGACAAAAATATCTGAATACAAAAATGTATAAATAGTTTTCAATATTCCTTATAAATAAGTTTGTCTCTGTAAATTTATTGTACCTGTTATTAATAATATAAATACATGTATAACTTTATAACTTACTTATAACTTAATTTGCAATACAATGCAGAACACATCAATCAAAAACTGTATTTTTTTACTATTATTTTTAATAAGAACCACTGGTTAAAACTATATAAAAACCAGTCCGGTTTAAACCATAGTGGCTTTTTCTTAACAACCCTGATCTAGACCAGCATCTCCTTGGCTGAGGAGCAGTCGGAAGCACGCAGCGGGCTCGTCTGGTTCCCCGTGCCGGTTTACGAGCGCGACGCGACAGTATTTCCTAAGCTTCATCGCCGACAGCCGCCACACACCGACTTCACACTGTTTCAAATTAACCCCTTTTTATGACACCACACACCATATTGTCGACACTGGGATTTTTCCCGCTAGCTTGGTTTATCTTGATTTTAGTTTGCTTGTACAAACACGCTGGAGAACTTGTTCTTCAATTTCCTCTACCGAGAAATAACTGAACTAAATTACCGACAAAATTTATAGTTATACCACTTTTATGAACGGGAATATAGTGTTATTAATTTGTACTTCTATTTCAAAACGTGTCAAATCTTTTCGTAATAGTACATAAAATTATAGTTCTTGTATGAAATATTTGAAAATCATTATAAATAAAATTTTAAGGGAGTTTCTGTACAGTTTCTTTTAGAGGAGGTACTTTTTCTATCCTGGACCGTATCCGAAACTTGTGTTTAAGGTGTTTTTATAATTATGTTTATTACATTTTTTTATGTAGATTATTATAGAATGTATTCACGTTCAAAGTGAACTTCTCTCTTTACTGCAAAACTCAAAAACAAAATCTGCATTTTATGGATATTCATAATTTAATATTTTTTATTGATTTCCTGTTAATTAACTTCCCTTATAATTACAAATCTCTAAATATTTTACATTTTCCAATTGCAATGTAATGTAATATAATCAAATATTTAAATCAGTTTACAAACATCAAATTAAATTACAGACTGTAATATGCAATTATTCTACTGGGACAATTTCCAGAATTAAATTATGGAGTACTATTAAGTACGTAATTAGTTTGGTAATTAACTACATATCTGCTACGTGATTTCAACTTATGTGTAAGTGCAGGTAACCTGTTTCAAAACTTTGTACTATCTAATTTAATAATAGAAGTTACACCCACATGTAGTAAATTAAAAATTAATTGTGCGTTTAATAAATGACCAAAAATTTTGAACTAAAAATTAAATTATTAGTTATCAGGAAAATATTAAGGAATAAGGATCTGTATTTTAATATTATCTGTATTTTAATAAAATATATAAATCTTATGTGACATTTAATTATAACAAATTGTAATTATATTTCCTTGACATTCACATTACCCAGTATGTTGAAAAATAATTAATATAATTTATACTAACTAGGATCCTAGCAAATATTAACGGAACTAAAATTATAATTAATGTCGCAATAAATAATACACACAAGTTCACAGTAAACAAACATTTATCACAATCGTGCTTTGACGCCTACAACAACAAAAGGATTTAGCACCATTCCATAGCCTTCAATTCTACGCTAAAAATAATATTAGCGTAACTATTTAAATAAACATCATTAGACCATCCGGTCTAAACACACCCAGATTACATATTCACATATATTTCAATTCATTAGAATAGGAAATAAATCTCTTGATTTCTCTAATTGACATTTGAAAGCTGACAAAAAATTGACAGCAGCGACATTATGAATAATGACCAACGTGACGTATCAGTTGTGCAGGTTGCAGCTTGTTTCTCATATATCATAATCTCCCGTATTAATATAATATACGTCATTCAAATTATGTATGCGTAATCCACTTCATTAATTGTATAATAATTTGTGACATATTTTGAAATGGAGTTTGGGTTAATATAGCTGGATATGCAAATATATTTGTCTATCTGGTGTAAATAATAATTAAACAAACCACATACACGACTCTATTCAAATTTACGTTATTTATATGAAAATTTATTATTAATGACAATTTTTATATACTCGTAACAATATATTTTAGTACTAATATCATAAAATTTATACTACTACCATTAAATTTATCTGATACATTTTTTAAAAAAAACAGTGGATTTTTAAGGGTGTATTTTATATATCTGTTTTATTGTATATTAAGTTTAAGCCGATACATTTACACAATACCGGTAAATTAATATTTTAAATGTATTTGTACCTACATGCCTAAAATTATATTTATTATACAAAGGTTTGGATTAATTACTAAAGAATAAATTAAAAACATAAAAGATAAGATAATATCAAAATTGTCTTATTCTTAGTGTGAAAATGTATCTTGAGAATATATTATTGTCTGGGAAGAAAAGCTTGTTTACTTTTTCTCTACAGGAAACGGAAGTTGTTGTTTACAACACTTGAAGGTTACTTTTTCAAATCTCATTTAACAAATCATTAGAAATAGAAACTGTATTTATGTTCAAGACTTAAAAAAGATAGCGATCAGCAGTGCAAAAGTAACTCATGTTTCATGGAGAGTATTAATGAAATTCGTACTGAATTTTTAGTAACTGTTTGTATTACTCTATTCCTATAATTTTTCAATATATTTTCAAGATGCATATTGAAGTACTTCAGACAAAGACGATTCTTCAAAGTATGTCTCTGATATTACAACAACAAACATTTTAGTAGTGTTGATATCTAGATAAGTACAAAATTACTAGCTTATTCTATAATGAGTTTCAAATATCTCTTCAAATATCTATAATTCCATAATCGTTCTATAGTTCTAATATTGCCAATATATTTTCTTAAGTTCGATATTAAAGTTTTAATAATACAGTTAGGGAAATTTTGTATTGTTTGTTTTAATCTTTAAACAATGACGTCAGTAAATCTATTGAAACAATAACAAGTAGGTATTATAAAGTGTGAGTTTGACGTATGTAAAATAGTGGCATTTAATTGAATCATGTTTATCTGAGCTTATTTACATTTACTCGTACTTATCAGCCATCAAAGCACCCATAGATAAATAAACAAAATGTTAATATAACTCTCATCAGCTTAGCATGTATCTACCCACTAGCTCCATCTGCTGTACGCTTTACGCGCGATAGTATCAATACATCCGAATGCAAATCCTGATCCTGGCATCAATACATTCCAGAATCCCGACCTCGAACTTTAACTGGCTCGTGTGATTCGTTCACAACATCGATTAGCTGCCTGCTGGCTCAGCCTGACTCGCTCCCTACATCGCAGCAGGCTCAGGATCAGGCTTGGAGCTACAGCCACTGACTCATGGATTGATGGAGGACACTCCGGCAGGATAATAAACTGGGGCAACAATGCTTCACAACCGAGTTACGGCTTGTGGGCAATGGGTTTGTTTATTGATTCTAGGGCTATTATTAGATGAGGATTCAACTAGTTCAAACCAAAAACAAAAACTGGGAATGGAACGTTTAAATATGGATTTTAATTATTCAATGTTTCTACAATATTTTGGGAAAGATCCTTCGTTTCAGCTTGATTAGAAAGTACAACTTATTGCAAAGAAAGATTATCTTTATAGGATTAATATTCGAAGAATGAGAAATGGAAATGAAGACAATTTTTATATGCAAGGTGTGTAAATTTAATAATAAGACTGTTTTTTTTTTTAATTGTTCGAATAAAATTACAATTCAAATTTGCTTGTCCAAAATAAACTTCTTTGAGAAGCCACACAGTGCTGGAGACGGTTCTTCCTATCCTCATGGCAGTGCTGGAACTCGGATACTGGAATCACCTTCAGTTGGTTGGTTGCAACCGTTTTGAAGTGAGTCGTTTCCTTCTGAAAATGCCTAAAACCACCGAAAAACCTGACCTCTTGAAATACCACTGTCTCCGTAGGTCTGCTTAAGTTTTCAAAACTAATATTGTGAAGTGTCCTAAAATGAGTTACCTTAAGGAGATTTTTCAATCTTGGGAAGAGAAGAAGTCACAAGAACTCAAGTCAGTTACAAAATCTAGGTTGCTTTACCAACTCAAAATAGAGCGTACATTAGATTTCAATACGTGGAAAATCTCGTCAACAGCAAACATCTTTTTTCTCTTCATTCATGTTTGACATTATAAACAATTTTTATTATTGTTATTTATTTATGATTCAACTGTCATTTAAATATTTTGGCCATATATAATTCAATAACAAATGAATGGATGAAGATTGCGAGTTTGTGATTAAAAATAAATTTACTAATTTTATGGATGAAATATATCTAATTTTGTTGCATGTCTATTCACATAAAAATAAAGATAATTTCGTGATGTTTCTCTATAATTATGTATTAAAACATTGTTGAGTAGTCATATGCTTTAAGATTAGATGAAATATTCTAGTGTAACCGTTGTTGCATGTGTGATAATAATCTGACGATTAGCTATCCGACCATATACCTATTACCCATAACATGTTTATAGTAGTCATATGGTCGACAAATATTGGTTAGTAAACAAGATAACCTGACACTCTGAACACACTGTCTATTAACAATTTCAAACATTGGTACATGTATGATTAAAATTCTTTCATTATTATATTTAATTAATGTTTTACTAAAATTTAAATCCGCGTTCTTACTGCGTGTGCAATACTCTTTCTGCAAACAGTTGACCTTCTTCGGTTCACATGAACATAATGTCTTGTATCTCGCTTGCCTTTAATAAGAATTGTGGCATTACAAGATATTAGCCATTTAGGAAAACAAAAGTATTATACTGCGTCAGTTGTTATTTCAGGAAAGTGCGACATAGCGCGTACCCTCGAGGTCATTACGAACAATGCGATCGAGTGGTAGTTATTTCTTCTGTATTTACGCTCTGTGCCAGTTAATAGCCTATGACGCGAGCGATTGTATCAAAATTGATATGGAAATTTTGTTTTGAATTTTTTATGCTTTCGGTTTGGTTATATTTAAAATAAGAGTTATCGATAATGCTTTATACAAGTCATTCTGTATTCCGTGACAAACACAAACGGCTAATTTATTAATATATTTCTAGACAAAGCTTGATAAAATTTCTATTTAAAAATACATTAGAATATATGCTATGTATCCGCATTCTCATTATATTTATTTAATTTGTTTAACTTCAGATATTATCAGAGCATATTTAAAGATATGCGCACTGTTTGCAAGAGTGCGTTTCGTGATTTGTCACGTTTTTCTTATCATTTTCATTGCAAATTTTTTATGCGTGACACAACGTCGTAAAATTATTTTTATGCGCAATAATTTTATCTGAAATAAATTCCTAATTCCTGTTCCTGTTATCAAATTAAAAAGAAATTTATTAAATTCTTACCTTCACCCTATTTTATGGCGATTTTTCTAAGGAAAATATGAAATCAGGAAATATTATTCTGTGGCGCAACATTTTTAGATGAAATATTGACGTTTACTTGCATTTTAGCTTCAAATTTGTCTTCAGATCTATTGTAAAATACAGAGCCTTATAAATGTATAATAATATTTTCATTGGGATAAGTTATTTAAAAGATGCAATCGTAAAATCATTAACAATAAAATGTAATTTATTGTGTGTTATTATTAACAAAATTTATAGAGCAAAATAATTTGGTAAGTGCGTATTACTTACAAATATACTTAGCTATTCCTGTTCGTGCAAGTAAAGTATTTACATTGTCATTACTGGCATTTTCTCCACAATCACATCGAGCTAATCAATCCATCGACCTGGTCACATGATGATGATTCATACTCCCCCGCACACCTGGCAGGCGCCACGACGGCTGGCGCCGGGCGTCTTACCCCTCCCCAGCGCCATCATGAATAATAGCGGTGCGGCGTCCAAGGACAGGCGGCACGCAACCCGACGTCGACGTCGGCTGGTCGATGGGCCTGCGAGTTCATGTTAGTAGGGTTAGGTTGCTTACAGGTTAGAGGTTGAGGTTAGGTTCTTTCGGGACGCCGGGAAATTGCCCTCTTCCGGGACGGTGTGATTTTATACAAAGGCACAGTTCAATAAGAACAAACAAGTGTAAGACGTACTCACTACTCAAAGTCAATTTCATTTAATTTATTTTTCCGGGTTCAAGAAATTGTTTATTAAAAGGCACAATTCAGAAAGAATAACAAACTAGTGTAACCGTTACTCAAAGTCAATTTCTTTTCATTAGTTTTTCCGGGTTCAAAAAAATTGTTTAATAAAACTGCAAATGATTAGTAAATGTCAAAGTTCAAAAATTGACAAAAATACGCACAACAGATTACCATTTTCCGGTTCCGGTTTGTCTAGTATTTTCTTTATTTATTTAAATGTGATTAATTGTACAAAATAAACAAATGTCAAAGTTTAATAACTTGTACGAAATTAGTAGTATATAAATATTTATTTCGACTACCTCAAGAACTGAGATCGTTAGAAATTTATCGATTGCAATTTTACTTTTATGAATAAAGAAATGTCAAAAGTCAATATGAGTTACGTAATGAAAGAAAAAACAAAACAATATCGGTATTTTCAAACTTATTGTCGTCCAATTCGTACTCATACTCATGTGTTTTCTTGACATTAAATACGCTTGTACATTTTTAACATGAGCATATGTAGTGATTTAAATTCAATGTCTAATGTTTGTATTTTGTCGATAAATACGTGCAAGTAAATTACTCCGTATAAGTCGTAAAAAATCAATTTTCTCATTCGGTTAAAAACTCATCGTAACGCCAGCCCTCTACCTATGGGGAATTAACTGTCCGTAATAGAGTCGAGATTGAGTTAAAGCCTGAATTGACTGGGTAATATCGATGTAGCGGTTAGTGGATGTGTGTATTGATGGTGACGTTTACGACTGAGTGGGAACATCAGCTGGAACATGAAGAGTGCGCTGTAATGTGTGTGATTCAGGGGACGAGTTTCGTCCTGCAGTACGTCGTGCGACTTTTCACCAACACCCACGCGCCGAGAATACACACCGCCCCGGTTAGAGGTAGCTATCGATAACAATGTTTCAACTTTATCTAAATACATTTTTTCATTCGGAAGGAGTTTATTGTTATTAGTTATTTTTTATTTTAGAATGCAAAAACATATCGCAATCCAGTATCAAACAACATTGTCCCCTTAGTTGACAACTAGTTAACAACACAAATCAAATAATTTTTTTAAATTGTATCAATTTTCAAGTGAAATATTTCAATGAAGGCAATAAACTCACAAATTTAATTAAATTGTGACCAAAAAAATTTCTGCATGTAATTCTGTAATAAGTGCAGAAAGTCATCTGTTTCTCACGAGGTGTGAAAGTTTCGGCACGAGACGAAGTCTACTGCTGAAATCACATAAGGTGGGAAATAGATGTTTCTGCACGAGTAACACACTATACTTTTTCTACGACCATACTGATAAATGGTACATAATAAAAATATATTCACGAAAGCTATTTGACATAAAGAACAATACGGCACTTTATCCCACGATTGCAGGGAATACGCAACTTTGAAGCTTTGTGTAGTGTGAGAAAAGTGCCACTTTCCATAGTGGTTGTAGAAAAAAGATTTTTACGCACAACTGTATCGTAATGGGGTATTACAAGTTTTTTTCATTTTTTAATATGTTATTCTATGCATAAAAATATTAGACCCGTATTTTTTCTTTTCGCCGAAAGGTTTCAAACACGCCAGAAATAAATTTTTAAAGTTTCAATAAATTACACACTAGAAAATCGACCGTGCGTGTGACGTCACAGGCACTGAGAACCAGCTGAGAACATCATTCGTAGGTCTGAGTCAGAGGCGTGGCGCGTTCGAACAAGAGCCAATAGGCTGACGCGAGTTCCTTCTTCGTCACAACAAGGCTGATACTGAATTTTACGTACTCGATTCAAATGCATTACAATTTCATTTTGATATTATGGTATTAAAAATCAGAAAAATAATGATTATATTCACTTTAATATTACTTATATATGGTAAACAATGATATCCAATAAGAATTTCTTTAAAAGCCGTAGGCTTGGAATACCCCATTGTTTTTTTTACAATTTGGTTTCTATGGCGGAACCTTTTACTTTACGCCCTTGGACGGTAAAGAAAATATCATAAACATTTTTCTAAGTGTGTAGTACCTTTTATTCGTTTTTATACCTATCCTTCAATTTATCTGAACTTTAATTTACTAAAGTTTTATTAGCTTTAGGAAAATTTAAAGGACTAATAAAAGCGTCCGTAGGTGTAAACCTTCTCTTTCGAGCCCCTATATGTAAATAACTATTACATCTAGTTCAGGATGCAATAGCAGTTTAGTGTTCTTTTATCGTTTATATTTTTGTTTTGCAGACGTCTGACTGATTGTTTGTTTACAAATACTCGTAAATGCAAAATAAAACTGTGACAATAATTTTCGTTCATTTGAACCACAAACACAAATTGAAATTTCTCAGAAACATAAGATATGAATATAAAATATATACTATATGAACGAACTATGTACGGTATAGGTGTTCTATTCATTCATTTCCTCGCGGGTACGATTTTGTTTTCATAGTATAATGACGTCACAAATGAGTGTCGATATCAGATACAATTTTACTACGTCATATTAGTAGCCTTTGTCACGAATAAGGAAATAACTTAATGAAACTATACAACACGTTATTTGTTACTTTGATGCTAGGTTTATTTAAATGCAAAATAATTGATTAGGCATTATACGATAAAGTGTGAGTTATAGTGAGATTAGGAATGTTTCCTCGCTTTAAACGCAGCAATCAATATTACTTCCTTGTTTAAATACCGTTCTTTATTATGCACTTAATGGGAAATATGCGTTATAGTAGGTCTTTTTCCCATATAAATATCAAACTAACATTTTATGCCGTGTTTTATGGTTATTTCAACTAGTGTGATTAATAAGGATGTTTTTATTCTTTCTGTGACTGCTTGAACGCTTGAAGTTAGATTAGATGCGTTTCTTACGGTATTAATAAAGTAGATACATATATTCATTCGCTTACTTAATGACTAAGAAAAATTTCATTTCATAAAAGTAATAACAAATATTAAAACATAAAAAAAAATAATTAAGTCTTCAACATTGTCTAGACTTTTCTAGTCTTGAACTAGAATAAGGTGGTCTTGTCTTGATCTAGAAAAGACAAGACAAGACGACAAGAGTCCAAAAAGTCTAAATCTAGAAGGCAACACTAACAGAAATACATGATCATCAAATAAACCTTATGCCAGTTAATTATTAATTCACAAATATTTACTTCGTCGGATAAATACCGAATTTCAGTTGTTAAGGTTACCAAAGGGTATCAATAAATAAAATAAAAAAGGGATCATATTGTAATTGACTCTTCCAAGAAAAAAATACTATCATAAACATTTTATCATCACATGTGATTCTAATCGAATAAGTAAATAAAAATATCACATGTTTTATCCAATTTACATATTGTCATTTTATCGTCTAATCAAATGTCATTGAACTATGTATTTAAATAAGTTATTAGTAAATCAATAAAACTCTAAGGAAAAGACTCTAGTTTATAATTATTTCTCATTTCATATAATTTTTCTTTCATTCAATGAAATGAATGAATAAAAAATGTAGTTAATTGGATAGACCTAAACACCAAAAGATAATATTTAAAAAGGAAAGAGTATACATTTTTTATAAAACTCTGTTAAGATTTTCCAAGAAATTTATGCATGATATCATGAATCTGCACTATCGCATTCAATCATGCAATGTCAAAAGGTAATCGTTTCTACACTACATGCAGATGCCTTCTATTGTACCGTAACCTTTGTGAATTTGAAGTACTGCATATAATGTACTCTTTGCGACTGATATGGTTTCTGTAGATTCCTTTTTTACTTCAGGAACTGAAATGATATCAAAGGAATTTGTACAACCAGAACTACATCTAACAAAGATTATAAAAAGTAAAACGAACATACGTATACGACAGTAGATGCAAGGGGAGATATAGGTATGTTTTGTAATTTGGAACAGCGAAATCTTGTAATAACATGAATTGTAGTATCTTGACACGTTCAAGCACGAAACTTGTAACTTAAATTATATTAGAACATAACATTGACAACATGTTAATCTCAACTACAACATGAGAGTTCTTGTAAGTCTCTTGACATGTAACTTGTAGTAAAGGCAGTTGTACAAATTATCTCACATTCAGAATATCAAATTCTTGACAAAGCTGATATACTTGTACTTGTAATTCATATTCTGTGTATGTATTTCAATTCATGAATGTGAAAAAGTTACAATTTAATTGCTGTGTGATTAAATCAGAAGCAACTTCTAGAAAATGTCATTGTCTTCATATCTGTGGAAATACTTCGTGAACTTAAATATTGCTTTTTATTTTTATAAGTATTTTACGTTATAAATGTGTACAACAAAGACACAAGTTATAAGTTGGCAGTTAAACTGTGCTGTCGAGCAGTACATGCCCCATTTCACTAACTGTTCGGACCATCTGTTCGCCCATACTTTGTGGGAACATCTGACATAGTTTGAGTTGAAATTTGAAGTTTATTGGTATGCCTTATTGAATGTAAAATTACACATGTATAAGTTTGCAGCTGATTTTATAATATGAGCTAGGACGTAGATCTTTAGGGACAATTTATTCAGGGTAGCTGGGTATGTGGGTCCCTTCCGCAATTTATAAAATGACGCCCCTTTTTAGATTTTTTTTAGATGTTGTTTCGTATTTCGAACTGTTTTATTAAAAGGAAAAATGTATACTTCGAATATTAAATATTTATTTAAGTAAAGAAATGTTTTCTCCGCAAATTCATTCTTTTTCTAGATTAGAAGTACAAATTGATGCGCTGATTTCAAAACCAGGATTCCTATTATACATCTTCGATTTTATTCTGTCACTTTATTGTCTAACTATTATTTATTTCTAAAACCTATAACCCTATATCAAAGTTGTGTATAGTGAAAACAAATCAAACAGCAGTATTAAACCAAAAATTATGGTGACAAACGCGAAATATCCAAAAAATACTTATTTTTGTGCCCAAAATTTTGATTTTGGGAAATAGTGTACATTGATAGATTTCGACGTGCTGATTTCAAATTTTCAAACGGAATTTAAATATCTATTTTCGTTCTTGAGATATTTACTGTCAAAGTTGCACATCAAAAAAGTGTGTTTTTTCACTATATTTCTAAAATGGGTAGAGATACAATCTCAACGATTATATCAGTCGATTCTACAGGAAAAGTTACATAAAGAAATGTTTTCTTCACATATACGTTCTTTGGAACGATTTGGTGAAAAATGACAAAATCGAAAAAACCTAAATTTCAAAATTTCTCCGAGGAACTTTTTGTCTCCAAAACTTTTCATTTTCTGGACTTAAGTAGATATCGATGCGCTGATTCCAAATTTTCAAACCGAATTCAATTATCTCTTACCGTTCTCGAGATATTCGTGCTCAAAGTTGAGTTTTAGCAATACCTAAAAAATCTGGTTTTTTAGGTATATACCTAAAATGGTTAGGTTTACAACTTCGGCGACGTCACCAATCGATTCTACGGGCAAAATTACATAGGTATACCAATTTTTAGATTTTTATTCCAAAGGATACAATTTGTAGAAAGGAAAAACGAAAATGGCCAAAATCGAAAAAAACGCCTGATGAACCCCTTGCGATTTTTTCGATTTTTGGCCATTTTCAGTTTTTTTCTTCTAAAAATTCTATCTGTTGAGATAAAAATCTGAAAATTGGTACACTTATGTAATTTTGCCCGTAGAATCGAATGGTGAAATCGCCGAAACCGTAAACCTAACCGTTTTAGGTATATACCTAAAAAACCTGATTTTTTAGGTATAACTTTGAACTCAAATATCTCGAGAACGGAAAGAGATAATTTAATTCGGTTTGAAAATTTGGAATCAGCGTATCGATATCTACTTAAGTTCAAAATATGAAAAATTTTGAAGACAAAAAGTTTCCGAGCGAAAAACAGAAATTTAGGTTTTTTCGTTTTTCACATTTTTCACCTAATCGTTCCAAAGAACGTATATGTGGACAAAACATTTCTTTATATAACTTTTGCTGTAGAATCGAATGGTAATGTAGTTGAGATTGTATCTCTACTCATTTTTACAATATTCTCAAAAAACACTCTTTTTTGAGGTACAACTTTGAGAGCTAATATCTCGAGAACGGTAAGAGATAATTCAATTCGGTTTGGAAATTTGGTATCAGCGTATCTATGTCTTTAAAAAAAATTACAAACACAATTTTGTAAAATTTGAAAATTTTTGCACTAAAAATTCGATATTTTTAAATATTTTCGGGTTTACGCAAAAATTCAATATCATCGACTTTGGAAATTACTTGCCCTGTTGTTACTACATACATAAACTATTATATTATTAATTATTAATTTTAAAAACTCGCTTTTAAGATATGAATACGAACGAAAACTCATTTTCGCGTCGGTCTTTTTCTATATGTGACAATTTATACCATTTAACTACTATGGTATATAGTTATAGCACAGAAGAGTTACATACAGAAGCGACACTCTGTTACCCTATTCAGTTTTATGACTTTGGAGCATTGTGTAGACCTTTAAATTTGTTGGCTTCCCATATCTCTCCCTAAGATGAGACGAAACTTTCCGATTTTAAACAATGAGCCCTTTAAATTTGTTGGCTTTTCCAATCTTTCTCTAATTTTCGTTTTTCTGTCTTACTGTCGCTTCTGTATAAACTTATTCTGTGATTATAGCACAGAATAGTTATATACAGAAGCGACACTCCGTGTCAGTACCTTTTATATTACCCTATTCAGTTCTATGACCTTGGAGCATTGTGTAGACCTTTAAATATATTGCCGTCACCTATCTCTCGCTAAGATATGATTAAACTTTCCGATTTTAAACAATGAACCCTTTAAATTTGTTGCCTTTCCTCATCTCTCTTTAATTTTCGTTTCTCTGTGTTACTGTCGCTTCTGTATAAATCTATTCTGTGGTTATAGTTCGATAGAGCCCACTAAATTTTTTCTATATAAGACAAACTATCCGGTTTAACTACTAAGATAGTTCAATAATAATAATATTAATGTGTCCCTGTATCTCCCAAGCGGAGCTTAGGGCAACCGAACTCACCGAGCCGCAGTTCTAACTACCGTACTGTTGGTTGTTTCATGCTAGCGCTACTTCTATTTAAGATGTATAGATGGGAAGTCTATAGCATCCGAGTGTGATGCACAAGTAGCTGTATGTTTTATTTTACGACAAATTACACGTTGTCGGTCGCTGGGACTTGAACCTACGATCTCAAGTCCGAATGACGTCACAGCGAGTTAGATATGTGCGCTAGCTCGCCCAGCCATCCAGCCGACGATTTTAACACGTTAACTGCCACCATTAAAAAAAAAAGGTGGGTCTCCTGGGCCATTTTTTCTTTTTTACAGATTTAGGGTGTTTTCATATTAGAAAATACAAGTATGATAACAGATTTAATTTTTTTTTAATGTTGCTCTAATATTTGAATAATTTTATTGAGGCACAAAATTTGCAATATTTTATCATTTCAGAGACTAAAAAACAAAAAAATCATGCCCTAAGAATAGGTTTTGTCTGCCAGGCCACCGAGAATTAAACTACGTTCACAGATATGCGTTGCAAGGTAAAAACGTTGGACCAAGAAGCATAATGTGTATTCAAACACTGAGGCACAAACGTTGTATCTCAGAGCATACGAGGATATTTTAGTGAGACACATAAGATGTACCTAATGGCAGTTAACGTGTTAAACAATGAGCCCTTTAAATTTGTTGGCTTTCCCCATCTCTCTCTAATTTTCGTTTCTCTGTCTTACTGTCGCTTCTGTATAAACCTGTGGTTATCCCACCAACAACAACCACCTAACTGTTTGTGTATTTGCAGAGAACGGCCTGCTGAGCTACGAGAACCCCAACTACCACCTGGACCCGGCGCGGCTGGACGACGCGCTGAACTCGAACACGGCGGGGCTGTACGAGGAGCTGTACCAGGAGCTGGACGCCGTGTGCAACCTCTCCGGCGGCGCCAAGCCCGCGGCGCAGCCCACAAGGCGTGCCTACGCCGCGCTCGACATCGGCTCCATGGGCGTGGACATCAACACCGGGCCCGTCACCAACCGAGATCAGAACCTCACTGACAACAGAAGGTATGGACGGTTGCACTAACTGTGGAAAAGCGTGGAAACACTTTATGTGCTACATTACATTCTTTGAAATACTGGTTAACGATTATACCTTATAGAGAACTTTATAATAATAACGGTTTTAGTTCGAAAACCGGTTTTTAAAAGTTGGAAACCCTTAAATAAAAATTAATGAAAAAATTAATTATAAAAATTTAATTTAAAAATAATTAAATTTAATTAACAAATATTTACAAAAATTCCTGTAGTGCCTTAAGAAAAACGCAGCTTACTTTTCATTTGTAAACTTGCCTCATGTTGACAATAAAATATAAATTGTAAAAACTGTCATGACTCATATTCAAATACAAATAGATAACAGATATAAAAAAAATATTAAAAAAGGACGCGTTGAATAAGATTAAAATAAAAGTTAATGTTCGCTAAAACGGGTTTAATTTTTTTTTTGTTTAATGGTTACTGGTATTTTCTGCCTTAAAAATACAGGTTAAAATTACCGTGAAAATTTGCAATTTTCGTTGACAATATCAGTTACCGTTTACATGCCCTGGTGGTAAATAAAAATGTATATAAATTTATATATAAACATATTTTAGTTACACCGTGTACAATTAACAGTTTGTACATCACTGCCGAAGACATGTAACGTCACAGGTCAATGTTTTCAATTTAAAAATTAATTTTTAGTCACTTTTTCACTATTACTACTAATTAATCCTAAATATCATACAGTATTTTTTTTAGGTAGGTAATGGTATTATATACTTACGTATACCAAATCTATTTTAATTGTATTATAAATTTACGGCTTATAGTGAGTTCGAAACCACTGAGACACAATGATATATTTTTTTGAATACTATTCTTGTCTAAATTACAATTTACGTTTTTTGTTCGAACAACTTAAAATTCATACCGAATGCAGTAACATAACGTTATTATCTTTAGTTGGATAAATATTTCGTCACAATTAAAATTAAATTTCTTTGTTGTCTACAGTTTTAATTATTTTTACCACAGAGATGTAGTAGACATAAAAAGTGTTTCCATGGCTTTGTATTATTTTGTATTTCTCTATTTCTTTATTATTTTCTGCAGATATATTTAACTATTCTAAAATAAAAATAGTTTATTTTTCTTTACAAATATATTTCCTGAAATTCAAATAACTGCTTTTTATTGCATGCCTAACATTATATTAAATGTAAACAGCTATATACAAGTAAAAGAGCTAAGTATACTTAAGGTATTTTTTTAGAGCGTTCATCAGGACAATATTGTAATAAATCCAATGTAATACTGATATCCAAAACAAAATTACTTATATCTCTCAATCTCCCCTAGAAAACTTTTCTAATCATTGCGTCTATTTCATGTGGAAAACAAGCTCATATATCAGATTCTCATCCCATGTTGAATCCCATGATTAGGAACCCCCTTCTTCTCATTGTCCTGTCTCCCTCCCGGTCTATAACATTAGCGCGTGAGGCTCGAATTTGTCCTTCCATAGCGCGTTTTCGTTTCTTTCGTCGCGGCAGGTACTTAGAGAAACTGTACACCATTACGTGAAACATTTGCTCTATCTGTGATCACCTCGTGAAACATTCAGCGTACGTGTGACTCCGGCTAATGTGGCTCTGACACTTGCTGGTTGTCTTGTGTTTTGTTTCAAGAGTTGCTGCATTGTTGAATATTTTATTGACTTTAAAGTTGGAATTAGTGGTTGTTATTTTGTTTAGCTTTGCATAGCGCATTTGTTCTATGAGAAACATAATATAGTAGAAATTTATTTTATTACTTTGTGGCGTTCTGTTTAAGAAAATATTTTGTGATTGTTATCTGGTTTTAATATATGCTTATTGCTTTGTACTGCACAAGTCATATTATATTTTATAGAAATATTTTATTAGCTATAATTTTCTAGCTGTAAACTTATCGATATTAAACGATAGGTTTAGAAGATTATATGTTATTGTAGACTACAAGAGATACACTCTATTTTCAGCAGTTGATCCTCACGTCATCAATTTCTTCTGCAAGAATTTTTTTATCTTGCATCTTTATCGTATATGCTTGGCATAGACCAACAACCATTTTATTTTTGAAGAAATAGAAGAATAATAAAATGGTCTGCAAGATCTTGTGATCTTACATAATAAAAAGACTATAGATGGTAATCTTTAAAATCAGAAGTTTCTACAGAGGGAAATCTTCAAAATTTATATCTATTAAAAGTGCAAATTCGAAACATTTCTAAAAATATTACAATTGATGTGTCATCACTCACCCTTCCCCCGAAGATTTGAATCACAATTGATGACGTGAGGATCAATAGTGGGAAATAGTGTATCTACACATTTTATAGTTGAAACGTTTATTTTAATCCTTATTTAAATATCTGTGTTAAATCTGACTAGGCCTTCCTTATTAAGCAGCTTTCAGAAAAAATAAGTAGTATGATCAAAATCTTATCCATTTTTGCAGTTTAAAAAAACAACCTTTTATACTTAAAGAAAAAATTTAGAGTGATAAATTAGTAGTTTACTTCATTACTGGCTTTATTTTCTGGATTTAAGTAATGAGTTGTAGTAATAGGTATACATACCATCAATTTGTCATTTAGAAGCCTAATCAATAATCAACTAATGACTTTAATGATATGTTCCATTAGTCTATAGGTATCGTAAAAAATTGGAATGAAGTGATGTTATAGTATTATTAGTACTAGTATAATTGATGTAGTAAATATGTAGTAGAATGCAGCATCTCCGCAACATTAGCGAAATCTGAGGAGGGTAGTGGTACATTTCGGTTATCTGTTTGAAAGTTCCTCTCGTCTGTTTCATATTCACCCGTAGTCACATAAAAGATAAGAAATTATACCCGCCGTGATCATAACCATACACATACACTTTTCGTACGTACTTCTCTCGGCTAATTGTTATGATGTTCACTTCTCCTATCACTTTATTTCCATTTATCCGTCATATTTCTTCTTTATTCCCTTATTAACACTTCTCCATACATCTCATTCTGTGATGCCATCAGCTGCAGCATTACAGCCCTGTGATTCACGGTTTATTGCGAAAATCTTCTACATATTGTCCATAAAACTAATAGGATTACGATTTATGAACAGGCGGTTATACTTAGTTACATGTAATTATGTACTCACTTGCTGGTTATAATTTTAATGGGAAAATGAGAGAACTCCCACTTAAGATACTAGTGCAATTATTTTTGTAATTATGTTTTTTCATTTTGTTTTGCTTTGCTATAAATTTTATTATCACCATAAAATTGAATCAAGAATCAAGAAACAACCTACTGAAACAATTTCTTTCATTTCCATAATTTTATTCACAATTAATTGTTAAATGTTGTAAATACTTATTCATTTTTATGATATGTTTGTTGTCTCAAATATTTGTTGTAGTATATATTTAGTAGTCCTTATCTAGTGTTGCCTTGCGTTTTTACAATTATTTAATTTATAAATTTTATATACAATGTATCCTGAGAAAGTGGAAATATATAATTTTTTTATATCAACATTAGAAAAATACTTCAAAGGAAAATTTTGACTTAAAGCGATAACTTTTTTCCTTTGACGTTTTCTTCTAATATTAACAATAAAAAAATGCCATATGGTTATTCTTTCTTGGAACACGCTGTATAATTATTGGCAGATATTTTGCCTTATTTATTTTTTGCAGATTGTGCTCTAGGCTAATTATTTTATGTATTTATTATTTCACTTATTTAATTATATGTATTTTAAATTAGAGCATTATAAGTTGCGCCTAAAGTTGGTTTTCTTGCAGTCGTTGGAATCGAACCCCGGATTTTTATTTCGTAGACAGAGATGCTACCTTACTATACAGGTTTGTTGATTAATATAATAATTACAAAATGACTTTGTTGATTTTCTTAATGCGGACAGTTTAACAAAGTTTTTTTAGTATTAGACTATAGTTAGGTTTTATGAATTATAAATGTATAAATGTATCAAGGTATCACCGAATGATATAAAATATCTTTTAATTCTCCGTGATCTCATATGAAAGCGATTACTTCTTTTCTGTATTTTATTTTAATGACAATTTTTGATCGGTAATGTCCTTCGAAGTTAAGTTATTACTAAACAAAAACGTACTAGTAATTGCACTCATTGCATTTTGCATTTGAGACATGTCTCAAACAGTTCATTGTTTAGCGTACGTACAATTCAATAACAACTCATTGTACATGTAACGACACGACGCAACAACAACGATGGTTGAATCTACAATGAAATTCGTACAGGCTTAATGGTTACCCCCACCAATTTTGTCGCTGTCTATGATAATGGATCGATAAAATACTTCATTTCACGCAAGAAAATAGCAAATTGCGCGAATGTTCAAATTTCTCTTGCTATCGAAAAAATTTTATAGGCATAGTTCACCGTGCATTTTTTGTCCGTGGGCCGATGCACCAAAGCATCAGTGTGGGGACAAAGAAAACATAGGGCAATCCTTACGCGATATAGTGGCTGGGAAAGACTGGTAGCCAGATAGCTAACAGTTGATTCGTCACTCGCTGAAAGACATCTGAGCATCGGATGGCTTATCGTAAATAGTTTGTAGGTATAGTTCACCGTGCATTTTTTGTGCGTAAGCCGATGCATCCACTTACTCGATAATGAATGAAGAAGATGAAACTACTCGTAGTTATCTTGAAGAAAAGTTGCAGAATGTTTTTCGCAGAGATAAATTCGTGTGTATATTCGAGCATATCTATTACTTTTATCAATTTCCATCGGAGGAACGATCAAAGATATGAAATTCTCCATCTCGATGTCTCAGTGTGGGGGCAAAGAAAACATAGGGCAATCCGTCCGCGAAATGCCGACTGGAAAAGGCTGGTAGCGTGGTAGCTAGCAGTTGATTCGTCACTCGATGAAAGACATCAGAGCATCGGATGGCTGGCGGCGTATCATCCACAAACAGCCTAACCCAAGATTGATTTCATCTCTGGTTTGGAGGGCGTATTGGAGCAGATCATGTTTATTCAATGAGACCGGCATTTTTGTACGTTGTTCCCAGGCGATTTTCGATGTTTAATATTCTGAATGAAAAATTCGATTAGATTTTGCGTATTAAAATTTTTTCGGGTATACGAATTACAGGGGATGTATAAATCATCTGTATTTATTACATACTTCTCTTTTCCCAATTTTTGAACCAATGGCGTTATTTTTTCAATTTCCTACTAGCAAAAGAATGTTCCAGTATTTTAAATCAAAACATCAATTCGATATTCTTTATATGGCATATAACAAACCGTTCTCTAGTTGATGATTTAACGTCGCAGTGTCTGTCGGATCTATCAAATTATATTCTTGTTTTCAATAACGCACCACTGGTAATGACGATATATGTTATCGGTTTTTTAATTAAAAAAAGTTTGTGACTAAATTAAAAAGCGCTCGCTTTAGAAATGCAGCAAAATCTGCAACAGGATCCATATATGACGTTGCATAAGATGATTATGCATTAAGTAGTCATGTAATTACCGCAAGTTCGTTGCACATATTCAAATTTGCATTGCATGTATCTAATAAGAGGTTAATCTGCAAACGGAACAAAATTAGCTTAAATTCGCATACGCTTAAATACCATATGTACCTACATGTGTTTATTAGTGAACATGTCGTTGCTGAAATATCGAATATTATACATGACTATTAAAACATAGCATCAAATGCCGCATTGCGACGAAACCCATATTTCAAATTTACTATAAAACAATTTATTAAATATGTAAAGTTTTTCATATTTGTACCACATGCCAATATTTTCGAATTTCCTTGCGACAAAATTTCATATAATAAAAATAAAACGTGAGAGAAAAAAAATACTAGAGCAAACATTTTGGAATGCTCTAATCTAGTAAAACCAGTGCACAATTCAGAGTTGCCAAATCTGATCCAGAACGTGCTCTGGTTTCAGCAGACCTAGAATCAGAGCAAACACTTTAGAGTGCTCTAATTCCAGACCCACTAAAGTCGGAGCACAATCCAGAGCAGTTAAATCTGCTCCAGAATGTGCACTGGTTTCAGCATTCCAAGAATTAGAGCAAATAGTTTCGAGTGCTCTAATTCCTGACCCACTGAAATAGGAGCACAATCCAGAGCAGCTAAATCTGCTCCAGAATGTGCTCTGGTTTCAGCAGGTCAAAAATTAGAGCAAACACTTTAGAGTGCTCTAATTCCTGACCCACTAAAACCAGAGCACAATCCAGAGCAGCTATCTGCTCCAGAATGTGCTCTGGTTTCAGCAGGTCAAGAATTAGAGCACACTCTGAAGCGTGCTCCAATTCCCGGTCGGCTGAACTAGACTACCTTCAGGACATAGATGCCCTGGAAGGCGGTCTAGCCAGACCACCAGGGGGGGCGGAGGCCTTAAGACCTACTACCGCCCCGGCGCCCCGCAGAGCGGGACTGAGTACTAGCGTCTCAGGATCCCTGGTATATCCTTAGACGCGCATTATCTGGTCATATGGAATCCTATTGGCTGAAATTCAATCTGTAATTGTGGCTGTACTAGTGGGAATTTTTAAATGAAAATTTGTATACATAGGTACTTTGATGCGAGGAATTCACTGGTAATATTTTTAACGGTGTAACTCACACCCATTTTAGGGTAATAGTCAGTTATTTTAAATGGAAGGAAGTACAATAATTCTTTAAAATAATAACAATTTTTTAAACGTACCAAATTTATTTCTCTATACACATTAATGTAACTGATATTGCTTTAATTATTTAAAGGTGTGTTTACAATCACATATCACATCACCGGTATTGTGGTGACACTCCCTGAAAATTGACCTAAATCTCACCCCCCATGAAAAATTAAGCACGTTTTGAAGTCGAAATGTAGATAAATTATTTTTGACGTTCATTGGATTCCATGGCGCGCGATGAAATATATAAATGCAGGCGAGGGGGCGGGGGTACTTGGCGTCGGTGACAGTTATTAGCGGGGTGTGCGGGGCAGGGGGGAGCGACGCTGGCGCCATTAGTCCACTGCACGGCCACCACTTAAGTGCAGTCCATTTGTCTATCTGGGACAAGTGTGATGTGATGTCCAGTTCATTACTGTCATTACTGCGCTCTTCTTTCATTACCTCTTCATCTCAAAACACTTTCAAGAGGAAAATTATTTGTACTCTTATTTTATTTAATGCTTTTACCGTTACGTTCTTTCACAATTCAATTTTCTACTGTTATTCAATTCAATCGGTACTGCGCGACCAATTTAAACGCTTGGTTTAAAATAAAAAATTTTACATTTTGAATAATGAAATTGAATGAACTAAATGTAAACTATTGGCAACTTAAGATAACAATTAGTGTAATGGTATAAAATTAATGATTGTACTTGTTTTTTGGAATCCACAACCAAACATAGTTTTACAGTATTCATTCCTGTACTATAATCAATTGAATTCCAGTTACAAGAATTTAGTGCCAAATGGTTATTATTGTAAAAAATAATAGGAATTAATTTATAACATAATTAAAAACGGAGTTAATAAAAAAATATATCACAAAATTTATTACAAATATTTATCTGTTGCTAATAAATTACAGAAATACTATTATATTATTACCACAAGTTATATATAAAATGTAGTGCAGTTGATTTTGAAAAAAAAAATAATTGGAAATTTCATTGCAAAAATAATTCGAAATTCGAAATTCAAAAAGAAATAGGTAACAACACCACTACACACGTACACATAACTATATTGCTGGTTGCCTTCTATACAGATAATAAAATTCTTATTATTTCAATGGCATTGAACTTGGACTTGAAATTCAAGATTGCCTATTTCTACAATTGTCAACTATTAAATAAGTTATTTAATTATTTATTTTGAGACTATAACTGTCTATGTGTTCTTGAAACCTAGATTCTTAACATGAACTAGACCCGAATTTGAAATCACAAACAAACTTCACTGAAATTGGAATCGACTGCTTATAATATAAGTACTTGCCCTTATTTATAATTAATTTCTGAATAGTTTATAATATCAATAAAAAAAAGAAATCCCGATCTTCATGAAACTATGACTTTCTGAAAGTCTATTAAATTCCAAATCAGACTGAATCGAGCAAATCAAATATGTTCCCGGAATAAAAATGCCACAATAAAGCAGTTAAGATCTGATTAAATGTGGAATAGCTTTTAGTGAGTGCAGCGTCCGGTGATAAAATCTAAAGCATGTCAGAGTTGCAGCAGAGCGTCTCCTCCGCACTACATAACACTCGCATCAGGCGTCGCGGCGCTGCCCGACCCGGAACGATCTGTTTATTTACGTCCCGACGCCCGCTACACTGTTGTCAGATCGCCGGCTCCACCATAGCCCTGAGCTGGATTACCAGCGAGGAATTCCTCTGCGTCATCCTACACGATAGAATTGAAATTAACGGTCGATAATAATATGAATAAATACAGATAATATTTGCTAAAAAATATCCTTTGCCGGTTTTATCTTCATCATTTATCATTAACAAAATTAATATAAAGTAAACTTACTAACCCAGTTTACCCACAACAGAACTTTATTTTTGGGAATGTCACTTTCGGGTATTAATTATCTTCAATATAACATTTTGAAATTAAATTAGAATTTGTAGAATACTTTAATCAATCACGACAAGTTAACTTTTATATTAAATATAGAAAGTAACAATAATTTAAAAGGATTGAATGCTAAAGAAAATAATTCTTTTTTTTACAGTAACATTAAGAACTTTTAAATACGATATTAATTTCTTTGAAAGCCAATACTATCATTATTGACCCAGCGCAAAGTTGTGTAACGACGTGCGAAGCAACCGAGGGATATAAGGCGCTGGTCAATAATGGTGTTCTCAACCGTGTTATATATATATATATATATATATATATATATATATATATATATATATATATATTTCACTACTAGCATTTCAATATCAATCCTATTAAAAAAACATTATAAGGACAATAACAAACATTTTGACATAAACATTAATTGTTTTTTAATATTCACAAAAATAGACAATTTTTGTTTTTATATTTGACATTTCAGTATTTCAACCTCACTTTTGCTTATTAATCCGGTTTTTTTTATTTACTAATTTAATTTAGACGGCATATTTAAATTGTGAATCCAAACTTTACACTTTTATTGAGTTAAATGATTCAAACAATATTTGGATTTGGAGACTTGAGTTTCTTTAAAAAGTGAAAGTTTTCATTATCAATCATGGTTAATAATAATTTATTATTGACATCGATATCCATGGTTACGAAGTAAGCGGCAGTAAAAAACAATTTCTCATGTCAAATACAATTTAACAATAGTGAATGTCTGGAGTATATAAAAACTATATTATTTACAAATAATTATTACAAATCCTAATTTTACTGAAAATATTTTTAATTTATCAAGTAATTCAATTATAATGTATATTATATTAAGATATTATTTCTTATTATAATGTATGTTATCGATAAAAAACTATATGAGTGAATTAATCATATTGTAGATAATTTCAAAAGGAACTAGTAAATGAGTATTTCCTTACAAATCCATTATAAAAGACCATCAACTGAACGTAATCTCGTTGGAATATCCGTTATTCCATATATCATTGGAAACCTGTACATACGTTATTGATTTTCCTGTAATTTGCAAACACTCTGTTTTTTCGTTTTTAATTTTCACTGCAATACTCCGTTGTAGTTGTAATCAAAGGACAGAGTTAATTGTTGTCGTGTATTTTAATTTGTCTGGTTGTGAGCGTCTACGCCGAGCAAAGTCAAGAATATTGGCAACGTTTTGCTCGCACGAACGAGGGTTGTTCGTCCCCTGCACTTTGCACTACCCTCAGTGTTCGCCTCCTCCCTCAAGCGTCAGGACGCAGAGAGGAATTTTCGTTTCGAGGGAAGTCCTGTGTAGTTCGGTGCGGATGTAGTGTGTGACAAGCGTGCTTTCTTACCATCAGGTGGATTTAAACTAAGTTATTGAAGAGACGTTGCAGGAAAGGAAAAAGAATTTAAAATTTAAACACGTTTGGTTTGAGAGTTATGTTTAAATGTCTAATCAAATAAAATCAACACAAAACGGTATTATTTGACAGTTGTTTTGTAATTTTAGTTTATTCTATTTTAGATAAATTTTCCTAACATAGAGGGCGTGTACAGTACAACAGGTAAAAAGTGAAACAGCTGCTTTAAGTAAAATAAATAAAAGCAACTAAAAGGAGTTTATAATATGATAAAGTTTTCTAATTTAGTGTGTGAATAACTGTTCAAGATTCTGAAAACTTGAGTTCGCATCCAGACGATATTTTTAATAATAATAATAATAATCTTATTAAAACCCCTGGTCGACCTAATTTAAATCATTTGATTTAAATCATAATATAAATCAACTGATTTTTTAAATAAAAAACATTGATTTTTATCAAAGATAAAAAAAATACAAAATATAATAAAAATGTATTTATTTGCTACAAAAATATTAACAACCAAAATATGTTCTGTATGTAATAATATGTTAAAATTAGGTTACATTTAATTGTCATATAACAAAAGAAAAAATAAGTATTTAAATGTGTAACAAAAGTAAAAATTCTATGTTACTTTTCCAAGCTAGAAATATAGTATCATTTATCATAAAGAAAAATCAATGATATGGGTCTGGTAATTCGAAATTAAATTGAAATCGAAGTGTTTATCAAAATTTAAAATATATATATATATATATATATATATATATATATATATATATATATATATATATATAGAATCAAAACTGAAATTAAAAATTGCCTTTAGTTAGTTAACTTGCTGTTTAAGATATTTACTATTAAACGTGAATAGAAAACAAAGTTATAATTACATTTTTTTGTAACTTAACCTAAAATTAAATCGGTTACCAGCCCTTATTTAAAACAACTATTACTTTAAAATATTATTTTGTAATAATGTTTAACGTAAAATTAAATTTTTAGCAACATTATTTTTTAAAACAACTCCAGAAAAGTAAAGCGAATTGGGATGCCAATTTTCGTAGACTGGCATAAATGTTTGTATCTACAATTAATTACAAAAATTCCTGCTGAAAAGAAACGCGTGGTGTTCATAAAAATATTGCGTGAAGTGTCTTTTGTAAGCGAAAAGTAATTCTCGCGTGCGTGAAAATATCTCAGCTGGACAGCCTCCTCACTGTTATCTTCCTCTTCAAGTTCGTGCTGTATTATGTGAGCGAGCTACTGGACTATATGTGAGTCATGGTTAATTAGTTAAATACATTTCACGTCGAAATTTAATTAAGCCTCTACCAGTGGAAAATCGTTTGTGTTGGTAATTTTTTAATTATTTGACTTAAAGCGTGTGAAATTTCCAATCGTGTGCACGCTTTTGTTCTTATTAGGGATTATTCAATTATTCGATGATTTGTTTCTGTGTTTGCCAATTTGTAATTATAAATTGTTCATCTGAAATAACTGTTGGTAATTTGAAATGAAATAGGTTTATATTAATATAGTACGAATAATATTAATTATTATCATTTTGAAGTTAATAATACATACTGTTAAAACAAATGATTTTTATATAGTGCGAAACATAACATACAAAATTATATATAATTATGGAACTTTTAAATTTAAATATCATACGTGAATATCGGTTTTTTATCTTGTATTTAATGAGGTCTAGCACGATTTCTCATTTTTAGCTGTAATTAATAGAATAATGAAAAATATTAGACCTGATTTTTTTATTTTTACCCAAATTGACTTTTAATAATGAAAAAACTGCTATTAAAAATGGTGACCTTCAAAATGTGGCTGAATTACTTCACTACCCCCTTTGTCCAGTGACTTATCAAGGTTTTTACCCAAGTATTAAACTTTAAAACAATATTATAATACATAAAATCATATAGAGCAGGAAATTAGGCATTGTAAATTTGATTTAAACAAAAAAAAAAATATTGATTTAATTTTTTGCAAGATCTTATTCTAATAGTTCCGACACCAACAATACACAAGTGTTATACATGCAGTATCAATAAATTTTAAACATTTTAAGGATACCTATATTATTAAGCTTTAAAAAGGATCAAAAAAATTATATTTAAAGAATATTGTTAAAAATTATAACTTATACATATACTACTACACTACTTTATCACATAAATTCATAATATTTTATAAAGTACTATAAGAGTTAAATGTTAATTACTTATAAGTGTAAGTACATACATTTTTTAATTTAAAAGAATCCGTGTTCTAGTATCTCTGGGGTACTAGCAATAGGAATAAGCAATGATGTTGCGTCATGTCATACGTTATTAATTTTAATGAGGTTTCGTGTACTGCGTTTATAGTTTTTACTTAAACAAAGTGACAATATGAAACGCAGGAAAACCTAATGAAAATGGATGACGTTTGACATGACACATCATCGCTGCTTATTCGAGCTGAAATATATAAGATTTCGTTTATATTTTTATAAAGTGAAATACACACAATCTGGAAAAAATGTAACAAAATAAATATTATATTTAAGAATGTAAAGAATACATTTCGGTTTCGGTCCTGTTTATAAATGATTTGTGTAGAGCAGTAGTGTAGTAGTAGATGGCGGATTTAGTCCATGGTGTGCCCGCTGCATGCACAGTGTGAGATACAACAAATGTACGTATGTTATGTTTGTTGTAGGAGCAACGAGCACAACGGGAACGCCATGGGAGTCCGCGCGTTGGACCTGACGGCCTCGCACTCGCTGCGCCAGAAGCCGGACCTGCTCGGCAGCGTGGAGCTCGAGAGTCCGCGAGACAAGTACGTAATCCGCGGGATTAGCGCTCCAGCACGGCGTGTTTACCCTTACCTGCCCAATCAACACTGTACCAACAACGAGAAACTATCATATCCAACCGACAATACTCTAGGTCCAGACGTAATCTGATGTTAGGATATTTTCCGATGCAATACCTAAAAACTATTATTATTTTCGTTGATATCATATTCAACCGTCAATACAAAATACTCTAGGTTGAGACACACAATAGGTTTATACAGAAGCGACAGTAAGACAGAGAAACGAAAATTAGAGAGACACGGAGACTGTGCACAAATTTAAAGGGCTCATTGTTTAAAATCGGAAAGTTCTCTCACATCTGAGAGAGAGATAGGGGAAGAGCACAAATTTAAAGGTCTACACAATGCTTCAAGATCATAGAACTGGTTAGGGGATTATGAAAGGTACCGACACGGAGGACTAGTTATGTAATCTATATTTGCCGATTCAATACCTAAAAACTATTATTATCTTCGTTGTTATCATATTCGTCGACAATATAAAATACTCTAGGTTGAGACGTAATCAGATGTTAGGATTAGTTACGTAATCTATATTCGCCTATGCAATACCTAAAAATTATTATTATTTTCGTTTATATCACATTCGACTGACAATACAAAATGCTCTAGGTCAATGCGTAATCAGATAGTAGGACTAGTTACCTAATCTATATTTGCCAATTATCCCCTCAGACTCGCAAAAAACAATAAATTCAAGAACTAAAAACAATATTTGACCTTATAAAAACTATATAATTTTTTCAGACCGTTAACAATTAATAATCTATACTCTGTTCACGTTAAGTTAAGAGTTAAAGCTAGTATAGGGACATTAGGGACTACGATTCTAGCTCTGTGATTGGTTAAAAGTTAAAATACAAATCAAGTTTACAAACGGAATATTTTAACTACGAAAAAAATCGGACTGTAGATGGCTCTAGGACTAGTTATGCTATCTATATCTGTCTATATTTGTAGGCCTATTCAATTATGTACAATTTTGAGGCATTTCATTTAAACTTATTTCATTTCAAAGTCTATACGATCTTCCAATCAGTCCTACATACAGAATTTCAACATTTTACGACTAATCGTTTTTGAGTTATAAAAAAAACACTTCGAGCAAAAAAGAGGTACCAATTAGATATTATAGCACCCCATATACAAAATTTCAACATTTTATCATTAATCCTACATTCGTCCATACAGATATTATGCCGAAACTAGTCAAAATGTATTCAAAAGTAGTTAGAAAGGATATTTCCACTGAATTTTGAAAACCGAAATTTTTATGATTACAATACCTTTACTTGTTACAAGAAAATACACGAACAGTTTATTCTTAGTACATAGTAACAAACTTATATGAGCAGAACATTTCTATTCGGTAAAACAAACACAACTAAGTATAAAACTAAATTGTATTCTGTATTATGAAATTGTATTGAAAGTTTTATTTGCTTTTCAGTATATGTGACAAGTCTGGCAAATTAAACGGAGACAATCGAGACGACACAGACCTAGACTGTGTCCCACATATTCCCGGTCAGTTAAACAATGACTTGTACGCCGTCCCAGTCAAGCGGCGCCCACAGAAATCACCGGAGGATCGCCAGGACTCCGGCTCAACTCCCGACAAGGAGCGGTCGGATGATGATGATCTACCACCTGGCTGGGAGAAACACGAAGGTAAAAAGAAAAGGAAAATCAAGCATTGCATTATAATATCTGATTCAGGGCCGCATTTATGTTGGTGGAGGCCTCTGGGCAAAAGTTTGGTGGAGGCCCTTTTTCAACATGGAATAAAAATTGAAAATCTGTATTTCTTATTGTTTTTTAAAATAAATTGTTAATGAAGACTGATCGAAACGTTGGTGTATTACTGGATTTTATTAAACGACTACTACCCCAAAAGGATTTTTTTTTTCTAATTACTAATTATCCAGTCAAATAAAATCAATTCTGGATACTATCTTCATATAATAATATTCTTAAAATATCAAGTATTAGATGATGTTTTAAGCATTTTTCGATCATAACAGTTCTCAATATAGTTTTTAATGTTCTTAGTTTTGAGAGGATCTTTATGTAATTCAATTTGTTATCATAAAATAAGTTAAATTCTCGAGATGACTTCCACGTTTGAAAAAGGATCCTGCACTTTTTTTTATTACCAAATTATACATAAATAGTATAATATTTATATAAAAACAGAAACGTTCATAAATAATTAAAGGTGACATTTTCCTTTTCATTTTCAGATAATGACGGACCGTACTATTGGCACATAAAAAGCGGCACCATTCAAAGAGAGGTTCCCATAATGACATGCACCGAAAAAATAGATTCTAGGTCAAATTTTTCAAAAGACACAGACAATGTAAGAATTATCATTTATTTCATTTTGGCATATTACTAAACTAATCTTTTATGTATAGGTAATTGCAAAATTTGAATCAGGAATGATTAGTTCAGTTACTAGAAGCAGTACTAGTTCCGCATTAGACTTAGATCTTGAAGAACGAAAGAGAAAAGAAGATTTAGCATTCAAGTACGAAAATAATTTTAACATAAGTAAATCAAAATTTAACTTTTTTATATTTAATAGAAGACGTAGCTATCCAGCACGTGCAGAACCAGACTCTAAAGAACGACCCATCAGATTCGCAGTCCGGTCGCTTGGTTGGGTAGAAATAGCCGAAGAAGATCTCACTCCAGAACGTAGCAGCAAAGCCGTAAACAAATGCATTGTAGATCTCTCGCTTGGCAGAAATGATTTATTAGATGTTGTTGGTCGGTGGGGCGATGTAAGTTTCAGGTTTTATTATTAATTTTCCAATTGTTAATATTTGTTGTGTTGACAGGGCAAAGATTTATTCATGGATTTAGATGAAGGCGCACTGAAGCTTATTGATCCCGAGAATCTCACCTGTTTAAACACGCAACCCATACACACAATAAGGGTTTGGGGCGTGGGCCGCGACAATGGCAGGTGAGATACTTTATTTAGTAATCATTTATAAAAATAAAATAAACTATTTAATGGATCGATTCTGTTCTGGTCTGTATGTAGACTTTAACAAATTAACAGATAGGGCAATTCTGATCGTAAGTATGTCTGTAACGAACTGAGTTAAAGACGTTAAAATGTTCGGTTGCGCTTTTAGAAACTAACTTCAATTTAAATATTTTGACTTCAAAATACAAAATTTTGAATTTTGTAACGTCACTATTTAGTATTAAATATATATTTTTAATAAAAGTGGCGTGTTATAAAAATGAAATTTAGAATTATAATTAATCTTTATATAGTTCTTCTTCTAAAATTGAAAATAATTTTGTTTTTTTGAATAATTTAAGAAAATTAATGATGATTTTATACGTAAGAGTTCACAAAAGCTTAGAAGAATCTTTTTTTAAATATTGGAATCTGGAATATAGGGGAAATTTTTAAGTTTTATTTAGAGAGAAAAGAAATAAATACAATGGCCCGTATTACGAGCTCACTTTTATAATAAAATCGCGATTTTAACGCCCACTCTTACATCATAATCTTATGTAAAATTGAAACTTAAAATCACGATATTATTATTAAAGGAGCTAGTTCGCTTTTATAATAAAATCGCGATTTTGACGTTCGTTTTTACAAAAGATTTTGATGCAAAAGTGAGCGTTAAAATCGCGATTTTATTATAAAAGTGAGCTCGTAATACGGGCCTATGTTTTCTAACGTAAAAATAGCTTATATAATTTTTTAACATTGCCTATTATAAATACCAGTGTGGAGATGTCTTTTTCAACATTAAAAAGGGGGAAGAAATATTTATGCAATTATATTAGTAAGAAAGGACTTACAAATTTGGCAGTTGTATCTATAAACAATGATACAAACTTTGGATAATACAATTTCCGAGTTCGCAAGAAATAAATTAAGATTTATTGTCAATTATTTTGGTGACTAACAGGAGGGGAAGCGGACGTAAGATTTTTTTATCTAGGGGCGCATTGAAAGTTGTTAATCCAGCATTGCTTACAGATCTTATAGACGTGAACAGAATCGACCTATAAATTGAGATCTCAATTACAGTAAATATTATAGTAGTATATTTACAAGTAATGTTAATTGTATATATCTTTCACTATCTAATACAATTATGTTTTATGTATGTGGTGTGGTATCTTCATATCTTCAGGGAGAGGTAATTCTTAATCCGCATACTTGTTGTTTATTGCGTTATTCTAATGAATTGCTTTGTACAGTGAATTGTAGTTAGTTGCAATTATGTCGAGAGTTCATTCCGCACATATTAACTCTGCATGCTAGTAGTTCTCGCACATCCCTTAACATCACATAAACAAGTTAACGAGATAAGTTGTAGTAACGTATGAATGTGCTCAGGGACTTCGCGTATGTGGCCCGCGACCGAAGCACGCGTAAGCACATGTGCCACGTGTTCCGCTGCGACATGCCGGCCCGGACCATCGCCAACACCCTGCGGGACATCTGCAAGAAGATCATGATCGAGCGCAGCCTCCAGCAGAACCTCGCCAAACCCATCGACATCAACGGCCGCGTCGGGCTCGCCACCCGGCCCACCAACCTCCCTACCGAGCACCGGCGCTCCAACAGGAATAGTCAAGCTCTAGTCAGTAAGTAACTCTCTCACTTTACCAACAAGCTTTTAATATGTTTCTTATAAAATTCAAAATAATCTACATTGTTGCCAGACGAAACGTGAGATAATTGTCATTATTTGATTGAAAATAGTTTGCATGGAAATATTATTGAATGTATTTTACAAGGAGAATGATTAAATCTTTGATGTGATGGGGTATGTGATCAAATTTTGATTTCTTCATATATGATACTAGACAAAAAAATACCCGTATTTTTAAATAGATAAATTATTCGCAGTTTAAGAAAAATTAATAAAACAAATTGGAGAAGGAATCTTGTGACACCAGCTTAGTAGAATCGTAAAAGAAGAGATATAAACTGGAAACAGGATGCATTGATTTAGATCATTTGATTTAAATTGTTTTATTGTAGTTTTTTTCCATAATAATGGTGTTTTTGAAATTATACTATATGTTTTTTAAAAAATGTTATTTAAATAAAAAAAATCCGATTTAAAGTAAAAAAATCAATCAACCCTGGAACCCTGCCTAGGACATAAGAAATGACCTGCCTTTTCTATGATCCTACCATGTTGACGTCACATATTCCTGCTTCTTCGACACATTAAAATGCTAATAATTATATTATTGCAAGCTAATGAAAGTGTTTATTATTATAATGGGAAATTCGATTACGGCCATATACCCCATTGTAAAGTTCATATTGTAAGTACTATTTATACTAATTAAATTGATTCTGTTAGCTCAATCATTCCCCACTCCAATGGAAGAGCCTAAGAAAGTACTGCGGGCTCAGTACTTGGGCTACACACAAGTCACACAAGCAACCGGAATGAATATCTTAAACGACGCCATCGATAGTTTAGTTACTACAATTCCACGCGACCAGTGGCAATCAGTAAATGTCGCCATCGCGCCTTCAATGATATCAATCCTTCAGCCAAACGTATGTACACATATTCTAAACATGTATACAAAATTACAGTTGTATGTTTTCTCAGGACGATAAATTAATCACAGAATGTCGAGTGCGCTATCTATCATTCTTAGGAATCGGTCGTAATGTAAAACAATGCGCATTCATCATGCACACTGCACAAGATCTCTTCATAGCACATGTATTCCACTGCGAACCATCGTCAGGAGCTCTGTGCAAGACAGTGGAAGCTGCATGCAAAGTAACTATAATTAATTTAATAACATTCGGTGTAGTAAGTTATAAATGTGTGATTGTTCATAGTTGAGGTACCAGAAATGTTTAGACGCACATCCACAAGGTTTAGGTAGAAACCCGTCGAATTTAACGACGCCAGGGAAGAGCTTTGGCGCGACACTGAAGTCCCTGATGGGCTCACTAACTGGACGGAAAGGGAAAGGATCTGAATCCTGAGATGAGGCTCAGTCTCTGCAGGTGAGTGCGAGTGTTTTAAGGGGTTCGGGCAGCAAGTAACGCAGTGTTGCCCCAGGAACTGTGGCCACTTCCTACAGAGAGAGAAGTCATCAGACACAGACACCTCCAGTCGCCGTTAACGCTTAAGTACTTCAGCAGCAGCCCGCCGTCGGCCAGCTTGCGCTCCCTGCTCTCGCCGACCCTGGACACGCGCCGACTGCAGATGACTCGTTGGGACAGTTCTACATAAGTGTGCGTTGCGGTTGCTGGTTGCAAAACAATGTGTGGGACCCAGACAAACATGAATTCTCATTCATAGTATCTACCTATGTATCGCTATTAAATGTTGCTTTTTCAATCCGTTCCAATGCCCAAGCCCACCCCATCCTTTCCCAACCTATTAACTTATGTACCAGGAAGCGAACGAGGCGAGAGATTTCAGCGAGCGAGAAAGAGTTTGACCACGAGTGATGGTGTCTGTTGTAACTTATTTAACGTTAACGTTAGAAACGGGAACCTTTTGTAGAGAACTGCGTTTGATTTTGGTCTTAGAATTTTGCAAGCACCAACAATATTTAAAACAATAATTGTATGTGTGTAATATTAATTACCTACTAAATAATAACTGATTGTATTCATTATCACTCTGTAAATATTCTACAGCTGTTATAAGACTGCTTGATAAATGAAAATGATATTGTATAGTATCGCTAGTAGTCACCGCGGATGTTAACAGTATCTGGACGAGTCACTCAGACATGCTAAATATGTACCTACATCTTGTTAACATAGCAAATAAAATATCAGCTTATTTTTCAAAGCTAACTCACTATTTGTTTTTGCACTCTCCTGCGTTCATGTGTTCCTCGAGCTCGAGATACTCGTACATGTTATGTAAATCTTTAGCTGTAGTCGTGTATCGATACAAGAAGTATGTTTTGTATTTCTATAAATAAACTTCATTTTCAACTTGACATGTTACATTAAAACATTGTTCTAGCTAGAGATACGTGTGTGATTCACAACTCAACACTACTGTATTTTATCATGTATAAATTCGTCTTTCACATACTTTTGCTATTATTCATTTAAATTAATATCGCACTAAGTTAGTATTAAAAAGTCAAATGCAGTAAAGGTAAGTACATTTATTTATTAAATAGCACTATTTATATATTGATTTCCGAACTCATACACAATTTATCAGATTATTATGATATTATAGAATAAAAATATAAAAATTTAATACCTATATTTATGTATTGATAACACAAAGTCGTGTTGGATATTGCCTACATTCACCACCCTTAAAAAATGACTAATATAATGATCTAAGTAGAAAGTTTTAAAAAACTAGAAAAAATCCTAGACGTCCATAGTTTTGAAACTCCAAAAATACTTTTTGTACGGATTCGGTTCAAATTTGATATACATATACTAGTAACAACTTTTGAAGTTAAATTCGCCTTTATTTTTTATGAATCTGTAAGTGTATTAGGAACTTACATAATACGTTTCAGATTTTTCTCGTGTCTTATAGTATTGTAGACTACAAGTATACAAATATAACTCCTATATTTATGTATTGGTGATACAAAGTCGTGTTGGGTGTTGCCTAAAATTTAATTCGAGGGGAAACGTGAATTACCCTTAAAACTAGGGGTTGGCGCACAAAACGGACAACGGATTCGTGAGTTTCACGGTTTACTCCATATAATACCATACTTTTTTCCCTTAATTTCACCAATTAGTTGCATCTTAAAAAACCCTGGACTATAGCCCATGGTTTTGAAACTCCAAAAACACTTTTTGTCACGGATAATAATTATTATAATAAAATACCTACGTTACCAAGTTGTTCAGAATCCACTTTAACAATAAGATGAAGGTCAGATTATTATTTGTCTTAGGAATAGAACTTTATTTGGAGTTCTAAGTGAGTTTTCCTAAAAAAAAACTATCCAATGGTTAGAAATAATAAAAGGAATATACAAATAATAATATTAAAATTGTATTAAAAATTAATAATACTTTATTAAGGCATAATAAAATTACATTTTCTGAATACAGTAAATTTCGTTTTATTTTGTATACATTCTCGATTATCAAAAATATTACTTATTGTACATAATATTTATATTGTATAAAAATATAAATAAACACTACTTAAAAAATCAACTCTGCTTTTTCGCAGATTTTAACTTTACTTAATCAATCACCCCCAGGCACTTATAATCAGTTTGGAGAATGCAAGACAGAGGTGACTTTTTTTATAAAATAATTGACATCAGTTATATTCTACTCCAGCAATAGTGCACTCGCCTGAATATTCCAAACAATATTTATTGGGTTTGATATTGCCAGAAATATGTAATTTATGTTTTAAATTTCTTCATTGCTATATTAATTATTTCCGAAGTAAACTTCGGTTCGACATTTTTGGAAACTTTAATAAAATAAATAAATTGACATAAATAGTGTTAAAATAAACGAATTGGAAAATTTATTATATTATGGCCAGTAAAAAAATAATTAAATAAAAATCAAATATGAAAATAAAAATAAAAAATTGCTGAATAAAAAAATAGATCGATTGATAATGTAAAAATTATTTTTCTGGCGGAATTTTACTCAAAACCCATATTTGACCCTCAATTTGTAAAATTTTAAATGAATTTTGACTTTTTTCTACTTGATTCGTCAGAAGTCACTCTATAAACTAATTTTAAAGCTTACAATTTTTTTACTTTGGCTGACGACCGTGTATTTCCTCCCAGTGGTTTTGTAAATTTTTCATGTAAAAGAATTGTTTACTACATAAGTGACACGAAAGATTTTTAATTCTTAGATCTTTGATAATATGGTATTTCAAAGATTTAATGTTTCTGTAATGTTTTTTACAAGAATTACAATAAAATGTTTTATTTTTCTTATTAATAACGTAGAATATGTGATTGGTATAGTAGAACTTTCGTAATACCCTACGCATTTTCTTTTTTGGTTTCGTTTTGTGATTATTTTTTTCTTCAATGTACTCAACACTATTTTTTAAAGCAACATCTAATTTATTTTTCAAACTAAGAAAATTTAGTTTTATCGGTGGATTATTAAGCTCCGGTTTTAGCAATGTATTTAATTTATTTTTAAGCTTTAAAACATTTGGTTTGATGTCATTATCTGGTGGAAGAAATGAATTCATTTCAGATATTGGTTCTTGTTTTATTTGCAAAATAGAACTTAATTTGTTTTTCATATTGAAAACATTTGGTTTAACGTCGTCATTTGTTGGAAATGAATTTATTTCTTCTGGTTCCTGTTTTATTTTTATGTTAGTATCTATATTTCCTACAGTAGATACATTTGATTTAGGAAATGGTTCAATACTCGCAGCTGCGCTTAATTTTTTTGGTGGCCTACCTCTTCTTTTACGTTTAGGACCTTCTTCAAGACTCTCAATTTGAGAGGTTGCAATGTTTGCTTTTTCCAATAACTGATTATTTTGGAAATGCAACTTCCAATGTTCATATGAAGCATTGCAGTATTTCTTAAACTCAAATGTTTGTTTTAATTTTTTACAACAACTTTGACAAATTTTAAACGGTGTTTTATTGTCTTCTTCTAATACCTATAATACATATAAATTATAAACGAAAATGCAACAATAATAAATAATTTACCACATCCTTGAATATGTATTTTAGTTTATCAAGATATGTTATTTTATCTGAATCTTTATCACTAAGGAACACGGTTGGAGATGTATTTTTTATACATAAACGACATGAATTTTCAATTTTAGCCATAGTTTCTGTTTACGCAATTTCAGTTTACAAGCATTTATTGACATACATTCGTGAATAAATGTACAGTGCAATCTGAAAATGTTGGTACAAATGTGAAGTCTGCACAGAATCAAAGAGCGCGATATTCAAAAACTAAACTATTACATGCTACGAGCCAATAAAAATCTATTTGCTCATACATTATATTTCATTTCGTTATGCGAGCATATTACTATTACCATAAAATTCGAAAAAAAAATCGGCTCGTGCAGCAAATTTTTTACTCGGCCTAACCATGCCTCATTTTGCACACAGAGTTGTTATTTATTGAATAATATTGAATTATTAATAATAAATATTTATTTTAAAATATATTAGTATAATATAAATATTGCAATGTTAGTACGTATAACCGAAATTAAAATAATGAGTATTAGAAATATAAAAAAATTAAGTACGTTCGCCGTGATTACGATTGATGTTGCCTTTTCATATGATTATCATAATGATGGCTTTTTATAAAAGCTTTGTCACATAATTGGCATTTATACGGTCTAACACCAGTATGAAGCCTTAAATGAACAGAAAGTGTCCCAGAATGTGCGAAAGATTTTTCGCAATAACTACAAACATACGGTCTCTCCCCCGTATGCACACGAAGATGATGTTTTAGGACACTATTTGTAGTAAATTGTTTATAGCAAATATTGCACGAAACAGAAGTTTCTCTGGTATGAGTTTTGATATGTTGTTTTAATTGGCTTTTCAAATAAAATGCCTTGTTACACAAATGGCATTTAACTGATTTTTGACCGTTGTGAGTTTTATTATGCAAATAATACCCGCTGTAGTTTTGAAACGTTTTATTGCAAGTCTCACATCGGTATATCCGATTCATATGTTTGTCTGTGTGAATTTTTAATGAACCTTGAGTTTTAAACCGTTTTTGACACAAATTACATTGATAATTTTTTTCGTCGCTATGAATTAATAAGTGAGTTTTTAAGCCGCAAACTTGAACGAATTTTTTACCGCAAATATCACACATATGTGGACGGTTTTTCGAATGGAATTTCATGTGTTGAGTTAATCTATTTTTATCTTTAAATAATTTATGACAAACTTTACATTTAAATGGCAATTCTTTTGCGTGAACCAACATGTGAGACTTTAAGGAAGTGTAGGTAAATGTTTTTTTATCGCATAATTTACATGAAAAAGGTTTAACACCTGTGTGTCTAAGCATGTGATTTTTTAAAGAATCGCGATTGGCAAAATGCTTATTGCACGTTTTACAAAGAAAAATATTTTTTGTTTTATCTAAAATGTAAGTAGAACGATCTATATTGGCTGGAAAAGAAGTTGATTTTGGAGCTCGTTTTAATTTAGGTAATATTACAGAGGTATCACTATTTTCTTCTTCTATTCTCTGCTCTAAAGTCGACTCTGGATCCTCTACCTCTGGATTATTTTCTTGGATGTCCTGTATTTCTGGAGACATATTTACTAATTCAGTTGGTGAACTTATACTGTTACTGTTTTCATCTTCAGGTGGAAAATTTAAAAGACGATTCCAATAACTTATAGATTCAATGCATTGTTTCCTAAAGTTAAATGCCTGTCGAAGATTTTCACAACAATTGCTACATATCGATAATGGTATTCTATTATCTTCTGGAACATCCTATAACAAATATATTTCATTAATTCACAAGACTAAATTAATGGTTATTAGTAGAAATACCAAGTCGTTAAATAAAGATTTCAATTTGTCTATGTATTTCATTTCATCGTCATCAAAATCTTGAATATTTATAATAATATTTATTGGTTTTATACATAATCTGCAAGTATTTGCACTACAATTATTCATTTTAAAAGTAAAACAGATTTAAATCAAAAGTATTTTAAATTGTTTTGACAACTGTCAAAAATAATAAATATAACATCAATGTTGCCACGCAAAGAACAACAAAATTTCACAAGGTATAAAAAAACAAAAAAAAAATGTCATTTTTGTTCTGTAGAATTAATACATAATTTCCAATAAATTAGCTCATTTTCTCATAATTAAATGTTAACATTTTGAATCAATTCGGGCTTATTAGACAAGTGTATTCATTTTTTCAAATGTAAAAACAAACGTCAGGGATTTTTACTATTTGTCAACATATCTTGTCAAAAAATTTTAAAGTGCATTTTTATTTCGGTTTTAAAATGGGTAAACGAAAAGCTTCAGACGAAAGTAATGTAAACGAAGATTTCTGTGATTTTCTCATAGGTTTGTTAATTTTTAGGACACTTATTGTAAAATGGTTTTCACAATTTTGTTACAGAATTGGCAAACTATGAACGTAATACAAATAGAAATATTCATAAATACAATGCGTATAAAAAAGCTGCCAGTGTCATAGCTGCTCTTCCTACTCGAATTAAATCTGGAGAAGAGGCCAAAAAGCTCAAAGGAATTGGCGAGAAAATCGCCCTAAAGATTGATGAATTTATAAAGACTGGAAAACTTCAAAAATTGGAAAAGGTAGGACAAAAAAATATACACAAATCAATTCTTTAATTATCTTTGACTGTAGTTTTTTTGCGATGTTTATATTTTTTTTTATTATAATCTCCATAGATTAGGAAAGATGATAAAACATCTGCAATAAATCTACTTACTAGAGTAAGTGGAATTGGACCTGCAAAAGCCAGAGAGTTGGTTGAATCTGGAATCCATACTTTAGATGATTTACGAAATAATATCCAGAAATTAAATCACCACCAACAACTTGGATTGAAGTAAAATAAATATTACCACTAAATTAACAATTTTTAAACAATTATTTTTAGATACTTCGATGATTTTGAGAAAAGGATACCAAGAGCAGAAATTGAAAAAGCAGAAACAATAATTAGGGAATTGGTAACCAATCTTAGTTCTGAATATGTTATTACCATATGTGGAAGTTATAGGTTTGGTACAATTTATTAATTATGTAAACGTTTTTTTAATTTTATAAAATTTAGACGTGGAAAGTTAGAAAGTGGAGATATCGATGTATTACTTACGCATTCCTTATATGATAGTAAAACTAAGGAATCCAATATTAAGAACACGTATTTAAAAGATGTTGTGGATATGTTAAAAGAACGTAATTTTATAACTGAAACCATTTCAATGGGAGACACCAAATTTATGGTATATTAATAATATAGTTTAATAAATAATGAGAGAGTTAAGCCAAAATTTAAATTTTTGACAATTTCCTAACATTCTGCTGTTAAGTTTGCTGCAAGCGATCGCAGCGCTGCGTATTAAAACAGTTGCATTTGTGACGTCACATTCCAGTTAAAAAAAAAATCAAAACTCTCTTATTATTAAATATTTTTCACTTTACTTTAGCAAACATTTTCCAACACAAAAAATATATTTTTAGGGAGCATGTAAGCTGCGTGATTCGACCACTACTAGAAGACTAGACATTCGGTTAATTCCAATTGACCAATACTATTGCGGTGTATTATATTTCACAGGCAGTGACATGTTTAATAAACAAATGAGAGCGCATGCTTTAGAAAATAAATTCACTCTAAATGAATATACTTTACGACCTGTTGGTTGCACAGGTAAATATTTATAAAATATTTGGGTTCATATACACGGAAATAATTTTTTATAGGAGTTCCAGGTGAAGCAGTTCCAATTACGTGTGAAGAGGATATTTTTGATTATATTGATTATCCTTATAAAAAACCAGAGGAACGAGATTTGTAAATAAAAATACATATTCTGCTATATTCTAGTCGTATTTCTCGAGTTTAATAATGTGTATCATTTTTTTTTCTTTATAAATAATATAATTATAATTTGTTTTTCGTGAAAATGTTTAAATATTATATTATATAATAGCTATTTATGTAATAAGTGAGAAAACAAAGGTGGTTAAACGTATACGAAAATTACAAATTTCCAGGGAAATAATGTTCTTATTGTATCACTAGTGAAACAATGGTAAACAAATTATTATTTCAGTTAGAAATTTATATGAATGTATTTGATATATTGAGATGAGGATATAAAGTTTGTATTATAAAATGATTGTTACTGTTAATTTATGTTTTTAATAAATTATAATAATTATGTTACTGTACGGATTTATAAAGAAAATTTTTCTACCTTAAAATAAAATTAATTTCTATATTGTTACATCTAGACTCTAAAATTAATATCTGTGCAATTTAAAATAGAAAAAATATTCCATTTTTGATTGAAAATTATTTTTAAAAATAAATACAAGATCAAATTTTTCTATTATTGGCAACACTGGTTGTCATGTCAGTGTCATAACCTAACTTTTTTAAGTAATTGGTTGTTTTGTTAGTAATTTCTGAATTTCATTTAAAACATAAATAAAACTTTGTATGTAGTACAAATTTTAATTTATATTTATAAAAGAATATAATTTACGAATAATTACGAAAATGGGAAGGGACGATAAGAAACGTAAAAAACGTTATGAAACGTCAAGTTCTGGCTCAGACAGCGTTGATAGCGAAGAAGAGCGCCGAAGACAAGATTTAAAAGAAAGAGATGAATTTGCTAGTCGGCTTAAAAAAAGGGATGAAGAGAAGACACGGAAAATTGTGCAGGCTTCTGATAAAAGAGCCTACGATGAAGCTGCGAAGAGACTCAAAATGGAATCGGAAAATAGGGAGAAATTTATTCCTAAACTTAGGGTAGAATCTAGAAGGAAGTATCTTGAAAAACGAAAGGAGGATAAAGTAGCTGAGTTGGAAGCTGACATTAGAGATGACGAATATTTGTTCGAAGACGACATGTAAGTATATCTTCTTGATCAATCATAAAAATCATTTGTTTTCAATAATTTTACCTAAAATTAATTTTAAATGCTTGTTTGTATGTTTAGACTGACGGAAAGAGAACGAAAAGAACGACAACACAAAAAAGAATTACTTGCCTTAGCCCAAGAACATGAAAAAGCTCGCGAACTTGAACGCGTACAGCGTTACCACATGCCGCGAGATCTGGGAAAAGGAACCACCGCAGATTATCTTGAAGTGGATGAACTCGAAAAAATGCCGCATTCAGAACAACGAAAATGGGAACAAGAACAAATGGCATCAGCTGTATATTCCTTCGGCGCAAAGAATAAATCAATTTCCAAACAAGACGAATATGAGTTACTTATGGAAGATCAAATTGAATTTATTAAAGCTTTACAAATGCCAGGTGTTAAAGACAAAGACAAGGATAAGGACGCAGAGATTACAGAAGCCCAGAAGAAGAAAATGGACATTGAAGAAACTAAGAAAAGTTTACCAGTCTTCCCTTTCAGAGATGACATCATTCAAGCAGTACGCGATCATCAAGTTTTGATTATAGAAGGCGAAACTGGATCAGGAAAAACTACTCAAATCCCTCAGTATTTATACGAGGCAGGTTTTACAGATGACGGTAAAAAAATCGGTTGTACCCAACCAAGAAGAGTTGCAGCGATGTCAGTAGCGTCTCGCGTCGCCCAAGAAATGGGCGTTAAATTAGGAAACGAAGTGGGGTACAGTATTCGATTCGAAGACTGCACTTCCGAGAGAACAGTCATCAAATACATGACAGACGGTACACTTCACAGAGAATTCTTATCAGAGCCAGATTTACAAACTTATAGTGTTATGATCATTGACGAAGCTCACGAACGGACACTTCACACTGATATTTTATTCGGTTTAGTGAAAGACATAGCTCGATTTCGAAAAGATTTAAAATTGCTAATTTCTAGTGCCACTTTAGATGCGCAAAAGTTCTCCGAATTTTTTGACGAAGCGCCAATATTTCGAATACCCGGTAGAAGGTTTCCTGTAGATATTTATTATACTAAAGCTCCCGAAGCTGATTATGTTGACGCGTGCGTAATTTCTGTGTTGCAAATTCATGCTACGCAACCTTTAGGAGACATTTTAGTATTTTTAACAGGTCAAGATGAAATCGAAACGTGCCAAGAATTATTACAAGACAGAGTCCGCCGATTAGGATCAAAACTTCGTGAATTAATTATTCTTCCAGTGTATGCCAACCTACCGAGTGATATGCAAGCAAAGATTTTTGACCCAACACCGCCTGGAGCTAGAAAGGTTGTTTTAGCTACAAATATTGCCGAAACTTCTTTAACAATCGATAATATTATTTATGTGATAGACCCTGGGTTTGCAAAGCAAAATAATTTCAACTCTAGAACTGGGATGGAGAGCTTAATGGTTGTTCCAATTTCGAAAGCTTCCGCCAATCAACGAGCAGGTCGAGCTGGAAGAGTAGCTCCTGGAAAGTGTTTTAGACTGTACACTGCTTGGGCGTATAAACATGAATTGGAAGACAATACAATTCCAGAAATTCAAAGAATTAATTTAGGAAATGCGGTGTTAACGTTGAAAGCTTTGGGAATTAAAGATTTAGTTCATTTTGACTTTCTGGATCCTCCGCCACATGAAACTTTAGTTCTAGCATTGGAACAGTTGTATGCATTAGGGGCTTTAAACCATCATGGGGAACTAACGAAATTGGGGCGACGAATGGCCGAGTTCCCTGTTGATCCAATGATGGCCAAAATGTTATTAGCGGCAGAAAAGTAAGTTATGGGGTTTTCCACCATTTTTTTAAATATTAATCTTCAAATAAAAACATTAAACCCCTATTTTTTCAAAGTACACGATTATTTTTCAACTTATTCATTTTTAAAAAATAATTTTACGAGTGATATTTTTTTATACTTGTTTTAAAATTTGTCAAAATATTTTATAGAAAAAGTTTCAAACAGCAAACATACCTTATTATAAATTTCCAAAATTCAATATGGTGTCCATGTTTAACAGAACTGTCACTAGGGGGCAGGAGAATCTCATTTATGAGTTCTGATTTTTTTTAACTTGTATAGTGGTTTCAATAAACCTATAACAATACAAAATTTATTATTACAGATATAAATGCTCTGAAGAAATTGTAACAATAGGAGCAATGTTATCAGTTAACGGTGCTATATTTTACCGCCCAAAAGACAAAATAATTCATGCAGATACCGCAAGAAAAAATTTCAACCACGCCGGAGGAGATCATCTTAGTTTATTAAACGTTTACAATCAGTGGCGAGATACTGATTTTTCAACTCAGTGGTGTTACGAAAATTTTATTCAGTATAGGTAATTTTATGCGCAATATTTTTTGAACATGGCAATAATATTTATTGTTTAGATCAATGAAACGTGCAAGAGATGTGAGAGAACAACTAGTAGGATTAATGCAAAGAGTAGAAATTGATATGGTATCAAATATAAGCGAAACTGCCAATATTAGAAAGGCTATTACTTCTGGTTATTTTTATCACATAGCGCGATTATCCAAAGGAGGAAATTATAAAACTGTTAAACATAATCAAGTGAGAACATTTTTTTTTTATTTATAAACAAATATTAATTTTTGTTTTTTAGAGCGTGACAATTCATCCAAACAGTGCATTATTTGAAGAATTACCAAGATGGGTTCTTTATCACGAATTAGTATTCACTACTAAAGAATTCATGCGACAAGTTATAGAAATTGAAAGCAAATGGCTGCTAGAAGTAGCCCCACATTATTACAAATCGAAAGAATTAGAAGATTCAACTAATAAAAAAATGCCAAAAGTTGTAGGAAGAGCGAAACCTACAGATTAATTTTCTCTAACATAAATATTTGTATATGTAAATACACAATAAAAAAAACAAATTTTTCTAAAAAAAAAATACTCTAGTTTTATTGACGAAACTTTTGAAACAGCTTTTCTCTCCCCTTAATTATAATGTTTGTGCGTAGCAACCATAATGACAAAACAGTTTGCTTGCTAGAAGTCAAACGTAGATTTTTAAATTTTTCATATTTGACTAAGATATTAGGGATTAATAATATTTCAAAATGTTAGGTTGCAATAGTCCATGTGCTCCTACTTGCAAATATGGGGGTCACAGTAAGGTAAGTAAAAAATATTTTTAAATATGTTTTTCCAACCAGCAATTTACTCGTACTAAGTATTTAAATTGACAAATAAAATGTAGTTCTAGAAATGTATACAAAGTTAATAACAAATTTATATTAAAATAAAGGTTTATGTTATAATCATATTGTGACAAGTAATTGCGAAAATATCGGCTTTATAATACATATTTACAAAGAAAATAAAACTTAATTACATAATCTTATTTTCAAAGCTTAAAATATTTAAAAAATGCAAAGAAAATAGTTTGAGATTACTTTAAAGCATTTGTGACGTCACAATTGTATTTCCAATCTCAAACTATTACAATTCTTATAACTATAGGTTTTATTTTATCTTAGAAGAAATGGGGTATGTGACCAAGCTTTGATTTTTACATATATGGTGCTAGACAAATAATAATATACCCGTATTTTTTAAAATCGATTCATTATTAGCAGAGGCAGCTCCAAGATTTCTCGATATATAAATATATTTATTAATTTATTTATAATTGCTTATAATAATTAATTTTATCATGAAAAATTGTATATAGTTCTCTTATTTTATATAAAAGATTATAGAAATACATAGTGTTTATCGCAGTGCCTAATCGATGCGCGCGCAATCTTTCACTCGCAATGAGAAGCGTAATTCGGCACTGCAAAATAAGCAGTTCCTTTGCCAAATCAGTAATGTAGCAGAGTGCTCATAGTATTTTAGTATTTATCGTGTTTATTCCGTATCTTTGCATATTTGGACATTATAATTAAGGAAAAAAAATATTTCATAGTTTATATTTTTGAACATTATTAGCATTATGGTTACATACCCCTTTATGATTGTGAAATGCAATACAATTAAAAAAACAATTAAAAGAAACACTCAATATTTTTGAAAATAACTATAAGAAGACAATAAACAAAAACAGGTTCCCGAAGAAGCCGCAGCGAATAGAGAACCCGTTTGCAGTAGTCCAACTCAAAATATCGAAGCTAGAGGAGATGGTCCACAAGCACCCAGTCCTATACCTATGATGGATAACTTGCGACCCGTGCCCCAAGGAGATCCACCTTGCTACTTGCCTCAACGAGAAGACATGCCAGGAAACCAAGTTTCCAGTGGCGAGCCAGCCACCATGGGGCCCATTGGTCCTTGGGCCACAGGACGAGTCGATTGGGGACCTCTTGCTGGCTTAACTGGTACTCGACCGGTTGTCAGCAAGTATTCTATTACTAGGTAAATAATATTAATCAAAGTATAAAAATATACTTATAAAAATGTTTTTAATTATAGATACAGCGAAGGCGAATGGCGTCAGAGAAATGCAGATGTGCTTAATGATAATTACATGCAGCAACATAGAGTCAATTTAATTAATCATACTTCTCATGCATGCATTGAAAAAACTTCAGCAGACACAGACAAAGGCCAAGTAGACAGCACCAAAAAGTTAGAAAAGCGAGCAAATGAAGTACACCGTTGGAAATGTGAACTAGAACGAGCGATTGAAGCAGCAATTGAAGAATTAAATCTTCTAATGGAACAAAATCTAAGATTGAAACATGCCATGTCTATTTTAACTATACCTGAAGCTATTGCTGCAGAGTGTATTGATATAAGATCAAGTCGTTTAGAACCAGATTTGGTCAGAGATGAAGTCGAAGAAGAATTAATTAAAGAACTGGCATTAACAGCCGAGATAAGAGACACCATGAATAGAACTTTGGTGGATATTGAAAAACAAATTTTAGAGGAAAAAGCAGCAAAACAAAGACTTGAATTTGATTGGAGCGATAAGAAAGCGGCACATGAAAATGAACGATTAAATTCATCTTTAACTTTGCAATCCACTATTTTAATGTTTAAACCTGGTTCTGTTAGAATGCCTGATGAGTAAATATCATTTAAAATTACAAAGTAAATTCCGTTTAATTAGGACATTTTGGGCTCAAAATATTAATCGTTCTATTAAAAATTTACTGTCCAAATTAAACGGAAGACTGTCCCGATTAATCGGAATCGAGGTAGGTATATTAAATTTTAATTTTAGGCAATCATCAAACGAATATTGGGAACATTTTACAAAGGAATCACTGTATCAAAGTGAAATGACTAGACAAAAAGCTCAAGCTTTTCGAGGAACATTGGACGCTATTTTAATAAACGCGTCAAGAGATCTACGTACGCAAGCTGATAAAGTAGATGCAGCTTTAGCAAAACGCATTACCTGTTCTGAAGAACTGAGAAACAAACTCGAAACTGAACTTAAAAAAGTAAATTTTACAACTATTAAAACTTAACTACAAATATTATTTTTTAGGTGCTTGAACAACTGGTTAATTTAGAAACAACAATAGAAAACTTGCAAAATGCAATAAGAAACCTTGATTTTCCAATGAAACAAGCTCAAACAAGACTGGATTTAAAATTACAATTACCCAGAGTGGAAAACTGTAGAGATGAAAGTTGTTTCTTTGTACTTAACGAAGTAAAAGCTATAGCCGAACGAGTAGCTGCTTTGAATTCTGAATTAAAACAAGCCGAAAATTGCAAAGCAGCATTGTTAATAACTCGAGGAACATTGGAACGAGAAATTATGATCAAACTGAAGAATTTATGGATTGATAAAGAGAGAATCCAATTTTTAAGATCTCATTACCCATCTGCAGCGGCTTTGTCAGGCCATTAATGGGATACAAATTCATTCGTAGTAAACATTAGAAAAAGCACAAATTATTGTATACTCTCTCACATTTATATTAAATAAAACATAAATTGAAATTATAAAAATAAAGACAATTACCTTGAAATCATCAAGTATTTTTTTCATACACGTATCAGTTTAATTACCTCACAAAAACAAATTATTTCCCAGTACACAATTTATCTTTACTTTTAAATATTTTGGTCATTTCGTAAACAGTTTCTTCGGCTGTAGGTAGTCGACACAAATTTATTACGAAAATAAAACGATAATTGTTATAATCAGAAACATTCCCCATAACTTTAACCTGAAATACAAAAAAATGTAAATAAAATAACAAAAATTAGAATGAAATAATAATACATTATCTCCTAAATTTATTTCACTCACTAACGGATAGTTTTGAAAACTTTTTTTAATTTTCTCACCCAACATTTTGGCACACTAAAAAAATACATAATAGTGTATATTAATATTTTACAAATAAGTGTGCAGAAAGTAGCTTATTTCCCACGAGGTGTAAAATTTCGGCACAAGACGAAGTCGAGTGCTGGAATCACACCAGGCGGACAGACTGCACATGCGCAGTGTTAACCAATAATATTAGAAATTATTACTCACTTTTAATAAAAGAGACAAGGGTTGCAATAATTATAATATACAAGGAAAATATTACGAATGTAAATTTAAAAATAAGAAAACTAGTTGAAAGATATTTTATATTAATAATTGCAAATGATATATAATTCTAAGAAATGGTAATCATAAATTATTTCTTACTGAATTCATGAAACTACGTTCCCTGTTGCCTATTTTTTGGGAAAATTCTGTGTAACTCATATCTCCAAAACTCAATAATTCATCCTTCTCCATAATTTCATCATAACTGCATTGTTCTAGTTTCTTTTCGATAAAAGACCTACTTTTATAGTCAAATTTGGTACTTTCCACGTAACAGGATATAACTCCAGTACCATCATCGACTAAATACAAACAATGTTTATAAAAACATAAACTGTTACCCATTGTATCATTACCTCCAATGCTTATTTTATGGTCGGTTTTAATTATTTTATTAACAACTGTACCAACAATTTGTACATGTTTATATACATTGCCTTTAAATACATACGGTGGTGACTTATATTTTGAATTAGCTATTTGTGATAAAAATATATCACAAATTTGCATAGGTAATATTCTTTGAAATTCTTGCGAATCCGTATCCACAACTAATTGATTTTCATTTTTTACCTTTTTAATTGTGATAGCAGGAATATCTACTTGGAAACAAAATTTTGTAAAAAAGTTCATCTTCTCCAGGATTTCACCCACCTGTTGAATCGTGTTCTTGTTCCATTTTGTGTATAGGTAAATGTAATAATATGTAAAACAATAAAACGAAGTCACTGTATATGAATTTCACTATTTTATACTGCAATTCATAATAAATTTATATAATTATTTACTTATATGAAAAATCATGAACTTCAGATTTTAAATGGCAAAATAACATGAAGGCAGGAATATTCACATACCAACTATTAAAATAAAAATATCTACGTTACTGTTCTTTCATAATATAATTTATAGACAATTAATATAAAACTTTAAAACATAGAAATAGATATTTTATTATTATTATTTACCATATTGGCAAAATTCTTAATTTTAATTTATATAAGTGAATTATCTTTACTTCAAATTCCAGTATGTTGGTACAATGCATTCTATCAGCTGTCACTGCTGTCAGACAAATGTCAAATAAACGTCAAACTTTGTTGATATAAAATATGAATTTACCAGATTCTGACAGTGAAGACGAATTACCACCTGGTTGGGAAGAAAGAGTTACATCAGATGGAAGTGTTTATTACGCAAAGTAAGTGTAGTTCAATTTTATTATTTCTATTAACCTGTAACTTCATTAGTGTACAAAACAATGCGGTAAAAAGAAAATTATAAATTTATTGTAGTCACCTAACCAAGCAAACTCAATGGAATCACCCAAGAACCGGTAAGAAGAAAAAGGTATCTGGAGATTTACCGTTTGGCTGGGAGAAATGTGTGGATGAAAAAAGTGGAAAAATTCTATACGTAGATCATGAAAATCGTAGAACAACATACACAGATCCAAGACTTGCATTTGCAGTGGAGGAGAAGGAACACCCTAATGATTTCAGGCAAAGATTTGATGCCTCAAGTACAGCTTTACAAGTTTTACATGGACGGGACTTAAGTGGCCAAGTAGCTATTATTACTGGTGCAAATACTGGTATAGGGTTTGAAACTGCTAAATCTTTGGCAAAGCATGGATGTCATGTTGTATTTGCCTGTAGAAATTTAACAGCAGCAGAAAATGCGATAGAGGAAATACGAAAAGAAAAACAGAAAGCAGCAGAGGAATGTTGTGCCATGAAACTAGATTTATCTTCTCTCAGTGACGTACTAGCATTTGCAGAAGCAGTGAAAAAGAAGTATAGTGTTATTAATATGTTAATTTTAAATGCTGGAGTATTTGGTCTGCCTTATACTACAACAATAGATGGCTATGAAACTACATTTCAAGTTTGCCATTTGAGTCATTTTTATTTAACACTACTTCTACAACCTTTGTTCGTTAAAGGTACCAGAATAGTTGTTGTTTCTTCAGAATCACACAGGTATGAATTATGATTAATTTTATCATAAAATAAAAAAGTATTTACAAATGTGGCTCAAAAATCACATGCAGTAAGATCATTAGTTTTATTAAAGACATGATTTTTTTTACGACCACTATGAAAAGTGGCACTTTTCTCACACTATAATACATAACTTCAAAGTTGCGTATTTCTCACAATCATGGGTTAAAGTATGAGAAATCATTTTTCACAGTATTTACTAACACTGCGCATGTGCAGTGTGAGATATATCATTTCTCTTTTTTTTTTCATATAGCTCTCATGCATTGTGAGAAATAGGCGACTTTTCGCACTTGTTGCACAATGAAATATTTTATCAGTGTATTTTTTCTGTTTTTAGATTTGCTAATCTAAGTATAGAGTCAATTTCAAAAAGTACGCTTTCTCCTGATAATCCTAGTAAATATTGGCATATGATGGCGTACAATAATGTAAAGCTTTGTAATATATTATTCGCACAAGAACTAGCAAAAAGGTGGCAATATATGGGACTTTCAGTATTTTCCCTTCACCCTGGAAATATGGTATCCACACAAATAAGTCGAAACTGGTGGTTATATCGACTATTTTTTGCTCTTGTCCGACCTTTTACGAAATCTTTGGTAAGAATAAATATTTTTTACATATGATCGTATGAATGGGGTTTTCAAAGACGTATTTTAAAAAAAATCTATTTGGCGTCCCAAGTATAGTTATCTCGATAAATTTATTAATTTATTTTTAATTATAAAAATAATATGTCTAATATTTTTATTTAAAGAGTAATATATATAAAAAAATGTGTAAAAATAATTTAATTTTTTTTTAGCAACAAGCTGCAAGTACAACAGTTTTTTGCGCAACAGCAATCGATTTAAATAATGCGACTGGAATATATTTTAATAATTGTTGTCGATGCCCGCCAAGTTTTGCTGCTTTACAAGTGGAGTTAGGACAGGAACTTTGGAGAATAAGTGAAGAAATGATACGCGATGCCCTAGGTCCAGATGCGCCTGGTTTAACCACTCCCATTATGAATTAAATGTTTATATTTAACTTAATGATAAACTACGACATGAACTGGATATATTTGATAAACTTTTGTAAAAATATATTTATCAGTGAACAATAAATTTATTATATACATGTCAGTCTAAAACCCAACATCACGATGTTTACTATTAAAATATCTAAAAATCTGTGCACCTTCCCTTACGTTCCCAATCACCGTAGCGGGTCGGCTCGGGACCCCTGGGGCCCCCTATTTCTCCAGTGTGAGGATTCGTGTTGTCGGGCCATGGTGGGTACTCAAACTGCTTGGGTTGCTGCAAAGTTTTCTGATCTAGCTTTGTTAATGGAGTTATTTCTCGTCCTTCTGGTTTGTCAACAGGAGCTGGAAATTCTTCTTCTAATTTCTTTCTAAACTCTTCCATCCTTGGACTAATTTTCTGTTTCTCCGATGATGAAGTTCGAGCTAAAAAATCTAAAAATATTTTTGTTATGCAATGGTAATTTTATTTTTTAAGTATACTTTACCCAATTGTGTAGGTTTTGGAGAACATATGGAAATATGTTTCATATGTCTCAACATATACATCATTATACTCATTTTGATTAATCACTTATAACGTTTCCCAAAATAAATAAACATATGAATAAAACTTATTTTTTTCACATTGTTTGATTAATATCAGGAAATGACTTTAATTGTTTACATATGTCAAAAGGTCATTGATTATTACAGGGTTGCCACAGAAGGTTACTAGAAAAAAAAATTAGAAATTTATTAAAACATGTATTATTTAAAATATAATTAAATCATTTTAACAATTGTACAAAGATAAATCGAGAACATTAAGCAATTATATTTTTTTCTGGTACCGAAGCATTTTACATTGTATGAACTTCAGAGAAGTACCAACATTTAAAAAACATATTTTAAATGTTTTGGTGACCTTCAAATAAAAATTAATAGTGACAGTTGTTCTAAAAATAAATCATGTTTAACAGAAAAAGAGAAGAACGTCCGAAAAGAAATCATGCTGGAAGAAATTTGGCACAAGTATGTTATTATGAGATAAAAGTGAATTATATCTAAACATTTTAAATCTTTTGGTAGTATGGATTGTTTGACGTACCCACTGACTTGTCATTTGATGGCAACGACGATGGCAATGACGATGGTGACAGTGACTTAGAAGCAGAATTACTTGCCTTAACATCAGGCTCGACACCTTCAGCAAAGCCCAAACCCAAAAAGAAACCTGTACCCCAAGCAAATTTAGATGCCATGATAGCGAGCAGCATGCGAGATATTGCTTCAGATGAAGAATTATCTGGAGATGATGACGATCCGGAATTATTGGGAGAATTAAAAGATTTAACAATGGAAGATACGGAAACAGAACCAGAGCCAAAATCTGAACCAGTTGCGAATGTGCCTCAATCCATTGACATGAATTCTTTGTTGGAAAGTCGTTTACAAATGTATATTACTGCTGAAGAAAACGCCAAAAAAGCTGGGGAAACTTCTCGTGCAAGACGTTTCAACCGTGGTATCAAAACTTTGAAAGATTTAATCAAACAAGCACACGCTGGAAAAGTAATTAACACTGAAGACATTCCTCCAGAAGTTGCTGTTAATGCATCGAAAAAACCTCCACAACCAAATCCAGAACCCCAACCTACACCTTCCGTTCCTCTTGAACCAGAATCGAATCCCACTTCCCCTTCTGCTTCCGAAGAAATTTTAATTGTGGACAACGAATTGTTACATTTGTTAGGAACTAGAAGAGATCAATATAAAATAGCAGCAGTTTACACAAAAAGGGCAGGAGACATTCCTGGAGCTGTAAGTTTGATGAAAATCGCCAAACAGTTTGAAGCTGTTATCCAAGCAGTACAAAGAGGCGAGTCTGTTAATTTGGATGACATGCCAGGACCTCCAGACACGCCTTTAAACTCGCCGCTGCCTCAAACTCAACCAAAGGAAGAAATGGAAGTGCAAGGAAATGTGGATAATCCTGACGAAGAACAGGAAGAGCCAGAAGTGCAATTGATTACAGCCAGTAGTGTGATTGAAGCTTTAGAACAAAGGCTTCAAGTTTATAAAAGCCAAGAAGAAACTGCTAAAACGGAAGGTACTTAATATTTCGCATTTAAATTTTTATTAATTAGAAATATTTTTTACCTCTCGCCAGTTATAGTCTATTTTTTATAAGAACGAAGTGTGGTAAGATAGGAGAAAATCTAATTGCTCCTATCTTCACCACACTTCGTTCTTATAAAAAATAGACTATAAAAATGAGAGATCTAGAGATAATTCTCCACAATTACTAATTTCTTCTAAAAATATATTAATATTTTTTCTGTAACATTTGCTTGTTTTACATCCCAATTAAGGAAGATATTTAATCCAATATGTATTTCTATAATGAGTTTTCGAAATTATATATATATATATATTTCTTAACATTTTTTGTCTATTTTACAATTAAAAAATCTAACTATTTTGGTATTTACAATTTATTCCCATGTATGAACAGTAGTTTAAAGTTATAAACAGTTTTTTAATAGGCTTATAGAAGTATTTCAACAGTTCATGACTTAATCCTAAAAACATTGACTCTGATTGCAATAAGAAATAACTTTCTCTGTTTCGGAATTAGAATGTCATATTCCAGCACGCTTATTGATGTTGGAAGAAGCTTCATTCTTAAACGATTTTTGGTTATATTTTGTTATTTGAGATTGGCATGACTGCATTAAATACACAAAATATCTAGGCAACTGACCTAGCACCTAGGCAACAGACGAAACGAAACAGTGATTTGGTGACAGTGATTTCTGTCATCAACCTAACTATTCTATCAAAAAAATCCCTTAATGGAAATTGTCAAATATTATTATAAAAAATAATGTAAATAAAAGCCGAAACAGAGAAAATAGTATAAAACATTCGTTATAGAAGGCAATTCAAGCACTCGTTCGTTCGGGCACTCGCTGCTTCGCGCTCGTTCCCGAATTTCAAACTCGTGCTTGAAAAGGTTGCCTTCTACAACTTGTGTTTTAATATACTAATCTAATTTTTAATTACATAAACAAATGAAAGCGTGATTCCTGGCTCCTACAAAAATGGCGGATTGACAGTTATCAGCTGATGAAACTTGGCTTCACTAATTACTGTTCGCACTCCCTCTATAGAAGTTTCTTAAGGTCTCTCTTTACGATTCTACCACGCTGACATTACAATATCCCTTCCCCAAATTTTTAATAATTATTTTCTCGTAAACTACGTTTACTGAATCGATATGTAAAATGAAAATTATATACCCCATTACAGATTTTACAGCAGTTGATGTTTGTAGGATGGTCAGTAGCTGACTTGTTTGAAATTTGTGTACTGCGCAACAACATTTTTTTTTAATTTAATCACATGATATTATATTAATTGCAAAAAGAATATGAATATTTGTGTTTCCAGGAAATTCTAGCAAGGCGCGAAGAATGGGCCGTATTGTAAAACAATACGAATCAGCAATAAAACTGCACAAAGCAGGAAAACCAATCCCAGTAGAAGACTTACCAACTCCTCCAGGGTACGCCCCAATTCCTATAAACGGTCCTCCTTCGGCCGCCCCTGCCCCAGCTCCTCCTCAGCCCGCCCCTGTCCGTCCCGCTCCTTCTGTCCCCACTCCCACTTCTTCAGCTTCCGAACCCAGTGCAGATACTCCAAAACCTCCTCCAAGAGTGCTTCCTCGCCAGAGTTCCACTCGCAGAATGGGAAACCAGGTTTCCAACACTCATCTGGAGAAACAAGTCGCTTTGTTGGTTGCAAGGCAAAGAGAATTTAAAGAAGCTGCTGTTCTCGCTAAACGAAAAGGCGAAATTGCTCAAGCCAAAGAATTGTTAAGAACTGCAAAAGGATTTGATAAAGTTATAGACGCAGCTAGGGGAGGATTTCCAGTCGATATGGAGTCTTTACCCATTCCAGCTTCAGCTAGATCCATGCTAGATGAAAGGTTGGACATGAAATATAGTTTTTGTTGAAGTGGGGACATTGTTTTTTTTTAGTTTTGAAGTCGTTTTGGCGGAAGAATGTAAAGAAGATGATACTGGGACTTTAGACATTCTTGCAAGATTGGAAGAACAGTTAACAAAACAATTAAAGATGTGTTTAAGTACACGTGATCACCACAAAGCCCTTGGAGATGTTACTGGCGTTAATAGATTTGAAAATTTAGCTCTAGCAGTTACACGGGACTTAGATATTGTTCGTTTAGCTTACCGAACTTGTGGAGCTATTCCAAAATATCATTATGAAAATAAAAGTTTTTCTATAGTTAAATGTTGCACAGACTTAAATGATAATGACGTAGAGTTGACTATTGTTAGGGGTATTAATTATAATTGTCCAAATCCAAAAGATGTGGACACTTACGTAAAATTTGAATTTCCGTATCCGCAGGTACTAAAATCGTAATGTATAATCTTATTTTCGATGGTTTTATGGGTATTTTGACTATTAACGATAAAGCAAAATTAATTGTAAATTTTCGATTTTTTTTTATCTGTTTCAAAAATGATTCTTTTTCTATTTACCGATGGTTAAGGTAACCGGCACTTTAACCAAAGGTGAAAAAAACAGCCCTTAATATACTAAATAAAATATTATCTACTGTTGTATAAATATATCACCATTATTTCATTTTTTTATTATAGGAGCCATATTTCACGTCAGTGAATTATGAACTCGCCCTTCCTTCGGCCGTCTGACAGCTGATGATAGTCATTTGTCTTTGTGTTTTTTATGTTGTCATTTACAGGAGTAAAAAAAGTGTAGTATTATATTCGGGATTATGAATATTATTCACTCGGCTGCTTCACTTTTCATCTTCGTGAATAATGGCTATTATAATCCCTTATGTATTATCAATTTAGATATGATTTTGTTTTAAACTATAGTTAGAAAACAAGAAAATCTATTATTTTTTTTTATTTTCGTGCAATCAGTTGCTTTATCTTTAATAATATTTGAGATACCCATTGCAAACCTCGAAAATGGAATACGTGAATTTGGATTTTTTTTTCAATAGGAAGAACCGTATAAAGAAAGAACCGGAGTAATAAAAGATACTAACAATCCAGAATACAACGCTACATACACAATTCCAATTCAGCGAAGTTCCAGGTCTTGTTTGAGAATATTTAAACGACATGCAGTGAAACTGGAAGTTTACTCAAGAGGGTAAATATATTTTTCATTTTTAATTTGCATGACTTGTATTAATTTTCCGCCTCATTGTAATTAGTTTCCATTTACTTGTACACTAGCATTTCATCTACTGGTGGCAGCTTTTCTTTGTGCGAAATATTTGAACTTATTGGTAACTGTATTGTCAGTTTTAACTGGATGCAGAACCATTAAATCACATATTTTGTTAATCTAGTTGCAGTATTAGCGACTGGGCTTGTTGTTTCAGCGGATTTTTCAGAGGCGATACGTTGTTAGGAACAGCATCTGTTAAGCTACAGCCGTTGGAGACCCAGTGTGAATTACACGACTCTTTTGAAGTAAGTAAAAATATAAATACGAAAATTTGCATAATACTACGCGAACAATAACTCATACTTTTTGTATTTTACGTTATTTTTAATATTTTAACTTTGCTAAATAATCATTATAAAAGATCCATTTTTTTTTTTATTTTGCATTCATTTAATTGGGGATGTTTTTTTTTCTACTTTTTTTTGTTTTACGAAATAGTGAGGAATAATTATTTCCCTGCCTAGACAGTAGTAAAATGCAATGTTTATATATTTACGAGTACATTTTTTTTCAGTTGATGGACGGAAGAAAAAAAGTAGGCGGTAAAATAGAAGTTAAGATACGAGTTCGAAATCCCATGGTAGCCAAACAAGTAGAGCAATTAAATGAAAAATGGCTGGTTTTAAATCACTAAAAAACGATTGCTTAAATATTTTTATTGTGCCTCTATTATTCATTGCAATATTTTAAATAAAATATTTCCATTTGCATAAAATATTTGCTTGTACGTTGGTTTTCTACACAGGTTTAATATTTAAATGCGGCCTTATAATAGCAGCAAGATAGTCTGTAAAATATTATTTAAAAAATATTTTTATACAATTATTATTTGTTACTTATATGTGAATTGTATTTACTAGTCACGGATTTTTTTATTCCCCTAGGATATTCCTTTTCTGAAAATAATGTTTATTTTGAAATACATCAGCTGGTCCATTAATTGTTAATTATGTCTTATGTATGTATGTTTTATTTAAAAAATAAAGTGAAACATTCAACAGGTGTTTTTTTTAAATGTTATATTTAGAAAATTTTTATGTGAAGGTAAAATGATGCAATTTTAATTTGTATTACAATACTAACAACTTTTTAGGAAAAAAATGCATAATTACATCGTCCGATGTTTAACACATTCCAAAAACAAGTTATAATACACATATTTTTAATTTGATTATCAATAGAAAAACTTACAAGATTAGTTTTGTACGTCACATATCAAAACATATGTAAGTTAAACAAGTTTTTATGTATTTTCGTCATTGATTGATTACGCAATTCACACACCTCCAATAAACATTGAAATTCTTATAAGATTCTTATTTATTTTCAGTTTAATACCAATGGAAGTCTGCCTTGAATACGTAGGTCATTTGTTTCTTATATCATACATGATTCGTTGACACTTCAAGTTTATTTTTTGTTTAACTAAGGTCAGTGGTAGTTGGTATTCACATGTTTAGAATATTAATATGAAGAATTTTACTACGTTAGAAGAAATGTATAATTTCTAATATACTCCTTGAGATCAGGCTACTTGCAATGACGTTTTGTAAAACGGGTCACATTTTTGCAAAAGTATTATCGGTCTTTGTAGTTCATGTTATGTATTTTGATAAACAATATTAATTGTTGGATATAAATAAATGTTTTTTATGAAAAATACGTATTTTTATATTTATTTTAAGCAAGAGAAAATATAATAAAATTTAGAATTTATATTATACAGATGCTATATAATGCCTGGTACGAAAAATATAATATAGTACATATTACTGATTAATTATAAATTTAAATATTTTTATTATTTATGTATAAATTAATTAATGTTTGTAATATTATTATTGCTAAAAATATACATAAAATAAAAAGATATTATACTGATTAAGTTATCTTAAATTTAAAATATATATGTAGAATTATTAATATATTCCCATGAGGTCAAATCGTGATAGATAATATAATCGATAAGAATTAACAACTAATCTCATGTTAAAATCACTTTGTTATAAAAAAAATCTACTGATAACAACAACATTATAAAGAGTAGGCAGGTACCTGATGTCACATTTCACCTTAGTAAGTTTATTTTTGTTCAGATAAGAAGATAGCAAACTTTTTTTTTTGTTTTCAATTTAATGATCATGAGAAATAAACGTGATTGCAAACTCAAGATTTTCCACTGCTTTATCTTATTATTATATGATCAGTTTGTATCCTTATATGGTATATTTTATGAAAATGTAGGTATAAGACCTTATACCGGTGTATATTTGTTGTACAGAAAAAAACAAGAATTGATGGCGAACAAAAATATTTAAAAGGTCTTTTTTTGGAGTTGTAGTCATTTAAAAAAGACCTTCTTTTATGAACCAAAAAAAATACCTTCTTTTATTAACATCTAGTCGATAAAACCAATCGTACATTAAAAATATTTAATACGGTTGTTTTAATACAGAAATGTCATAAATATATAGCCCCGTATTTCGAGCTCACTTTTATAATAAAATCGCTTTTAGGAAGCCTGATTTTTTCATTATAAATAATGTTCCACGAGAGTCTTGCATTTTTCTTGGTCTTACATCAGTCTTGCAAAAGATGCAAGAGAAGAGCTACTAATTTCAAAGCAAGAAATTGTCTTGCAAGAAATGTGCAAGAACGAGATTTCAATTCTTGTTCTCTCGCATTTTTTTTGCTAATTTTAAACCTAGATTTAATATATGAACCTACCTATAAATTAAAGTACAAAAATATGTAAATAAAAATAAGTATATAATTTTTTAAACATATGTATGTAAATTTCTCTTGCTTTTTGAGACAAGACAAAAATTTACTAAACAAGACAAGAAAACTTCTCTTGTGAAACACTAATTATAATCATATGAGACAAAACGACATTTTTAACAAAAGCTCTCATAAAAGTGTAGGTGTAGGTGAAAGGTAAAACAAAATTAAATTTTTGGTTGTGTTAACAAAGAAAACTATGATAACAAATACAATTTATTATGATTAGTTCGTATTTCATAAAAAAATGTCTTTACTAGATATTAAACAAAAGCTAAATTCACAATTATGGTAAATTTAATGCGCTGTTTATTATTGTTTATTTCGATGCGATTACATTACAACATAGAAATCTATTTTTAAAAATAATCTAATAAAATTTTTTATATACTTCTGCGGAAATAAATATTTGACGGAAATTCTCGGGGCCCCCATTCAGGGGGTACTTACTTTATTTTACTTATGCTTAAGTCCAGCCCTGATGAGTGTAAATAATTTGGCATCTATATAGAAAACTAAAACGCACGGACAGTCACGTAGTTTCTAATTTACATTTCATTTGTTGATAACCTATCAAATGCATAATTACGTATAATGTATATTCTAATGTTTTTATAATAAAAAAATAACAAAGTTTATAGCATTAAAATTAAAGTGTTTTTATTTATGATAAACTTAAACCTTTTAGAAAAACTATTTTTTTTTCACATAACTGAGACAGGATAAAAACAAAAGTCATTATTTTGTCTACCAAATTATTAGACAAATGAACTTCAAAGTTTTTATTTTAATTATTAGAAATAAAATCATTGTGTTAGTTTGATTGCAAAAAAAAATCTTGTAAATTAGTTTCAAATATAATTTAATTTACACAAGTTATATTAACTATTCAAAAAAAGATAAGGTACTTTTAAACATTAAATTTAAAATTAATACAAAAAGAATTTATTTCATTTTACTAAACAAAGAAATCTGGAATACTTTTGTTAAAATTTACAAAACAATTTTATGCTGTTTACCTTCTTAGAAAAGTCTTTAAATATTGCAATAACAATAAAAACATGTGACTACTGAAATATAAATTTTATTAATCCCACTTATTGTTCAAACGGATAATAATCAAATTGAAACTATAACTGTGACATTAAATTATTCGCAAATTAAATATTGTTCTTAGAAAAGTCTTAAAATATACACATTGTAAAGTATATCATATATTAATCATACTTTAAAACGGTAAACTTGAAATTAAAATTGAACCATGAAAATATTTGCAAATTAAATTTTATCTTAAGATATATTCTGTTTTGGATTTTTAGTAAGTAACATTTTTTATTTATAATAGTTTCGGAATTATTTAAACTAGATAAGCAAGGTGTTAATACAACGTTGTAAAATCTAAAAACAGTAGTTTAGAAGTCATTGAAGTAAACAACTTTTTGTTAGTTAAAAAAAGAAAATCATCATAGTCCCTTATTTTAAGGAATATTTTAAAAATACAAAAACATATACCATTTTCTTTCGGTTCTTTAAATCATTTGTATTTACAATAATTGTAAATTCAAATTATCTCCAGTTTTCGGATGTTACAACTTACTATTAACAGCCTGTATAAATATTAACCAGATTCTTATTGGAATCCAATCTTAATTTGGAAAATCTAATATGAATTCTTCCACTATTTTTACATATTTAATCTCCTTTAATACTTACATTTTATTTTGCAATAATTTACGAAATACTGAAATAATGAAATAACAAATAATTAAAATTTATTTAAAAAATGGCGTTGTTTCAATTTTATTCACTCAAAAATGTTTTTTTCATTTCTGTATAATAAGTGAAATACATTTTTATTACAGAAAATGATTTAAATACAATATAACCTTTTCACTGTGACTCATAAGTGCAAAATCGCCTCATAAACTCTTTAAATGCGTAAATTTTGCGTGTCATTGAAATGCATGCTTCTGGAAGGAAACAACGCATAAGCGCAAAATGTCATAGCACTCTAGATGTGGGAGAGTCTGGGACCGAGGCCATGGCCTACTAAATAAACACGACTCTAAATTGAATGAACAAATAATTTAATCTATCCTGTGCTTTGAAATCACAATTTTCTGAACTGTATTCGCCAACTTGTTCTTCATCTTGTACTTTCTTATATTTTTGCCTACGTTAAAATAGGCACGTTTCAGATGATAATTTTGTTTACAATTTTTTAATGATTTCTCAATTTCAAGAAAATTTAAATTTTCATTGAATATTAATATTGATAATAAACATAAACAGTTGTATTGAATGGAATATTTTTGGATTAATTCCAAAGTAATTAGATATCATGTTGGAATTTTGTCTAAAAAAATTTGTTGTTGTTTTCCTGTTTCCTTGGAGATGAGCTGAAAATAGGACAAGGTTAACCAAGCCTAGAATTTTTTTATTTAGTTTAAAATCATGTTTGTATTCATTAGCATTTAGACGAGCCCTCGTATTGTTTATTTTCTAGGGAAATACTGCTCAAGTGATAATAAACAGAATTATCTATAGATTAAAATACTTAAAAAACAATAGTTGAAGTACAAGTTAGCAGTATTTTGTCTGGTAACGTGTGAAAAGTAAATATGAAGCTGAAGGTTTGTTTTCCGGAATAACTATGATTGTCATTGTACTAATTTCTTTGTTTACGTTTTTAGTTGTAAGAGTCGATGAACTTTTATTTTTAGAACAGGTACTGCATCCATTTCCTTACTTCAATATTTTTATGTTGAGTACGCATCCTAAAAATAAAAACATGTCATTTTAATTTTAATTAGAATTAGAGCATTTTACAGCGAATGAGTACCCTTCTCTCAGATAATAAACATTATGGTGACTGGTTTTAACAGGGTGTGATTTTGATCTAACTTCATTAGGGAAAGAATTAGAGTATTTCACAATGAGTAAGCACCCTTCTCTCAGGTAGTAAACATTATGGCCACTGATTTTTAAAGAGTGTGATTTTGATCTAATTTCATTAGGGGAGGAATTAGAGTACTTTACAGTGAGTGAGCACCCTTCTCTCAATTAGTAAACATTATGGTCACTGGTTTTTATGGAGGGTGATTTTAAAGTAATTAGGGCAAGAATTAGAGTAGTTCATAGTGAGTGAGCACCCTTCTCGCAGGTAGTAAACATTACGGTCAGTGGGTCACTAATTGTTACAGAGGGTGATTTTAACATAATTAGGGTAAAAATTAATGTACATTACGGTGCCTTATTTTTACAGAGGGTGATTTTGCTCTAATTACATTATGGAAGGAATTAAAGTATTTCACAATGAGTGAGCACCCTTTTCTGTGGGAGAAAACAATACGGTGACTTGTTTTGTTCAAATAATATTATGGTAAGAATTAGAACTTTTTGTAAGGAACAATATACTTTCTGGTTTTATCACTTCTCGTGATATCAGTATAATTTGGAGTCGGAAGAAGTGTTCTTAAAATTGGACAGAGTGGAAAAATCATTTGGCACATTTATAATTATTTTCAAAGTAAGTTATCGCCTCACAAAGTACCCACCATAAATTTTTACTCAGCTTCATTGATCTAAAAATATACTGTATATCTTAAGAACATGAGTCGTACTCATATATGTAAGTAGTTCCTGGTTATAAATTAAGAAAATAAGAGCCATGATAGCACTTATATGCTTTTATTTTTGTGTAGTGTGATTTTTTTAATGCAAGAGGAAAAAAAACATTAAAATAATTTGTTTTCATGGACTATCATTTTCTTAGGAAATACAGAAATAGTAATGAAGATGCAGATTATGTATTTATTATGAATTTTGTTGTATGATATTTGTTATTTATTTCCTGCAATATTAGAATAATATTTAAATAATGTATTTTTGAATCGTGAAATAGTTTTAAAAGTTTTATGCTTTACCTTACCTTGTTCGAACGTAATTTAATATTTTTTTAGATTGTTATTCTATAATTTACCTAGGACACAGTTTTCAAAATTATTGTAATTAAAATATAAAATTAGAGTAAATTCATATTTTGTACATTCACTGGAATTAGAAAGTATTTATACTACCAAATTATAGTTTGCAGCAAATAATTTTATAAGTTATTGCCAATCAATACACTATTTTTAAGGATAATATTTTTATACTTTCCGTTCATAAAATTAATAACAATTTTGTAAAATTATTTTTATTTATTATATCAAAACATTTAATATTATATGTAGTATGTCTTTCTAGTTAAATAATTACCTTTTGCAAACAAATAATGAAAGTAAAGTTGATTTTGTCAGTTATTTTCTTATTTACTTGGTTGTTTTCTGATTTTTACAAATAATTGAAATTCAAATTCTGTTGAACTATTACCATTTTACATGATGATGATGTTTTTTCCAATTATGTACAATCTGCGTGTTATCTTTTATGAAAAAGGTACTCGTTGAAGTACTTATTTGTCATTGAGTTACCTGCAAAAAAATATAATTATTACACAAATTTATAGAAACTTTACTTTCCATAATTATATACATATGAACAGATTTGGCAATATTTTTATTTATAAAATCGAAGAAACAATATTTTTTTAATATTTAAAATTAAAAATTTTAGTAAGTTTTCAATATTTTATAGTACTTACTATAAATGTTATAAAATAATAACATAAACTAATTATTCATAAATTCACACCAACTATAGATCCTGTATCTTTATTCAATAATATAAATATATAACTATATTTTATGTATATTCGAGTAGTCTCAATGTTTTCAATTGTGAATACGCATCTTAAATACCAGCAGAAAACTATTTCCATAATCAAAACCGCAGTACAATTTTAAAAAATGCTAATATCAAAATACTTTTTATAACATATTATTAAGTTCCAAAAAAAAAAAATCCCTGCTACATATTTTCATAAAATGAAAATATATGTATATATGATTATAGATACATACTTTGAAAATCCAAATCCTCAAAAAATCTATTACTAACAGAAACTGAAATTAATAAACGTATATTAATTTTTTAGTAACCGGAACTGTTAGTTTAGAATTTTATTTTGCAATATGATTTTATTGTATTATCTTTAATAATTAATAATTATAAGGAATTTCCAATATGATTATATTGGCATATTAATCCAGTTTTTTTGCGTTACTTTTTCTCCTACAACTTTCTTTTAACAATTTCTAGTTTAGGTTACGAATTTCATCATATTTGCAATAAAATTATATAGACACAGATATTTTCAATAATGCGTTCAACTTTTTTTCCTTATAATGTACATTTTTTTATGAACATTGTCGTTCGTATATGTGACTACTCTATTCTATACTAAGACACTCACTGTCAATCTGGAGAATAATAGCTATTCTATAAAATCTTTGCAATCTTTTTACCAGATTGAACTGGTTCATTCCAACAGGTTATAAGAGTTTTTGCCTGGATAAAACGTTTGGGTATTTCTTACTTACTTATATAATTGTTGTACTCAGTGAAATGCATATGCAACCACTTAAAATGTATTTCATTTTATTGCAACACTTTTAAATAATAATTATACATGTACATGCTTGTTTAATTATCAGCAAGTAATTTTTCAAAGGTTTAACAACTTGTAGTGAGTCAAAATTATTTCGAAGTTGGATAAGTAAATCATCACGCTTTTTACCCATGCTTGTCACAAGGTTCTTGTGTGGTTGGTACTTTGTAAACCAGTATCTATTTTATGATGAATTAATTTTCAACTTATTTTGCAATACTTTTTTAAATATTTATATACCTTTTTTGATTAAATAGACTTATTTTATTATTGATTATCGAATTCATTTTAATAATCATCTTAAATCTAAATATTCGCAAATTTATTTTCGTATAAGTTTTTTTAGAGTTTAGATTGTTTTGTTGCACTAAATTCAAATCCGGTCCAAAGTTCTAATTCTCCCAATTACAATATGGCCTCTATAAAAAATAATGTCAGTAAAATAGAAATTCTGAAATCAGATTACTACCACAGTACCACATAAAAATGTAAACATATGTAGTGGTTTATACAGTCATTTTTTTATTAAATATGTTTTAATATTGCGTTTTACTAATTCTAGACAAAAATTCGAGCAATTATTAATTAGACTTATCAAGCTTTGACTTCAAATACGTCAATGAAGCAGGGAGGTGACCTATATTACATAACTGCTAAACTTGTGATCATTTGTATTTTATTTTAATTTTACAGATTAAAATTTAGCAACAAAGTGAGAAAATAAATAAATATGTATTTATATGTACTTGTTGGAATTTTTATTATATATGTGATATGAAAATGATCAATTTGGTCAATAAACAGTTCAAAAAGAAAAATAAGTTTTATGATAAAATCATTTGGAAAATCTTACGTGGCCAGCACATTCGTATTACCTCTTTTTATTATTATTACATATAATATTATAATTTATGATACACTAAAAATTTGTTTAGGCTACGTACAACAAAATTTAACATTGACACTTCAGATTTAAAAAACAAACATGTGGATAACTTAAATATTTTCTTAAACTTATAAAATGTATGACGTCCAAAAACTGTTTATTTTTTATCTTTTAAACCGGAACTTATAAAAAAATTATTGTTTTTAATAAAAAACCTAATTTTGTTTAATTCTGTCACTATTTTTAAAATAATGGCAAATAAAACAATATTTGCTTTTATATTCAAGGAATTTTCGGTATTCCTGTAATCCATACAATAACAGAAAAATGACATCATTGAGAAAAACAAATTTTTAAAACCTCAAAACATAATTATTCATCAATGAACAATGGAATTGTGACTTTTAATTAAAATAATTTTAAATTATATATCTCACTTATATACTTACTAGGTTCTCTGGTTTCCAAAGCTGATTTAAGAATAGGTGTTTCTATTAGATTTTTATGAATAATGAACAGAACCTAAGTGATATTCGAGCAAATTTAAATTTTGAAAAGTTTTAAGCATTTAGAATGTATGGGAAAAATAAAGGAACAATAAAACAAAATATTTCAAAAATGGATACTATAAACAAATCGACATTGAAAATTGATATTGTTTTTTTTTCGTAAATAATGATGACTGCTTTGGATATTAGTTGGTCGGAAAATTTAGTTCTGGTCACAAATTTAAAATAGACACATACTAAACTTTTCTGACTAGTTTCTAATCCTGAATAGAACTGTTGTTTGTTGATTACATAGAAGTATTGCGTTACCAATTGAGTCGCAATTGAAAATATGGTTTTCGCATAGATTATGCTAAAAAGAATTAATTGCAATCTCAACATATAATTGGAATAATAGTTCGCATTACGAATTACACAATATACAATTTTTCTGTTTACGAACAAATTTTAGAGTTTTATTATTTATATATTTAATTCAATTTATTTGCCCAGTAAATACTTTTCGAGTAATCAATGATTCAATACGTTTTATGGTGATATAGATTTGAAAGGAATATTGAAATCTATGAAAATATGTTCATTATTTCATACTTAAAGTATATACACTCAAACTCACTAGTCTTCGTACACACATCTTTACGCTTTGTTTTAGAAAAATATAAAAAACCCAAAAACCTTCTGGAACTCAATAATTGTTTCAGATGAACCAAAATAAATCTTTTTGGATCAGATGTACGAATTATTGTTTGGAAAAGGAAGAAGAACAAATGAGAACAAAAAATTATGCACAAAAGTGAAATATGGAGGATCTGTGCTTATATGAGGCTGTATGAGTGCAGACGAGATTTATTGATGGGAAAGTGGGTTATTTGAATATTTTAAAAGAGAATCTAGGAAAATGTTCTGAAAAATTGACTTTAAAGGATTCTTAAAACTTTCAACATGATTATGACCCTCAACATACTACACATAAACTGCTAGAATAGTTATTGCACAATTGTAGACAACAATTAAAAAGTCTCTACAGTCTCCAGATATGAATCCCAAAGAATATAAAAGAACAACTACATTTATGGTAAAAGAATTGGGTATCACTGACTCCCAAACTCCAATAAAATTTGTGGAAAGTATGATAAACTATTTAAGGGAAGTAATTCCAATGAATTGCTGTTCAAAAGATCATTGCTTCTGTATAATGTACTGGTGTACGGATACTAAATTGTACTTAGTTGTTACAATATATTTTTTTCTCGATTTCATTACGAAAAATTTTAGAAGTCAATACATTAAAAAAAAAACTTTAAAAGAATATTTTTATTCTTTTATTGGTGTACGGAGACTAATTGGTTTGAGTTTTATTTAATAGGAACAATATACTGTTTATATGCGTTTTTACCGTTATTCGCTAAAATTATGAAGAAATAATATTATTTAGGTGTTGATATATGAAATTGGATCATATATATTTGTTCTGGTAGTCAGGTGTAAACAGATATACATATACACTCATATGTTTTCTAAATTCTATTTTTACACGTGTACTTTGATATACGTGTTTACCAGTGGGAGTTAGATATTTTTATACACAGATTTCACTATTACGATAAATAACTTTTTCCGTATTGGCCTTAATCCCAAAATATCTCCAAATCAATAATCAAATAATTATCTAGACCCATAGTGTAAATTCCCAAGTCCTAGTGATCTAGTGGCTTCATTCCGCCAATTGTTTCGCAATCCTACATCAGGAAAACAATCGCTGGCGATTCAGCGAACAACCGCAAATCACGGGCAGCTCGCGTGAGAGACACGTTTGAGCGCGTGCGACGCCCAGCGATGCGAGGTGGTCAGGACGTCGCCGAAAGCTACGCCCAGAGACGCAAGCGATAGGCACTTGTTTGCTCAGCGCTTACGCTGATGATTTATGGAAGAATTAACAAAGAATTTATTTTTAGGGTTGTTGTCAACCGGAATCCATGTTTGTAAAGTTTGTGGCTTTGGAGGTGTGATTTGGTGCAGAAATAGAACCCAGTGGCGGAGATGACGGGTTTTGCTTACTTGTTTACGATGTGTGCAAATTCTATGGAAATATTACAGGAAAAAGGATTTATTTATGCATATGAATGTTTCAAATGATTGTTTATAAATTGTTATTTTTATAGATGTATGTTTTTAATTTACGACGCCAATGGTAGCAAGCAAATAAATATAGAAATAAACTTTATAACAATATGTTCTTCATTGCCAATATTTAAAAATATAATTGCTATTCTAGAATCTTATGCATTGTCTTCGAAATCTGTATTCTTTCCAAAACAAACAGGACCTTTAAGAACAACCTGCAAAAATTCCTATAACGACTCGTGGTATGAAATATTTCGAATTAGTACATTAGATAATTATCCATATTTTGGAGAATACTTCAACTAAATAAAAATATGGTGGTACATATATTTTAAGTTAATGAAAAACAAAAACAAAGAAAATAAAATGCTTTCTTTTAGGGCGGACGTTGATTTTTCGAGGGTTGTTTCGATTGTTATTTTTTTTTCATATGTAATACCACTAGTAACTTGAATCTTACTTAAACTTTTTGTCGTTTTGGTCACGCAGTACGATTGATGATTTTCTAAAAGCAACAAGCAGGAGTAAGTTAGGCAAAAATTACAAGTAAAATTCTGTTACGAATGGTATTCGGCATGACAATTCCTCGAAATCTATATATTTCTTTTAATTAATTACCCGTCACAATTTTGACAGAGGTTGTATGTAAGCAACGCCTTTTTAGTCGTGTAAATTCCGCGGCAATTCTCAGTAGTTAAATTCGAATCTGGTTGGTTCAATTCGCCCAAAATACTGTAATTGTATGATAAATTTTGAGTGGAAGTAAGATGTATGAAAGGTAAATTGGAAGAAAAAAAGTTGTTAAAGAAAATTAATCTTTATATTATTTAAGAACAATAAAAAAACTTATATTTAAAACACATAAAAATACTTATGTAATATGCTCTTATAGATGAAAAATAAATACAATTATTATAACTGATTAATGATACATCACAGACTTGAGGGGAGAGAGTCGAGGCAGTTTCGTGGCCTCCCAGTACATTTACGAATACCGTTTCGCATGTTGGAATGTCCAGCCTAGGTGGGTTTGATGAGCAGTCTTGTGGACGGAGTTAGGCCAGCGGCGCGGGCTGCAGCGGCCGGAGGACCTGCACGAGCCCGACCCGAGGCGCGGGCGCGGCCACCGACACCGCGCCGCCGCGCTCCTTGGCGTGGCGCTTCACGTGCTTGGCCAGGTGGTCGCTTCGCATGAACTTGCGCTCGCACACCTGGCACGCGAACTTCTTCTCTCCCGTGTGCGTGCGACGGTGGCGGGACAGTTCATCCGACCGCGAGAAACGTCGGCCGCAGTGCTCCCACTTACACACGAACGGCTTCTCGCCCGTGTGCGTACGCGAATGGGCCTTCAGGTGCGAGGATTTGAAGTAGTTCTTGCCGCAACCTGGGTGCTGGCATTCGTACACTCGTCGACGTTCTGGACTTGCGTTTACGGCACATGGTTGCGTTACGTACACAAGTTGTAACATTGCACGACCGTCAGGTGTGACGAGTAAAGCTGGCGCTTTTGGTACTGGTTTGGGAGCTATTGCTGGTAGAGTTCCTATTGTGGTTTTGACTGGAGTTGGTTTTTGTACAGGTTTTGGTGTGTCTTTACGACAACCCATTTTAAATTTGATACTTTTGAGAATATTTTCTTCCGGGAATTTAGTAACGGGAGAAACTGAACCATCTTTATTGGCTCTCATGATGACTGAGACAGCTTTGGGTTGGACCTCTTTCTCGGGAGGTGGTGTAAGAATCCTGACGGGTTCTGGTGGAGGTGTGGCAAGAAGAAGACGTGCGAGTTCTCCCTCATAGCGACAGACGCGCTTGCGGAGAGGAAGCTCGCTCTCCTCGCTCTCGGAGTCGGAGGGATGCGGAGTGACGACCCCGAGGTGGGTCGGAGACGGAGTCTTGCGTTTGCGGAAAGGCTGGAACTCGCTGCTGGGGAGATGCCCGTAGTACACCTGCAAACAAAGCGCACGGTCAGATCACGTGAACGTCAGCTACTCTCTGCGTGATCATCGCTCTCTCTCGCTTCCTCTCATTCCATACACCCGGGCTTTGTGAAATGTTTACATGAGGCTGTCTCTCTCCAGCCGTGACCGCACAACGGATTTCGACATTACTTATATTCGCAGGGATTAATCACAAAAATATAAACTACCACAATCATTCATCCCACCTCATGCAAATGTATCATATTTTTTAAAAGTAAAAAGTAGAAAAATAAAATTTGAAAGAACATTTAATTTAAATTTAAAATTTAAAGAAAATAGGTACAAAGAAGAAAATAAGTTAATATTTATTTTTAATAGTATTTATTTATTGTTATTAAAATTTGTTTTGTGTTGTGTTTGTAATGACAATAAAAGTATGAAATAAACAATTGAACTTACGTTTTGTGTGATCAAGGGTGGCGTTGAAGGAGGAGAAAGTATGGTAGCAAATTCACTCTCCATGTTGTCAACAATCACTAAACTTAAAGTTCATACACAAGTAATTCATGAACTGTTTGTGTGTGAGAGCAGAACTGATGTGTCGACCAAATAGTGAGGCTTGGAGTACAATAATGAAACTCCCGCGATTGCAGTTGTTTTGATCGGAGTGTCGATGTCTGCGGCAGCCAATGGGCGCCGGGGGCTCGTCCGAGGCAGCCAATGGGAGCCGGGCTGAACATGCGGCGGCCGCGTGATCACATGCATGACGTTCACGTGATCGCGGAATGATTCTGCCGGGCCAGATCGTGACGGTGACGTCACGAGGGCGTGCTGCTGCACTCTCTGACACACACACAGACAGGTAGACGTGCGTACGTCACACTGGGTGCCCCGCATTCATACAGCCGCCAGGACCGTATCACGGGGATTTCCTCCCGTTCTTCTTGCTTATATAATGCAATCAAGGTTTAAGCCTTGATTTTTACTTCTTATAACTTGTTCTTATATTTTGTATACAATGTTATGATAATTTTACACGTTTCATATCTTTTATTTTACACAATAAAAAATGTTTACATTTTGACACTTTTTCTACTACATACTAAAAAATAAGAGTTTATTTTTAAAAAATTGTGATAACTTATACCTAATAAAGAAACAATTATTTCAAATTTTAATAAATAAAATTATAATCTATTTTACAATTTTGAAACTATGAATTTCCTTATTTCCTTATTTATAAATAATGAATTTCTCTTTTTAATTTTAATGATGTGGTTTAATTTACTACTACAACTATTACAAATGATAAAAAAATTCATAATAGTCAACTTTTTTATTTTTTTTATTTCATTATATCAAGTTGATCACTAAAATTAATTTTCATTCTTAATTTATTAAAATCAGTTACCTTAGAAAAGTCAATTCTTAGAAACAATAGTTTAGTTAAAAAATTATACATTTTTTTAGCAATAATTTTGTTTGGAATTTTAAAAACCGGCCCTTAACCATGTTATCAAAAAAATAATAAACACGATGATTCAAGTCAAAAGGAATTTTTAAAAGTATGATCATAAATGGTTGTATTTTTTAAACTAGTACCTACAACTAGAATATATACCTTTTTACTAACTTTTATGATACATAGTAAAAAAGGTGTGTCACCGTTTTACGTTTTTTAACGTAAATATTTTAAAATATAGCTTCTACAATAAAGATAAATATTCTGTGAAACATTATCAACGTCAATACCCTAATAGCCCATATATTTTAGTTTGTAATGGAATTGTATTGTCACTGACTTATAACATGTCATGTAATCTGAAAGAAAGAGTAGATTCAACATGAAATAATCAGAAATTTTCTTTCGCAATTGCATTTCTATGGAGTTACAACAAACATTTCAGATATACATAATTATTCCATTAGTACTAAATACATGAGAATTTTTTAACATGAAACATGGGATTTGTCATATCCACGATTACGACTTGATATTTGATTGACAACAATGTATGTCTCATTTAAAATGAAACATAGGGAATGAATTTGACATTTGCTTATTGGTTCTTTTATTTTAACTTCTACAAATATATTTCCTTAATCTATGGACAACATTTTCTTAGAACACAATGTATATTTTTTTTAATTTAAATTTTTATTTAAAATATTTAATTCTGCAGCAAATTTTTAAATTTTAAATACAAAGGATACTTTGGAACAGTCATAGCGATAAGATTTCAAAATAATAGTAGCTTAAGTAATATAAATTTATAATATTTAAATAATGATTAGATTATTTTCAAAATATGACAATGATATTAGAATATCATTAAACTAGAGCAAACAAAAATTGGCATGTGTTTAACTACAGATAAAACAATACAATAATGACTAACCGAGTGAAGTAGAAATTTCCTGCTACGGCCCTGCAGTGAGTGTATCACCCGTTGTAGGCGTGAGCGCGTGCGTCATTGGAATATTGATCGAAGCAAGCGCTGACTGTATGAACATCTCATGATCTCATGCACACTTATCTCTATCGCACTTCCACATACGAGTGGGCACATGTTTGTCCTTGTCGCAGTGGGTGTGTGAAAACAGGCTATCGCGCACCTAGGATCCTCGTTGTCTTTTGTTTGAATTTTATGCGAGGCGCGTTCTTAACTTACCTTACATGCTAACTGTCTAGTAAGTCTGTTTGCGTTGAATACATTATTTGATTTATTTTTAGTTTGCTCATTGTTTATATTTCCTTTTTGATTATTATTATAAATAAAATATGTTGTATAAACAATAAAGATAAAATATAACCCAATAACCATAAAAATGATATTATTTATTTTATGACTATCTTAATACTAAATTTTATTTCAAAGTAAATATTTTTCTTCCTAGAATAATTTAGACTTTTAAATTTTTCTATTTTTATTTTAGAAGACATTTTCTTTCCTGAATATTTGAAAATTTCTGTCAAAAAAATTTAATGCCTCTGTATTACCACTGGCGGTCTTTAATATAGTATATAAATTTAAAAAAAAATATTTTTCGCGCCTCTGTACATAATTTAAAATCGTCCAGAAACTATCTGTTTGCCAGCCTAGGCAGTCTTGTGTATCACACGCTCAGAAACTCTTATGCGAGATCTCGTATTTGCAAAATTATGTCAAAATATTCTCGCTCTCGCAAAAGTTTAGTTTGTGGACTAGTGATACAAATAACCATTTTCAAGCAAAGACAACCAATCGATTCTGTAGGCAAAATTACATAAATACTCCAATTTTCATATTTTTATTCCAACGGATACAATTTTTAAAAGAGAATAACTGAAAATAGCCAAAATCCAAGATTTCTTACATTTTCCTCGATTTTTAACAAATATCATTTTTTATCGAGATTGTATTTCGAAAACGGTGTGAAATACTTGAATATTGTGTGGAAATTTGGAATCAGCGCATTAATATATATTAAAGTCCAGCAAATAAAAAATTTGGAGAACTAGAATCAGTTTTTAAAATCGTTGAGATTGTATCTTTGTCCCTTTTAGAGATATACTTAAAATACACACTTTTTTGAGGAGCAATTCTGGAAAAGACATAATTAAATTCTGTTTGTAAATTTTAAATAAACGCATCGACAATTATCAATATGCACTATTTTTAAAATTCCTACAGTGGCTTAGGACTATTTTTCAGTGGCTCTAGCCACTGTAAAACTAGCCTGTATTTTACAATTAATAATAAATTAGTTAATTTAGAAGAAACGAGTAAACTTTCACTTTCAATTCACTGATTATTTGTGAAATTTTCATTTCTATTTCATCAATGTTATTTTCTTTAATGGGATATTACGCTTACTTACGTTGTGGCTTGTAAAACAGGGTCATATACATATTATATTATAAACAAATAACATATTGTTTTCTGTTTTCCATATTTTTAAAGGCACGACTTTAAAACATGATATAAAGTAAACAATAAACAGATAAATGTCAAATATATCGTGAAACATAAAGATGGTATGACAAAAATAACTTTTAACAATTTCTTTTAAAATATGAATAAATAAATAAACAAGAATGCAGTAGGAAATAGTTTATATGGAAGTCTAGTCTAACGTTTCGCTGCCTATTTCAGCTTCAAGACTAAGAAGATATACAATAAATATGTATAAATAAACTCTTTTAAAATAAATTGTAGTAATTTTCTTGCTGCAAGTACCAATAAATTGAAGGTCATGAACTTGGCTAATTTAATACAGCCTTTAGTTGTCTCCAAGGTAAGAACAAGGAAAATACCAGACTACACTGTATCAGCAAAATGATGTAATAATAAACGATTTTTTGGTAGTCGATAAATATACAACCGAACTTTGAAACTTGGGAAAATAAATAAATACTTAAAATCAAATAAACTAAATACCGCATAAACGTAACAATCTAAAATTAAAATTCTGCTGAACTTTGCGCTGTCAGCTTGTCTATTATAGATCAGATTAATGAGAATACGTAATTTAAATAAAAATGTCCAAAGGCCACAAAAACTTTGAATAACGCAGTAAATTTTTTAGCATTTCTGCCATTTCTCAATGAAATGTAAATAATAATAATTATTTCAAACATCTTTACTTAAGATAAGATAAAGATTTGAAATCTCTCCGGCCTTGAAAAGTATGAGCAAAGGATGTTTGGACTTTGGATATCGGGCGATGATATTTTAAAGTTTTACAATGCTCTTTACTTTTTAAAATCGAATTGTATTGTAATGTTCAACACTTCCTTGCGTGATTTTAATTTTAAAATTAATCTTTGTATATATAATTACAAATTATCACGAAGATGTTAAGATATATGTATGTGCTAAGTACGTTACTGAATAAAAAGTAACCTTTGAAAATGAGTAATTGTTCATTTTCTTATTCACACAAAGGAAAAAATTAGTAGAATCAAATACAAAGAACTAATAACAATTTGGTTAAAATATTTTTTTAAATGAAAATCTTATTATCAAAATTTAGAGAATTTTGTATTAATTAATGATTTGACTGACTATTTAAAAGTTTTTTAACGAAACATTAACCTTATTTTTCTAAAAGAAATTTACATTTTTGTTTTACTTTGTTTTCGTTTTTAGTAATTTTGTACTGTAATATCGGTTATATATAAAATATTGAATTTTTTTTAGATCAATTGCTAGTTCAGATTAGGGGAATGATCTGTGAATATAGAAAAAATAATTTGAATAATACTAATAATATTTAGGGATCGTACCAGACTCACAACTGCAAATGACATCATACAACAATGCATATTATGATTGGATCTTTAAATAGAACTTTGTTGCATTAGTCATTAAAAAACAATTCCATGCAGAAACATATAATTCTTCGCCAATTTAATTTTTGTGTTGCTTTCTCTATTTATAAACAGAATCGAACTTTGGTTCCTTTTGTTACAGTCTGCAATTTCAATTAATAATTGTCCAATTATAAATACATTTTCAGCTAACTTTAATTTTATCCCTGATTTTTTTTTATTTCATCATAACATTGATAAAATTTAACTTAAATATTATTATCTATAATTTAAATTTTAATAATTAATTAGTATGGCCGAATGCATCAATATAATTAAAAAACATTTATTAATTACAATATTATTTAGAAAATTGTTTAAAATTGTTGTCAATATTTCTATTATTTTTTGTTTGTTGTTGATTCAACTAGTAAATAAACGCATCCAATTATTAATTTTTTAACACAAAGTATCTTAAACAACTAATTCGACTGCATTAATTACTGAAAAAATAGTAAAAAAATTCTCATGCGCATAGTTTTTGAAATACAGGAGTAAACTGCTAAATTTCTATGGGTAAATTAGCCACTTGAAGTCAAGAGGTAGTTTTCCGGTCACTTGAGTTTTATGTCCATAATCCAATTATTAGTTAGACCCTAAGATAAGAAACTTGTTAGGTTTCTACCTGCGGCCTATACGTCTGTGTGTAAGACAGAGACAGAGAAAGTCGTAAAACTTCCCCCTTCGAATATAATAATTGGTCTTAACAGATGTTGTGAAAATATTTAACTATTAATTTTATAGTGCAAAATATCCTAATCAACTAATTTGACTACGCTGATTATGAAGAAAATAGTGAAAAAAATCCTAAGGCACTACATTCTGAGAAAAAAGTGTACTCCGCTAAAATTTATAACAAATTTTATTAACAATTTTTTTGGCGTAAAATATCTTAAACAACTAATTCGATCCTGCTGATTACTAGAAAAATAGTGAAAAAATTCTCAAGTGCATAGTTTTTGAAAAACAAGATTAAACTGCCAACTTTCTTTAGGATAAATTAGCCACTTGAAGTGAAAGAATAATTTTTATTCCCCTCCAAAATAATTAATTGGTTTTGACAGATGTTAATCTTAATCAACTATGGAATAACTATTGAATCGAAGTAAATTATAACTTAATAATTGAAAATTGTATAAATATAAGTAATATAATTAGTCAATGTTTATATTTTAAATATGAAAATTGTACTGTTTTAATATTTTCTATTCGTATGCTGCATTTATTAATACGTACTAAAGTATGCAAATGGAAAATGATATCATATGATTATAAATAAATATTTATAAGAATTTTACTATTATATGATAATTCATTTCCGATGTTTATTGTTTACAATGTTTATCTATATAGCTGAAGTTATTTGAAAAATTAGATAAATTATTGAAATATTAAATAAATAATAAAATATACTTAATTGCTTTATAAAAAGTTATACACTATCACAAAATCGACCCAAAAAATTCATTTCTGTGTCTTGGTAGAAAAATAATCAAATGTTGTTACAAATGCAATATAATTTATTGGAAAAATTCCTTGAGGGTACAGAGGTGTTTCGTACCTAGTTTTACTTGCATTTTAGATTTGTAAACAATCAGTCTACAGTCGCCTACAATAAAGTTGTAGTTTATATTTAAAATTTTTATTTTACTCTTACAAATATAAATACTTAACAAGGACTTCGTACTAATTTTTAAAATTATAACATAAAGCTTAGTAATCTTCTATTATATTTTAATATTGCGTTATTTTAAATTTTGCAAAATTTTGAAATAAATCTTATTGCTTTAGTACTTTTGTATTTGAACATACAGTATAAATATATTATAATAAATTATTATAAAATTTAGCGTTGTCATAATGAAAACCAAATTAGAAAAACATGTTTGTAAAAATAATCACACTCATCCTTGTATTGAAATTGTCATTTATTTAAGCTTTATTTTATATAAACAATTTTTGGTGCGTATTTTGACCGTTACAAAAACAGGTTAGATAGATATATGTACAATTGTAGACAAATTTAAATACCTAACTGTACTTCCTTTATGCAGTAAATAAAAGATGAGTTTGGATATATTCGACTTCAAATATACTCATTAATTATTCATTATTTATATATTAATTTTTATTTTGAGTACGTGTTTCTAAACCGCTTAGATATTTTTGTCCGTAATTGTGTAAATTGTTTGCGCTCTTGGAAATAATTGCAGTTTATATAATTAGCAAAAGCTTACAGCAAATTTGTATTTTAATTACGGCCTGTCTCGCATTCCAGACATTACTAGCGTCAGTTTTTGACCTTTGCACCTGTATTGTTTGAATATTTATAACTTGATTCGTTTCAAGGAATCTGTACATAGCTTGTTAGTACAATATTTAAAATTGAAATTCTTGGTTCAGGGTTTTCTACATATATTTCAATTGTAAATAGTAGTAATGTTAATGTTTGTAAATAATCTTAAATTTTGTTTGTATTTTGATTATTGACGATTTATTTATATAGGTGCCATCTATATAATTCAAAAGTAATTATGTTTCTTGTAAAACCAGTATAATAGTTATCTACAAATAATTATAGTAATATTTATTTTTTAAATACAGATTTATTGCACTGTGTGTAAGCAATATATTTAGAATGTGTTCTATTAGATGTATTTTATTTAACTATTAAGTATTTATGTATTATGGTACTGGTTCTGCCATCTATGATTCAGTGAGAGAACATTGCGTCTGAGCTTTAAGCGGGAGAAAATATTCCTGCTACATTGCCTGCTAAGACCGATAGTTACTTGAATTCCCAGTATGCATTACTACGCAACCTGCTATACCGATTTGTTTTGTTAGTTGCTTCATTTTCTAACTAGAGCGAGCATTTCAATATAACATTTCAAAATATAGTTAGCTAAGATGCAATATACCGGACGACTATAAAATAATAGATGTTATTATAGTAAATGTCTAATATATTTATGTTTTTGCTGAGTCAAAAAATGGCACCGAATAGATAACAAATTAATCTGATGGATAAAGAAACTCGTGAGACGTTTTTAGCATAAAATTGTATTTTTACATCCGAAATATCTGAAAAATAATTATTTTTGGGTCCAAAATTTTGGTTTTTGAAAATAGTCCATTTAGATAGAAGGCGAAGTACTGGTTTAAATTTTTCAAACAGAATTTAATTATCTCTCTTCGTTTCTGAAATATTTGCTCTCAAAGTTGAACCTTAAAAAAGTGTGTTTTTTTGGTATATCTCAAAAACGGATAGAGATACAATCTCAACGGTTCTACAAGGCGATTCTGCGGACAAAGTTACATAAAGAAATGTTTTTTCCGCATATATGTTCTTTGGAACGATTTGGTGAAAAATGAGAAAAACGAAAAAACCTAAATTTCAATTTTTCTGTCGAGAACTTTTTGTTTCCAAAATTATTCATTTTCTGATCTTAAGTAAACATCGACATGCTGATTTCAAATTTTCAGACGGAATTCAATTATCTTTCACTGTTCTCGAGATATTCGTGCTCAAAGTTGAGTTTTGGCAATACCTAAAAAAATAGGTTTTTTAGGTATAACTCTTTAAGAGTTAGGTTTACGACTTTGGCGACCTCACCAATCGATTCTACGGGCAAAATTACATAAGTGTACCAATTTTCAGATTTTTATTCCAAAGGATACAATTTGTAGAAAGGAAAAACGAAAATGGCCAAAATCGAAAAAAACACCTGATGAACCCCTTGCGATTTTTTCGATTTTTGGCTATTTTCAGTTTTTTCCTTCTAAAAATTCTATCTGTTGAGATAAAAATCTGAAAATTTGTACACTTATGTAATTTTGCACTTAGAATCGAATGGTGAGATTGCCGAAACCGTAAACCTAACCGTTTTAGGTATATACCTAAAAAACCTGATTTTTTAGGTACAACTTTGAACTCAAATATCTCGAGAACTGGAAGAGATAATTGAATTCTGTTTGAAAATTTAGAATCAGCACATTGATATCTACTTAAGTCCAGGAAATAAAAAATTTTGGAGATAAAAAGTTTCCAGGCGAAAAATTGAAATTTAGGTTTTTTCGTTTTTCTCATTTTTCACCGAATCGTTCCAAAGAACGTATATGCGGAGAAAACATTTCTATATGTAATTTTGCCCGTAGAATCCAGTGGTATGATCGTTAAAATTGTATCTCTAACCATTTTTGAGATATACCCGAAAAATACACGTTTTTGAGGTGTAACTTTGAGAGCAAAAATCTCAGGAACGAAAAGAGATAATTAAATTATGTTTGAAAATTTGTAATCAGCGCAATATCGTCTATCAGAATGGACTATATTCGAAAACCAAAATTTTGGACTCAAAAATTTCTATTTTTTGATTACTTCGGCTATATACGAAAAATTTTGGAGTGAAAAACAAAAAATTGTAACTTTTTATGTTTAAATGAGATTGTAAATTACTTGAAGATATAAATAAAAATTAATTTTTCATTGGAAATGTGAAATTTTAATATTTTGCTGACCCATCAGCTAAACGAACAATGATTTTGTATTATAAACCCATTTTTTAATTAAAAAAATTAAAGATTTTGTAAAATTTTAACGTTACGGTAAAGAAAAAGTTGCACAGAAATACACACAACAAAGATACACTATTGGGAAAGTCTATATATATAATTTCATACGCCTTATACTGCAATAGTATACAGCAGAATTATCGTTCTGTAATGTGGGTTGCTTAAATTGAACTATGATTCCACTGCTTCATTTCTCTGTAATCTCACATTGTAAATAAAATTATAAACATTTCTAAATATTGTGGATATTTTGTATTCATCATAATTTTTAACATTTATTATAAAACATTTTTGGTAGGAATAGTACGAGTATAGTTAAGCTATAGTATATTATTTTTACTTATACTTATGAAGTTAGAAAAATATTATTATAGGTATCGTTGGTTCTCAAAAGAGAATTCTTTTTTTTTTAATAATTCCTTCCATGTTGCATCAGTTTATAAAATTTTATCTTGTGTGCAATACAAAGAATTAAAATTAAAATGTAGAAAAATTATCCAGTTCATTCTGGTATGTTTGAATGATTTCATTTAATTCTTTCATTTCTAATAAAAAAGTATTTGTGTGAAATGATAAATGACATTAAATGCATAACAAGAAATAAAAATAAAATAAAAATAGGGTAGTTCTTACCTTCAAATAGTTATAAATACTTGGTAATTTGGTATATCCATATTCTTGCAAATAGATGTGTCTCGTATCATTTTCTAACAATAACTGAAAACAAAACTTGTAACAAAGGGAAATGTCGTTTCTTTTAGATAAAATTATTTCGAAGTAAAAAATATTAATTAGATTGTGAAACATTAAAATAATAATAAAAAAATATAGAATATAAAAAAAAATATACAAGAAATTTGCGCATCCCTCCTTTCCTAATTAATTTTCATTTAATTAATTAAAGGTAATAATTATTGAATTACATGATAGCAAGCTTTTAAATAAGTGTCCTCAGTTATTTATTCAGTTGTTTTCAGACAATCGACCAGGCAATGTAGTGATGAGAGTGTTTCATTTTCTTTTATTAATTGTAAGGTTTTACTGTACGTTGATTTATTGATTGAATTTTTTTCTCAATTAATCGTTCAACAATCTACTTTTTAGAAAATAGTTCAATTTATGCAAGAAAAAATGTTTAAAGTATGTAAAGTTGAAAAGAAGTGTATTTATTTTATATACAGGTGTTCCACAACTTAGGACAAAACTGTACGACGTGCTGATCATGAAACAAAAAGATTTTTTTTAAATTCGCAAAGTTAAGGGTAGTTTGCTTGATGTAGACACAATATTAGACATTTATTAGTATTAGATATTATGGAAACAATTAATTTCATTGTAGAAGATTTGAAAAAAAATATTGAAAATAACTATACCGACCAGTTGCAAGAAAAATGTTTGCATGTTAAGTCAGGTTAAGTTGGGTTAACTTAAATTAAGTTACATCGGTTTATGTTGAGTTAGATTACCTTAGGTTACCATAGTTTAGATTAGATTAAGTTGGGTTGGGTTAGTTAGGCGTGTGTGTACACATCTTTTGTATTAAATAACTTTAAAAACAAATAAATGCGATATTAAGGTCAACCGAGTCGGCCCGCCATTTTGTATTGTTTTTCCCCAAATTTCATTAAAATCGAGGGTGGAAAAATACTTTGACAAGTTGAGCAACTAATTTGTTAATAAATAAAATATTTAAATTTTTAAATATTTTTTTTATGGCAAAGATGATTTTTATTTGATGTATTTGGAACATAAGAGAAGAGTTTGAGTATCACCGGTCCAACATGTGGCCGGTCTAGTGTCAGATAGAGGTGCGCGCGCAGTGTGTTTCTCCCACTTCGCCCGGCGGTTGCATTTAGCAGGAGTTAGTTGTCATCCAGCTTTGGAAGGGTGAAGTATAGCACTTCCCGCTTCTGAAATCCGCGCCGAATTTACGAAAAAATGTGCATGCGTTGACATTTGGCAACTGTCACTATTATTATTGCTTTGATTTCGCGATTTATTCTTTCTCGTGATTGGTTTTTGTTGTGATTTTGCGGACTGTTATTATTTGGTGTTGTGTTTTTTGGCGATTGAAGTGACATTTAGCGATGCTAGCGTGGAGGCCACGTGACTACTTCAGACCGTTTCGGAGTTGAATTTTGAGTGAAGATTACGGAGGTGGACATGTCTAGAAGAAAACAGAGCAACCCCAAACCACTTAAAAGTGAGTCATCATTTGTTTACTTCTTTGCCGTCTGTTCATTTGTTTACCGGCGTTAATCCATTGCAATCGCTTGTTTACTTTCGTTTCAAATGTTTTTCGCGTTTGTTTCAACATGTTATTTGTTGCGTTTATTATATTTTCATTATTTATACATTGAATAGCGCATATATGAGGTTAGTTCATACACTGTCTGTTAATAAACGTGTTTTTAATATTAAAATGTATAGCCGACTATTAAAAAATGTTTTACTGAATGTTCAAATAGTAATTTATTTGTTTTGGCGTAGGATCAACACAAAATATTAATATTTTATATTCGATTTTGTTGATAAGTACAAAGCATTTATTCTAGCGATAATAATTATTTTAATTACCAGGATAAAGATAGATTTATGTTATCAAATGATGAGTAACATTTATGTAAATTTTGAAATCCTGTTTCATTTATAATTTATAACAAAAAATTATCTTTATAATTATCAAATTTGATTAAATGTTACAATGGAAACATATAAAATAGTCTACAAGTATGGAATACTATTACTGTATAAATAACAAAATCAGCGTAAAACGATAGTTGAATAAACGCTGACTGAATAATTTAAGTATTATTTTACAAATATATTTTACTAGGAATTTATTCTAGTATTAGTATACAATACATCTATTTCTATTTAAATTATGGTCTACATTAAAATGTATGTAAAAACAATTATTGATAAAATGTTTGTGAAAAATAAATGCAACAATTTGTTTTGCAACTAAGCAACCTGTAATTTGACAAGAGAATTTATGCACCAATTAAAAACCAGTAGCAAATAATAAATACTGAAACCATTAGATAATTATTCAAGTATTCCATTATGGAATTATATAATAAATTGTGTTGGGCAATAATTACACTTGTTTTTAAAAGCGGCCATTAAAAGACAATTTTAAACACTTAAAATTAATAAACATCTCATCTCAGCTACCTTTGAAAAGCCACTTGTTTCGTTGTCAAAACAAGACATAAACAAAAATAATAGTAGCAAATAATAAATACCATTCGATAATTATTCAAGTATTCCATTATAGAATTATATAATAAATTGTGTTGGGTAATAATTACAGTGGTTTTTAAAAGCGGCCATTAAAAGACAATTTTAAACACTTAAAATTAATAAACATCTCATCTGAGCTACCTTTGAAAAGTCACTTGTTTCGTTGTCAAAACAAGACATAAACAAAAAACAAAGGAAAAAACAAATAAGTGAGCATCGGTCGTATAAGTCCGGACAGGCGAGATGATTTAGGCGTCAGAAATGAATTTATGATTGCGTTCTGTCTTGTAAACGATTAAAATATGCCCGGGGGCCATTCACAATTGCCTGCTTAATATTCATAGTGATATTTATGTAGAGATAATAGACAGGGGCGTGCACCAGCCTGACATATAAACATACTTAGCGCAAACTTCACACTGCTAAGGCACATAGATATAATAATTTCGTGATACCGACGCCTTTTTGCTCCGACTGCTGAATTGGCCTAATTATTCCACTTTGCATTTGCATAAGCGAATAATTATATCTCACATTAGAATTACTAATTATTTTTGTGTTGTAATTATAACTGATATACGTCAAAATGTTTTCACCGGCATGACATTCTTTATACTATACTTTAAGATTAGTATGCACTTTTTAAGATTTCATCAGCTCGTAAAATAAAAACATCGATTTTTCGTCGCTAATTATATGTTAAATATTTGAATCAACATTGCATTTTTAATTCATAACAAGGAAAATTTATTGTTGCTTATGAATATCAAATTTGTGATAGCAACATACTGAATTTCTCTTTTTACAAGAAATTATTAACGCGATAATAAAATATTTATAGAATTTTTTATTATTATTAAGAAATACACAAATATTAAGATAACTCTAAAATTACACAACGTCTTTTTCGTTTTATTCCTGAATCATATTTTTTTTATAAAAAAAAAATTAAGAAGGAAAAGCACCAAAACATTCTTGTTCAAGACAATTTTACTTGTCATATGTAATACCACTAGTAACTAAAATCTTACTTGTAATTTTTGTCATTGCAATTTAATTGGATGAAAAATTTTTGAGTGGAATTGTCCCTGAATTAGACTTATTCAAATTATATTACTTAAATTCACGAAAAAATTTGTGACCTTTTTTTAACATCCTGTATATAAGTAATGTTATCCATAAAAAATCAATTTTTTTTTTGTTCCGCATATTATTATGGAAATAATTGAATAGTATACATTAGATAGAAGATCTGGAATTCATTTGGTTTTTTCAATGAATAGATACACATAGAAATCAGCTAGATCTAGAATCCGAGGCGTAAAAGAAGCAATAAAGCCATCTCCGAAGTTAGCTAACGGGTGTTAGTTCGCACTTTCACCGCTAGTTGGCATCAGGGTGGGCGTGGGAAGTGAAAAAGATCTGGTATCAGTCATTTCCTGGATGCTAACCGCTGATTGCAGGGCCGTATCGAGTAGTATCGTGATAACCCCGGCCCCGGACTGCACAAGTGCGGAATCCGCCGGAGCCGGCCCTGGCAACGCTGATCAAATGTTACGATTCGACCAAGTGATATTGTTAGTATTTCCGCTGCATTTTCAAATCACGAGATTGTTTGATGGAATCACGAGAGCTGTGTTCTGGTTTAGTTCCTAAACGATACACTAAATTTATTTCTCTCCCATTTCAAATACGATAATCGTCTCTACTCCCAATTTTAATAAAGTATTTTTTTTTTTCGAAATATATACTAAAGTACACGATATCACTCCGCAAAGTTAGCCAAAGTAGTAGCTAAAGTAAAACTTTACAGACTCTTATGTCAAAATTTGACTTTACGGACTCATCTGTCAAACTGAAATACCTATATTTTAATACTTTTATTTTTTTGCAGTTTATTTTAGCACTATCTAAAATAACAAACATATTATTTTATTATTGGTGAATTAATTTATTATTACCTTTGATAATAATTTATCTGATTTCATGCAGACGACGTCTAAGTAGGTGTAAACATAAATGAAAATTATAAAGAAATATTTGACACTTTGACAGTATGTTTGTTATTACAGCCATCCCCGTCTCAGTAGCTAGCTGACGTTTTACAAACACATAATGCTATTTATTTATGTTTTTAATTAACAATTTAAAGATCGTAGAATAAATTCCAGATGCGTAGTAATAAAAATTATACTTTAGTCCCTTGATGTAAAAATAGCTATTACTCCTACTCTTAAATATGTTTGCTTCAAAATCCTTAAAGTCAAATTTTCTATTTTTTATTTTTATTGAATTATTAGATAGATATCTTTTTTTAAATGGAGCATGAATTAAATGAATAAATTTGTATAGATATTATGAAATATGAATATCTATTTATTGATATTTGTACTGATTTCACAACAGTAAATAAAATCGTGACATTTATATCTAATTTAAATGATGTATTCTTTTTAAAAATAATTTATTTTGTATTCTAAAGGCTAGGTTAAATCTGTAATCTTTTCCATAATTTATGATCGCCAGACATTTTGGTAGAAGATAAGAAATTTTTTGTATCTGTTCAATTCTAAATATGAAATTGTATATATTTGTTTAAAAGTCAAGGATTATCTGTATCTCTAATTGTATAACCCAAAACATTTCGATAAAATCTCATTTAGTATTCAGTAAAATTAAAAACCACTCAAGGTTCAATACACTATCAACGTGAAAAGTATTTTTAAAACAAAATTCGTTAGTGGAGCTGGGCTTATCTAAATGTATCAATATGAAAACCACCTATTAATTATATGTGTCGTAAACCGAAGTATTTTTAACTATAATGTATAGGCTTTGTTATCTCTGGAAAATATTACTGCTCCGCCTGTTGCTATCTTATCACGGAATTATCAGCGACCAATCAGAATAACAAATGATTATTTCTGAATATTTTTAAAAGTTTATCAGTTTCAAATGAAATTTTGTTTCTATGTTGATAAGTATATCGCATTCGAACCGAACGCTTACATATCAATATTGGACTGAACTCATTTCTGTAACAGTTTTGAAGTATAATTCTCATTTTATTACAAAAATGTCAAAGATAACAAAACAGGATGTTCTGATTAAATGTTAACAAAAATTTCAACATATTTTCCTATGTACAAATAAATTTTAAAGTTCTACTAAATTGTTCAGTAAATCTATCAAGCAAATTAATACAGATTCGTATATTACTTGATTTTACTTGTTTCGTTTTTATTTGTACGAGTGTGTATTTTAATATCTTTAATAATTTTTGATTTGGTTAGGCCTATTTAACAAAAATACTTTTTATATTTGTATTTACAAGATCTTTCATATCATTGTACCGTTTTGATTTAATTTTTTCATATGATCGTAGTTTCGTAGTAAAGTTGTACATTAGAGGAAAAAATAAAATAAAACCTAATCAGTAGTTAAAAATATACAATACAAGGAATATGATTTTAAATGAAATATTTTTGTTTAAAAATTAATAAACTCTATTTTTCTTATTAGTATTGTGGTTTCTATGAAATAAAATTTATAGTTTAGATAGCAACTGAATATTTTAATTGGTATATCTAGAATATGACCTTATATTTTAGGACGTGTGTACCAGCTAATCAGAAGATTTTGAACGATGAACTTTTAAGAAATACTAGCACGTTAGATCACTAAGCTATCGCTTTGGTATTTATAAATAAATGCTGATAGAATGATATAGAATTTCAAAACTTGTTAATGCTTATATTTTAAAATAAAAATCAAAGGAAGTATTCGTAAAAGAATTAATGATTTTTAGCCTGTAATTTTAGTGGTATTCCTTTTAGGGATGGTCAAAAAACATCGATTTTTTTAAATCATTGTGAATGTTTTGATTCATCGAGTAAAACATTTTATTTTTATATATAAATGTAAATATTAATACATTAATTTTTCTTTATTTATTTTCATGTGTGCAGAGGTTTTCAAAAACTTGATACTTTTGGTTATGGACAGATATTACTAGTCTCTAATGTGTTGGCGGCTTAAGTATTTAAGTTTAAATCGTGTATGGTGACATTTGATACAATGTAATATGTTGTTTATTTAATTTCGTGTTTTATTATATAAAACAAACTGATATGCGATAAGGTATCTAATTTTATTTTAAAATATAAGTTATATAAAAATTCAAGATCAGCTTAGAGTTGACTTGAGAACACATAACGACTGAACAAATTGATAAAATTTTTGTTCTTTGTACATTGAACTTCAAATTTGCATGTGAAATTGGCAGTCATTTATCGCAATTATCTCCTCAAGTCGACTCTCAACTTTTTATAAAGTGTAATTGGAAGAAAATATTCGCGGTTGGTAAAAAGGCGTATTTATCAAGTTACCAGGTGTTGCACACCTTCAACTGTTCTTCCTTGGGAACCAGCGACGCATTTGTTTCACGACCTTCTTGATTGTATCACCACAGAACAAAACATTTGCCTATCGTAATCCGTTACAGGGCGTAAGTTACCTATTGGTAGAAAAAGCCCGTGTCCAATTGGATTGGCTATCCATATACAAATCAGTATTCGATGATGTATTAGAGGTAATTGATTGTTTAGTATTTTGCTGAGGCAATTTAGATTTTTTGAGCGATAGCCTTATAGACAGTCAAGGAAGCGTTGATATTAATATTCAAATATTTTAATTATGAAAATTGATTGCTGTATAAAAAGTCACAGTAGTAATTTGTTCTCGTCATGTTGTATTTTTTAAAATGACGATGTTTTATTTTAATTAACTATTATGGAATTTAATATGGATTCAGCATTCAACCAGTGATATTTTAATCCATTTGATTTATATCATTTGCATTCCGAAGTAATCAGTTTACAATGATTGGATTTGAATTCTAATCACATTGATACGATTGCGGAAAGTGCCGCTAATTGGATATTTTAATAAACATATTGAAATTTGCAAAGTTTATATTTACATATTTTTACTCAAATTGCATTGACTCATAAGTAGTAGGTACTTATCGTAGAATTAATTTTTATTTCATTATTAGATTTATATTTTTTTCTTCCTCAGCATCATATTCGTAACGAAAAAATTCATTTACCGGACTTATAACGTAAATTACTATTATAGTGCCATGATGAAGACTAATGAGGCAAGACGTCGGTAATGAAATAAAAAAAATCAACTGAAGACTGCCTGTCCCTCTGTCCGATTATTTCCTTGGACAATAAATAAAGTAAAGTAAAGGATAATTGCACAAATATTTTGAAATGTTCAATTGATTAATATTGGAATAATCCATTTCTACAATCTCCTTTCGAAGAACTTGTATCCATAAAGAACAAAAACTAGACTATTTATTTTCTGTTAATAGTAATTAAGATTTATTCAAAAAAGCTCAAAACATAAAGGTAATTTGTAAGTAAATAACACAACACGATATCCTTGTATATTTTGGAAGTGTTCCGGCCACATACGAAGTGAAACAGCATGCCACAAGTTGCCAGTCCATAAAACAATAACGCCCCTTCGTAAAAGCCCCAACCCCGACCATGGTGCATGCACAGACGCGACGAAGAACGGATGCAGCGTTATCGGAAATGGATCTGAGAACAGAGGGACGTTGACAGGACGCGAGAACAACTATTAGACAGTCGTACCAATCAAGAAGCTTCGATTAACCAGTGATTTTAGTCCGGCTTATGCGATTGAAAATGGAATTCGACCAGCGACGGCTGTAATGGATTCGATTACGGCTAGACAATGTTGGACTAGGTCTGACTAATGTTACACATACCCCGACATTTAAAACTCTTTCAGACACTTGAATTAATTTATTGGAATAATGTATTAGGGACTTTAACTTAATGTAGGATTTCTGTTCAGGAGATCTAATCGGAAATTTAATATTTTAAGTTGATGCACTTTCAAAATGTTTTGTATTCTGTACACTAATTTAGGTTATTTACATACATTATAAATTCAAAACAAATGAAAAGCATTTTCAATGAAAACATGACCCAACCTAAACCTTTCAATTAGTGTTCACTATTTATGGTTAATTAAAAGGTACACATTAATAGTTATTTTTATTGTTTACTGACAACAGTGAAACCTTAGGGTAAACAATATATAATATTTGATAGAACATATAAAAACCAATATTGGTAATCCAAACTATGTAGTTTATTTTCCGTTTTGGTATATACCTATTTATTATTTACCTATTTTCCTTGTAAAGGCTTGGGTTATTTAAAACTTCATATCTGGTCTAGGGGTAGTTTAAGCTGACAGTTTTCTCAGGTTACGCATAGGGGAAAGAACAAAAGTTTTCCCGCAGACAGCCGGGGATATCGGGTGAAGTCAACTTTTTGCCACACGTTAACATTGTCCCCTGCTGAACTACGATACGATACGATTTATTATATGAGCGTTAGGGATAAATTTACATAAAATTTACTACTTTTTCAAACTAAAACCTTTGTTTCATTAGTTATATGAAACATAAAAACTACCAGAAACAAGAAAAGTTATTAATACTAGAAAAACACTTTGAAATAACTAAGATAGGGATACAAAAATAGCAACAGCGAATAGATAACAGTAATTATAAGGTGGCAATGATTTCTTTTAACCTAAAAAGTTAAAAATATGACGTCATTACTAAACCGCAATAGGAGCAGTGGCGGCTTACTTGATTATCTTGCTCTGACTAGAATTTTTAAGAGACCTTATCATCTTGTTATTATGGCCCTTCAAGAGCTCCTGCCGCCTCTAAAGCTGCCCTCTATATTTTCCTATTCTTTCATTTTCTTCTTGTCATCTTGATCTTATTCCTTGGGGATTGCTTTAAATATTTTTTCACAGGTTCATCCTCACTCATTCGTTCTAGGACTAGGTGTCCCAACCGCCTTAGTCAATTTTTTTTTTGCTATTACAACTAATTCCAACTCTTTATACGTTGCCTTAATTCGATGTTCATCCTTATTCTCCACAGATTTTCGTTTTCTTGTTGATAGCCGCTGGCGTAGAAGAAAAATATGTAAAATCAGCGAGTAAGAAATAACTAGTACAATAGAAACCTGCAATATCGTCCTAAATGTCACTATAAAACTAGATAACCTAAGAATGAAGTTACTAAAAACTATCAACAACTGACAGATTTAATTTGATAACTAAAAATTCCATACCCTATCGAGTAATATTAACAGTGCATCAATACAACAAAATCAGAAACCAGATTTTTATATGACTATCTGGTACGTAAAGACAAAATTTGGTGGGAGCAGATAATTATATTGTACATTTCCCTAAATATATATTTTCTTCCTAATTTACCAAAAGGTATGGAAACGCTATGCTCAAATGGCGACTTTTAAAACTCGAGAAATCTCGGCGAAATTCGAGACCGAGACGAGATATAATATTCAAAACGAGAAATAAACGAGACGAGATAAAATATTTTATATTTAAAATGAGACGATACGAGAAAATGAAAAATTTCGTCTCGTCTCGTATCGTCTTACATAATCACTATTTATGACCTGAGGATAAATATGATAATTGTAACCTCCTCGAACGGGCATAGGTACACGTCTTCATGTTGTCCTCGATATAAATATTTTGTTAATTTGGAATATTGTCCATACTTAAAGTAACAAGACATTATATAGTTCCATACAACCATAATTACTTGGAAACTGCATGTGTTGTATTACCAGTTCATACTGTTTACCCGTAACGACTGTGAAATCCTGCACGGACCAGCACTGACAAGTTCCACCCTGCAGTTGTCAGTCCCGTTTGCAGGACGGTGGACAGGCAGAGCACGTCCGACATACACAGCACAAGCACACCAGTCGCTAACAAGACAAGAGGCCCGGTAGCCTGGCGTACAGGTGTCCACTAATTAGGTAGCCCCGCCCTACGTCACATCGCCTCCGATCACCAGATAAACTATCACGGGCCTTGATTGATTTGCTGTACATGTCGATGCGTGGAGACGATTCCAACCAGTGACAATTTAGATTGGGCTGGTTTTTTCACAAGAGGTCTACGCGTGGGACTGCGTTGAAACGTTTCGTTAGTTTGTTTTTAATTTTTGATTTCTGTTGATTGGATGTTTTGATTTGTGCAGGTTTTAATAAGCTTGTTTATTTCGATTGAGAAATGATGGAGTAATGTGATGGCTAACTGATTCAGAAATGTTGATTAGTTTCGAATATATTTTGGAGTGTTGTTTTATTTTCTTTACTTCGAGTTAGAGCACACTAACCATTATCACTGTCCTTAATGTTTCAAGGTTTTTTTTTTAAATAATTACAAATTACAAGATAAATTAGGTTCAATATTTGTATGACTCTATTGGTAATCGCATTTCATCTTGATCTGAACGCTATGTACTCCGTTTTATTCGAAACTCATCACAAATTGTAAATTCAGTATAATTATTCACACTAACTATTATCACTGTCCTTAATTTTTTAAGGTTTTTTAAATAATTACAAATTATAAGACAAATTACGATCAACATTTATATGACTTATATTGGTAATCGCGTTTCGATTCAATCTGAAAGCTATGTTGTTCGTTTGATTAGAAACTTATTATGAGTTGTAAATTCTGTGTAATAATTAATCATGTAACCGGAGAAAGGGGAATGAAATGAATGATGCTATGACGATTGCTTCGATTCGCCAAGGGGGTGTTTGCAAATATTCTGTTAATTACACAAGGTGTATGTGAATTTTGAAGACATTGTAAATAATTATTACCTCTTATTTCATTAGCATTTTCATAATTATATACATAAAAATAATTTTAAAAATTAACCTTTTGTAACAAAAATAACAACATGTGTAACATTAAAAATAAATTTAATTATATAAATTAAATTGCTACTGTTCTGCAAGAAACCCATGTCAGAGTTATTTACAAGAGTTTATGCATGCCATTTACTATAATTATAAATCGGTTAATAATTAACACCGGCAAAAATTTAATGAGATGTAAATTGATACTGTGTACCTGAAGACAATTTATGAATAAATCATTAATCTAGATTTCAAGGCTTTACTGGACTGAATTATTAATTTCTCTACTAATTAGATCACTTAATTTATAACTTAATAATCCTTTTAATTTGGTGTAATTTAAATTCATATTATAATCCGTAACAAACAAATTGAAGGAATTTAAATGCAATGCATCAAAGATATTTGTCATCGATCAACAAGAGCGCTCCAAATTATCTATATTCCGAGTTGACGTTGATTGCGTGTTTCTAAAACTCCAAATTATATTCCGAGTTAATCGGCCGTCTCGAATCAGTTAACCATCACATTACTCGATCATTTCTCAATCGGAATCGCGGGAAGCCTTCTCGAAAACGAGCTTATTAAATAAAGCCAGCACAGATCCAATCAACGGAAACAAAAAGTAAAACATTTGAATTTAAACCATAACGAAATCTAGAATTACTATGTATAATAGGACAAATAGGGATTTTTGGAATATTTGAGATTTTTAATCTCAATTTTTAATATTTGTGGTTCAATTTTAAGAATACTGTAGTATATATAAAAAGTATTGAAGGAAGAAGTTGAACCAATATGGATTAATAATTTATTATATACAGATACATACCAACGTTTCGACTTCATATACGTCTTCTTTGATTGTGAATTATTGAATGATGTGGATTTTATAAAATGACAATTAAGAATTTAACAAATATCACCCTGAAAAAGGCTTATTTGAAGTCAAAACTTTGGTGTTTGATAAATTGATTGAATTCCGCAAGAACTTCTTTACTTTTTAATAAATATTATCTGATACTGTTCCACTTGGGATGTAGTGTGGCTATTTGAAATAAAAAGTGTAGAAGACAAAGGCAACGGTACAAAATAGCTCGCCATCTCTTAGCATATCGGGCGATCAGGCGGTGCAAGATCACATATGTATGTTTCTAAATCTTATTATAAAGGAGAAAAAACATTCCATAGTTGTCACATATCGCGGCATCAAAACAAAGCATTCATAACAAAGCAGTAGCGATATTCCCGTATAGGCTAAGTTATTGCAACCATCTGTCGATAGTTTGAAGCTAATAGGCCGCGAGTCAAAGCGAATATCCCGACAATGTCGCGCGCATACTTGCTTCGTGTTTTCTCTCCATCTAATTACATATGCTTTTGACGTCCACTCATACATAAAATCGATCGTCGATTATTCAGCAGCCAATTAAACGCGGTGGGAAACGCTGAGCTGAGGAAAAAGCGAGCATCTTAGCATTGTTTACAGCGTGATGCGCATTTGTCACCTGTGGGGAGATAATTTTTTATTGGTTTGTTGCGTAGCGGGCGCTTGTACCACGGGGGAAAGGTTAGGAAGGCAACAAGTTGTCCGACGGAACACGATGTTGGTTACCGACCTGGAGGCTTGTTTGCTCAGCCTACCTAGACACAGATTTATACACATTTACTTCTTCGACTTTGGGGGTTCAGATGTTAGAATCTTATTGTATTATGGTACTCAATACATACCACTAAAATGTACGTTTTACTTATAATAAACCATTTACCTATGTACTATTCCTAGAGGCTCTGTTTCGTCTTACAATGTACCACAGATGAATATGGTTATAATTTGTCAACTTACACTAAAATCCAAAATTGAATTTATAATAAACCAAGTATCTATCTAGGTACTACTCGTTTTGTTTCATCTTGAAATGTGAATATGGTTATAGTTTGTCAACTTACACTAAAATGCAAATTGAATTTATAATAAACCAAGTATCTATCTAGGTACTACTTTTGTTTTTTCATCTAGAAATATGCCACAGATATGAATATGGTTATAGTTTATAGGTATACTACAACTTACACCACTAAAATGTCCGTTCAACTTAATACAAAACTTGTTCATAGGTACTACTCGTAGAGCCTCTGTTTCGTCTTGAAGTCTGGTAAAGATGAGTATAGTTACAATTTGCTTTTAGTATTTTTTGTTTATAACGGTAGTATGCTATGTTAAGATCATAAGATCAATATAAATTTAAAATTTCTTTCCTTATTTACCAAGTAAAAGGAATATTATATTATCGGTTATTGTTTCTTTTTGTGACTATATCACAGTTCATAAGGAAAATGTACTAAACAGATCTTTTTTGATTTACTAATTTATATATAAACTTTTAAAATTTAAACTGGTATTTTCCCAATTTCCGTAAGAGTGTAAAATTGAAATAAATTTTCATAGTCTATTATTCTTGTTCATTGTTAATGTTGTTAATTCTAGACTCTTGTCTTGTCTCGTCTAGATTATAAAGACAAGACAGGCAAAAGTCTTTTCTTGAAATTTCGAGACAAGACTAGACTTTCTTATTAACAGTAATACTTAGTTTAACATGAGGTCTTGCAAAAAAAATTAAGTGAACCTACAATGTCAGATTTGTTGTTCTATATGGCGTAATTCTTTTTTATTTGCATTTTATGTTATTTTATGTTGTTTTAAAATATCATAGTAAAAAAAGTCGCAAAAATAGTGACGTCTGTAGATTCTAGTATGACTGAATTTGTCAGTTTGGAAGTTAAAACATTATATTTGACGTTTGAAACGAAGTGAAGCTGGGTAAGAACAGTGATACGTCACTGAACAAGGAGAGAAGTGGGGTTTTGTAGGGTATCATTTTTAATAGCAGTTTTTTCAATATTAAAAGTCAATTTGGGAAAAAATATAAAATACGTGTCCAATATTTTTCATTATTTTATTGACTAAAACTAAAAATAAAAAATCGTATAAGACCTCATTACCATATATCTCTGTACGTTAGAGATATACGCAGTTCAATCAAGTAGTAAGTAATTGACTTTAGTTTATATTGGTTACAACTCCACTTCCACTATTCTGTCCATTTCTTCAGCGGATCCGCGGAGACAAACGATTAGGCCACCGCTAATGAAACGTCAAGCTCTCGACGCTGTCTCTCTCGCTCCTCTCTCCTGCGGTATCGTTATCCTCGTCCTGCCTTGTACCCAGCTTGTCTCGTGTTGTCCGCTGGTTTACAACGCACGCGACATCCTTACGGCGCACTTGGTAAACTTGGTTGCTCTCTCGTTGTCTTGCTCGCACTCAGGGGGATACTATAGCGCTGTCTCGCTCTTGCTGGTTATTTTGTTTCGTGGTTATTTAGTGTTGATGTCACTAGATGGAGTGTGGTGGGATCTTGTACAGAGACGGATTACATGGATTGTTTTTTTGGAGGTTTTTCAGGGGAAATTGTTTACATGGCTCTCTTCTATTTTTAAACAGGTTGATAGCTGAAAAACTACTCGCAGTAACAGGATTAAGTTTACTTTTAAATATAAGTTAATCTGCCTGTTCTGGTAGTAAATGGTTAATGTTTATTTAAATTATAGATCATAAAATCATAAAATTATATAGCGCAAAAGTTTTTTTTTATAATTAGTTATAATACAAATGTGTAGATCGAGTGGGATATTTTTCTCAATTTATCCAACACCTTTTTTTTTTTAAATATCTAAGGCCTGCCATGGTTCGTTACATACGTAGTTTGTTCAATAATTCACCATTTTCACGTTATTAATAAATAGTATTTTATAAAATTCTCTTGTGAGTAACGTTTTTTGATCAAGTCTGTATGGAATGATATAATATTTCAATTGTTCCATGTTATGCTGACAATTCTATATGGTAGATATTATTACCATAGTAACTTGTCAAAATTACATGGGATATAATTATGACTTAGTTACCATGCTTACTTTTGTCTATATAAACAAAAGCTTAATATCCAGAAATCGGTAATTTTTGTTGTGTTGTCAGTTGAGAAAATGAACCATTTCTTAGAGTAATAATATGATTTCTCAATTGCCTGCAGTTTCCCATTTAGAAATTCGTGAACTTTAACTAGATCAGTCAATATTTAATCCATTTTATGAAAAATGAACAAATGACTTGTGAACTGTTAGAACACGATTCCAGTAAGCAATCGTGAGCGATTCAGGTAGATCATTATGAAACAATCATTTATTTGTATCATTCTTATTGCAACATCAGTTTAACATTTAGTAATTTCTTCACAATCAACATTTTACATTTTTATCAGCTTCGTAAAATGCTTGTTTAATGAAACGTAATGGCAATTAGGCTTTATTTATTGCGAATTTACTTGCGCATTGTTATTCTGTGACGTCAGAATGTATACTGCATTTGCAGTGTCATACGTTTGAACACTTCTTCGTTACATAAATTTAAAAAGAAACGTTGATAATTTTATTTTTACTATTCATTCATGTGGTTGATGAAATCATTTTAAATTACTGTTATTTATTAAATGTTTACTACTTTGTTGAAAGAATTTGTTTGTAATTGTTTTCCTTGAAAGTAATCATTTTATTTTTATAATTATACATATTAATGTAACCAGCACCAAAGTTGAAAAGTTATTTCAGTTTCAAAGCTTTTATTGATTTAATTATATATACTCAAACTAATTAGCACACATATTTTTACACTTTGTTTTTGAAATATATAAACCACGCTAGAACCTTATGAAACTCAATAATTGTTCAGATGAACCAACATGAACCTTTTTGGATCAGATGGACGAATTATTGTTTAGAAAAGGAAATATGAATGCAGAAGGGGTGAGAAACTTAATTTTTATTAATGGGAAAGTGGACCAAAACGGTATTTAAGTATTTTAAAAGAGAATTTGAAAAACGTGCTGAAAAACTGGATTTAAAGGATTCTTATATCTTTCAACAAGATAATGAATGACCTCAAATATACTACAAGTAAACCGCTAGAATAAAACAAAAAACCCAAAGAATATAAAAGAACTAGTACATTTATGGTAGAAAAAAGGGATAAAATTGAGTCTCAAACTCTAAGAAAATTAGTGGGAAATATTACAAACCGTTTAAGGGAAGTAATTCTAATGAATGGCAGTTCAAAAGATCATTGATTCTGCATAATTTACAGGTGTACGGAAACTAAATTGGCGTTCTTTGTTGCTATAATAAATATATTTTTTTTCTCGATTTCATTTCAATTCAATACATTTTATTTATTAATATAGTAAATTATAATATAAAAGAATATATTTTTTCCTTTACTGGTGTACGAAGACTAGTTGATTTGAGTTTTAAGTGTGTACAATTATGAATTATTATTTTACAAAATATAGCTTAGAATTTAAAGTTTGAGTTTGAATGAAATGAAATAATTATAATAAAGTTGTTATATGTTCGTGCAAATATATAATTACTTGTAAAATTAAAGTAAGCGTGCATAGAAACGTGTAGTATATTAGTAGTTTCACGTGCTGATGTCTGTGTAATTTGGTCGTTGAATAATTGATATTTTTTGTTGTTATTGTGGCGCAGCCGTATCTTGTGTCATGGTATCTGAGATGGGATCTATTTTGACATGTGACATGATAAAGGTCTATATAGATAAATCGAGTAGATTAACCTTATAATTTGTGCAGTTGGAATGACACGTAAGTAGGTTAATGTAGGGTGCTGTGACTCAGATGCGAATAATCATTGATTTATTTGTTTTTATAGGCAATGAAGGTGTTGTCGGGATGATTGCAATAAGTGATAACCCATACGCAAACAACCTCTATAAATTTACCTGTGTTTTATATTTTATTTCGTGGAACTGCGCTTTACAACCTGTACGAGTATGATTATGCAAGTTTCAGCCAGACATTCATTGACTTATCAGGAACATATTTCAGCAGATTTTTTATCAATTTGTTTATTGCACGTTGAGAAATAAGTTTATGTATGATTATCAGTTGGAGTCGATATTGATAGCTATATATGTATTGATTATAAACCGCGTACTCGTACTTATGTTTTACAGTCAGGGGAAGTACATAAAAAGACACTAATAAAGAAATAACAGTTATCGTCGAACTACTATTTTTCTTATTCCTACTTTTTAATGAAGTTAAATACAGAATTAAAAAATGAGATCATTTATACTGCTACACTATAGTAAAATACCCTACTATATCGGTTGAATTCACCATTCATCAATAAAGGCTTGATTCACTGATCAACTATGGTTTATGAATCAATTAAATTCACCATTAAAAAAATGAATGATCAATTGATCTGTTGTATTCCAATAATCTCCCTTTTTTATTCTTCTTTGCCATTTTTATTTATCTTTTTTTAGATATGAAAAATGTAATTAGATGTCATATGTCAACAAAAAATGACAGAAAGTTTAATTGATTTACGCATCAACTTGATTTTATACAAGGTGTTAATATGACGGGAGCTCTGAAGTCTTAGTAACTTTCGAGGATGTTAAGATATGTGTACATTCTTTGTCCTTTCACAGTATTTGTGGTATTATTTTTCTAGGATAAAATTGAAATTATTATGTTTGTCGACAAAAAAAAATTATAAACAAATGTTACAGATCATTTACATATCTCATATCTATGAATCTATGGATGAAATACATAGTTACATTACAAGTTACAGTGGCTTAAAAATGATTATTAAAAAAAACTTTAAAATCCAATTTTCGAACTGATTTATAACATTTAACTTTGTGACGCTTTGTATAAATTTTGTAATTGTAATTCATCTAAATTTTTTAATGAGACCAAAAGCGATATATGTCGAACAGGTGTACGTATCTTCCCATCCTTGTATATTTATGTTTCCCTTCCCTCCTGAGTCCGGTTCTGTTATCCGCCATCCAGCCCCATAAACTCCATCACTATCCAGCAATCGGGTCTTCCTCGCGAAATGCGAGCGTCTCGTCCACTAAACCAGCCGCCGCCGCGCCCTGTCTGTCGTCCTGTCCTCGCGCGTCCTGCAGGACGATGTACGGCCACAAGGCCCTGAAATGTAACACTTGTTGGCTGTTTGTACGACATGTCACCAAGTGTTCGCCCGCTCAGAGATGGCTGTTTGTCGGTAGGATGCTGTTGTTTATCGCTTCTTTTACAGGATTTGTGTTGGACGACTTCTTCCTGAATTTGTTTTCATAAAAAAATTAGATTTTTATCAAATTTTAGGAATAAACCTAATTAATGACGGTTTACTTGAGTTTTTTTTTTAAATTTGTATCAACTAACATCATGCATGTGCAGGTCCAACTTCTTCCTGAATTTGTGTTGATAAAAATCTATGCCTGTTTAAAAAATATTGTCATAAATAATGTTATAAAACCTCCTGATCTTATCAGTAAACTTTAGCAATAAACATACTTCATATCAGTTTGTTTGAGTTTTTTTTTAATTTGTATCAAATAACATCATGCATGTGCAGGTTCAACTTTTTCCTGAATTTGTTTTGATAAAAAACTCTAGGTATCTTTAAAAAATATTATCAGCGATTATATTTTAAGAAATTTTAGCAATAAGCCTATTTAATGTCAGTTTGCACGAGTTTTTTTTTTAATTTGTATCAACTAACATCAGACATGTACACTTCTATTACATTTTCTTTCAATGCAAACTAAAGTATAGTAAAAATATTAATGCTAATTTTTATTGTTAGATAGTAGATACGTCGTTGTTTATTTTTAGTGTCCATTATTCCTTTGTTTGGCGAAGTAACATTTAAATATTATCATTTTACAAGTTCCTGATAAAATTCTAATCGATGACTTACGAACACCGTGAGTAATCTAAAATGTCCCCAGTATAATCGGGATGACTAAACATTTTGTTATCCACTATTTAGTCACCATTTTTCACTTACAAACTACTTATCCTATCAGATTTATAAGTTTTATCATTTACTTTTTTTTGGATACATAGGCAGTTGCAAAATATTAAGTATTGTTACATTACGATGAACCAATACCATAGTATACGTAATACTGTACTCAGAAACCTATTATCGTTTTATCGCTCACAAATAAAAGGGAATGCATATTTCAAATGAAATGTATTATACTACGAATATTCCAATAGATTATTGGAAAAATGAAATTCTGGAAATTGCTTTCTTAAATACTAAATTTTATTCATAAAATAATTTTTATGTCAAAGTTGTTCGAAAGGAAAATATTGTTTTAAATATGAAATGTCATATTTTTCTGTGTCATTTTGTAAGTGTCACAATATATTAAAAAAATAAACATGTGACTACTATTAGTCATATAATAGTGCTAATCATCATTTTCTTGTCATTACTATATTTCGATAATAATGGTTTTTAAATGAAAATATAAAATTAAGTAAAAAGTAATTAATGATACGGTAAATTTATTACAATTGCGGCTAATCTGTTTACCTATGTAAATAAATATTTTATATTTGGCAGTGACATCTTAAACTAAAATAGTTTTATTTTCTTATATGAGTTCTGAAAATATTTTTAAATTTGAAAGTAAATATTTCTTTTCTTAGTATTCATCTCATGAATGAGTAGACGCAAATTGATAATTGAACTGACACAAATGTGATGTGTGTTGTAATTTGAAACAATAAAGCATGGCGGTGCTTGTGCCAGGTGTAGTGCAGCCAGCACTTCATCACGCTGTAATCGCGTTGGAGTGAGCTGATTATTTCTAATACCAACAGATTTCCCGCGCTCGCCATAAATCAAACCATCGAAAAACCAATAACCATCGCGGCCGAACCGTATAATTTTGATTTCAACCGAAATAGGTGTTAACAATCTCACTGTGGCTCGCTCAGCCAGCGACCGGTTTGCGAGAGATCGTATCTTCGCGCAGTAATTAACTTTATAAGAAATAACGCAACGGCGTAACAATTACTTTGTGTACATGCCACTTTCCTATCCGATCATACGGCTATTACTTTTCCTGGACCACGACTTCATTTTTGTTTCTTCTTTTTTTCGCTGTTGCATGGTTTTTTTAGTCAAAATTTTAATACATTTTGGTAAATTACAGGAAATGTGAAATTAACAACTTCTTTTTGGGTGGAAGTTTTATTTAATTTTATTCAAATAAGCTGGAAAAATATTTTTTGCTTTTTTCATATTCTTCTGAGTAGGTTTAATATATGATTAAGTAATTTAAAATTAAGGAATTCTGATCTTCTGACATGTAAAATAAAATTATGATTCTCGAAAATTACATACCTGAATTTTCTAGCTGTCGTTATAGTATAAAATAAAATTATATTATATCTTTCTTCCAAGATTTCTAGATCTTATTTTTATTGAAGTGGATTAATCTCCTTTGCTGTTCCTTAAATGATCTATATTATCCACAACTTCCTATCTCTTGTTTTATTCTTTCAGTTATTAATTCCAAATGCTTTTATGTCTTATTTCACTTAACCTCTTCTTCTTCTTCCTCCTGGGCTCTCACTGTATATCTTTCTTCTATTTTTTCTTCTTTTGTTCTTCTATTTACTTCATTTACAATTCTGTGACATACCACATGCTAATTAATATTCTTTTTCGCGCCAGTGTTCACATAAGTTTAATTTACTTCTATGGCAACATAAGTCCTAAGTTGTTATCTTCTATTATTTGGTTACCATTGTCAACAGGAAGTTATAGAAATAACTGTTCTCCTAGCAGGGTAAAATGAAAAACATAAGAATTTCATATACATTTGGTCATTTACCAACGGGTAAAATGAACTATAAAAAATTGCAAATAAATAAATCTGAACAGTGAAGTGAACTGTCATTTTTGAGGTTCATTGCTGCTGGTGGCACGAAAAGTATAATAAGTGACTCGTAATGTAAGTACCAAAACAACTATTCTCATACGGTAATATGAACTTCGGTTCCGCAGGCTCCACCTCAGTTCATACCATCTCGAGATTTATAATGTACTGACATTCCTTGTAGCTTAAATCATTACATAGCTTGTAGTGGATTCTGAACGACTTCGACACACCGTACTTTATTTGGTAAATAGTTAGGATTGTTGTAATAGATACAAGATATCCAGATTGTCAGATTTTAAATTGGTAGCTGAATTTTGAACAGTTGTAGAAAAATACATGTCTTATACTTACTTTAACAAAGAATGTGATGGCTATGTTATGTATGGAGAGCAGAAGTTCATATTTTCTCGAAAGTTATAATGTACTTACATTCCTTGTACCTTAAATAACTATAATAAGAAAACAAAAAAGAATAAAAAAGTAAAGAAAACCTTAACGATCAAAGGGTGCAACTGATTGAACCTCTAGTAGACTTATTTTTCATAGGTTCCTGCCTTGCTGTATAATTGATATCACCGTCTCATTTACATGGTTTTCTGCAAGTGTTGTGTGTACACATTAGTAGAGAGAGTATACGAGGTGTTAACACTATGATGTAGACGCGTAGAGTCCGTTCTGGTTGGGTCTTGGATCCGCCTAGTCGGCACGACTGCTCGAGCCCGCCCATAAACAAATTGATTAATCGATACATCGATACGTCCGCCGCCGCCGCCTCTGAGGTGTGAATGTGAATTGACGATGCTATGAGAAAGATCGCCAGATATTCGATGAGTATTGTCGACGGAATGAGACTGATACTCACAATAAAAACATAGTACAGTATGACTAATTCGTGTTGTCTTCTGCGAATACTTGCACAACATTAAAACTTGTTGATGATGAGTTTGTTTTATGACAAGTTTTACTTGCATAGTAGTTGTGTAGTTGGTCAATCTTCAAACTTTGCAATGTTGGTGGACATCCAATTGGACGGTAACGTTGCTTACCACATTCACATTTTTTTCTTACTAGTCAATGTATTTAACAACCTGTAAGTCTCTTCTAAAGATTGTAGTAGTTGAAATAAAAGTTCATGCAACAAATATTGTAGATCCTATTCCTTTAAGAAATGTTATATTAATAATATTATTGTTGCAAGTCAAATATTTTTTTTTGCGTATTGTTTAACGACCGTTTAACAACTGATTTATAGTCTTAAGGTAATAGCTAACCGTTTATTTAACGGTGTTGGTTTTAACTTATATCTATGTGAAAAAGAACCCTGAAAGATCAGACCACCAAAAAGATGAATCAAATGTTGGATATCCTCATCAATAGAAACTCCAAAGAAATAAGATTGGTGTGAAGAAGAACAAAGCTAGCCTTACAATAAAAGAAGAAGAAGAAGAAAACATGTCGACCAAGTTTTTGATTTTATCTGTTGACTTTTCATTGGAATTTTTAAATGTTTGTGAAGTTAGCTTTTCTTTATGATGGGAAAAAATTATTACAAGACTAAATCACAGACTGGAACAATGATTGTATACAGGGAATAAATAATTAAATCTTGACGGCAATATGGAAAACGCTTAAATTCTGTGAGTGACTTGAATTAGGAAATAGATAAAATACAATTAAAATTATCAATGTTGTAGATGATTTTAATTTTTCTTAGTCTATATGCTTTACAGTTAATATAAACTACAAATAACAGAAGAGGAAAATAATAATAATTAGTGTTATATGTTGTAAGTTCCAATGAGAGGTATAAATTCAAATAAACTATCGAAGATAGCTGGATAAAAATTAATGACATAGTAGAAAAGCAAATTGATAAAAAGTGTTATAATTATATTCAGATGACCAATTTGGTTGGGATGTTATCTGAAACGAAATCACAATATTTGAATTGTTCTTCTCAGAACCCAAAAGCTAATCAAAGCAACCATCTAACGAATCGTTAAAAAAGGCCAACGTAGAGAGGAGATGGAGTCGATAATATCCCAGGTTCGAATCCCGGTTCGATACATTATATAAATACGCGATGATCCGTCCCGATAGCCGCGGCTGTAGAGCGTGCTGTCTCACTCTTTCTCGTTTATTTTCTCGCTTTGGCTCCGCCCACACCGGGTAAAACGCACGCTTAAAACAAAGAACGAAAAATGAAATAAAAAGTTAATAAAATAACTGAGCTGGCCGAGGTATGGGATCGTGTACTGCTCCAGAGCTTTATTCTCTCCAGATAAACTGATAACCGGAATTGTTTTTGTTGGTTAATGTGATGAATGGCGTTTAATACGTTTGGAATTAGTAGATCCACTTGTGGTTTGTGGACCATTCTCACCTGCCATTTATTTTCCAATTGGAATTAATCGCGACTTGCATTTCTTTTTTAATAACGTGATTCCTATCGACGCAAGGATTGAGGACAAATTTAATTCGTTTTGTACAAACTTATAATTATCAATTTCTAATTAAATTATTTCTAAAATTAATATAGGAGTGCCTTTCACAGTCACATAAAATATTCTAATTGATTTAGAAATATACACGATTGCAAACATATGTTTATTCAGGATATTTCTACATTGATGCAAATACATATACCAAAAGTTTATGGTAATATAAAATAAAAAAACCTGAGTTAGGTTAAGGCTGATTAAATTTAGTTAATCTAATACCATTCTTGTAGTTTCATGTATTTACTTGGATTTTATTGAACGGGTAGAAATAAAATAAATTATAGTTATGATAATAAATAATTAATGTTGAACTGATCATATTTTTACACAAATATATTCCGTCGTCTGACGACGTACCTAGTAAACATCTTTCGTAAAAGTTAAAAGTAAAGCAATAATCTGAAATACTTGTACAATGCTGAAGCAAATGAAAAGGTAATGTAGTGGAATAAACAGCATTTTCTCTTTGAAAAGTAATTGATAACATCAAATCCAAGCTGATTTGTTTAACAGTACATTTGATTGTTTCAATAAAAGGCGTGTCCACCTTTCTCTCGATCGATTTCAATTGGCTGAGCTTGTTTACATAAAAATAAAACAATTACGCTTACCAGCGATGAAAACAGTTGAACAATAATATCAATCAAACTCTATCTACTCAGAATTAAATCAAATGCTAATAGAATGTACTTCCATAAATGTCACCATTTTTATGAATGGCAACTTTCAACTTGACATATTGTTCTCAAGTAGCAATAGGCAGTTGTTTATTTGCAAATGCTTTAGTAATAGATCATGCTACCAATAAGTTGTTTATTGACGGTGAGGATTATTTTAAATATCTTTTTATTTACATTTCACAATACGAATACATATTTCACAATAATTGATTTAATGCGATACAGTTTAGCATTTAAGGAATATATAATTATGTTATCCGCTCTACTTACAAAAATGATTTAATAATTAATGAGAAATTAATGAGAATATGCGTTGAAAAGATTATTTTTTTGGAATACATCCGGCTTTGAAATTTATTGGGGAATGTAAAAAACATATCTGTTAATTAGATAAATAAATTTACATTAGTTTAATTTTTAACACGTCAAATTCACACGAAAGAAAGTTTTTATAAGATGACATAAGTATATCATTGATACAAAGTTGATATAAACACGTTGAAACAATTTTTTTTTACTAATTTTAACTTCAAAACGTTTTTAATAGCTTGTACGAAGTAAAGAAAGTATTGTAATCGGAAATATCCATTTTGACTAGTTTCTAGTTTTCTCCAATGAAAATAAATACCACTGCAGAAAATATCAACACATCACATGAAATGTTTGCTTTTATTTGTCAAAAATTTTAGCAACTGGTTAAAAATTAACCATTGAGTTACTGAGTAGATCCGATATCTGTTTCTTTTCTTAATTTTGTGTAATGCAATAAAGAATAGTGATAAACAAGTTCGAAGATATGAAACAAATGGAAGTTGAAGAACGATTAGCCGTAGAATGATCTCGCTTTCAAGTGAAATAAGTATAAATGAAGGCAGCAAAAAAATGTATAATTTAGAGTACAAGGAAATCATGTGGTGTTCACATCAGATTTTTTAAAATTTGGTTCTTATGGCCGGTTGTTCTGTTGTCACTTAAATCCTTAAACAGACAATATGAACTATTTAACATTGCTGTCAAAATTACGATTAGTTTTTTTTTTAAGTGTTGCTTAAAATTTAAGCCTTTTTGGTGCAACTGGGCATTAATCGGTCACTTAACTATAATTATTTAACAGACATTTTACCACATATTGCGCAATGCTCATTTCCTCACCATAAGTTTAATGAATAACACGAAGTTGTATTTTTAAGGTTCATTCTTATAGTCTTCTGTATTTATTTTTGCTTAATGAAGATTCCTTCAATAATAGAAAATATACAAAATTTTCCATTGTTGGTTTGCGAATCAATTTGCGAAGGTTAAAAAAGGCCCCTTAACTATATTTAAGAGGTATTTTACCAGTTGTTTATTTCCTCACTATAAGGTTAAAGAATAACACACAGTTGTATTTTTTAAGGTTCATTCTTAGTTTTCTGTATTTTTTTTTGTTTTATCAAGATTCCTTCGATTATATGACAAAATTTTCCATTGTAGGTTTGGGTAGATGGTAGCATGGTAGTATTTATGTAGCGCTGCGAATCAATTTGCGGGCAAAGAGGTAAACCTCTCGGTGAAGACATAACAAGGGAGAGAATGGACGCCCGCACGCGCGAGTATTTCTCTCGACGCCAGGGTATCACGCGGGTGATCGCGTGTAAATTAACCGTCCATGGAACGGACACGTGTACTAACTTCCAGATCAATTTATTCACTTTTACAACGCGAAATTTACTACTTGGAATTCCTGCAATCTTGTCTCTTAAATTGCGTTAATCTCTTGATTGCAACTCTAGATACTCTCTGCTTTTTTATCTCCGTTTCATGCACGTTTACATTGATTTTTACTGTTACTTCATTTTGTTTTTACTTAATGCTCATTCAATACAAGTGTAGCTAGTTACTTTAACTGTATTTCTGTTATAAATTTATTTCGTTATTTGCATGATTGTATCTTTTTAAAGTTATATAATAAACACTTGCACTTTATTGATGAATAATTTATTGAATAGTTATAAATGTAATAGTGTTATAAATAATATTGTGCTTTTATCGATCATGTTCTTCCTAGCAAGAAGAAAAAAATGAGTACCTACACATAATACACTAATCTGGAAAAAGTTATATTAGCAGTTTATTGTGACAGGGGGGATGAAAGGGATGATGCGATGATTATTTTATTGTCATTATAACGATGATGTACGATTCAACACTAGATGATACAAGAAAGAACGAACACACATTTATTTATTTTATTTAAATCTTTATTCACAACATGCTGGTAATAAAATTTCTGTAAAAATAGATTACACTAATATACGTGCGTCGTGCGTCTGAATTCATCAGACGATGAAACGCGACTCTTCAAAATATGGTAAGTGTTCTATGGCTAAGCGGAAAAGATCCCTTGTCTTCCTTACCTTATTTAGTAAAATCTTCTCTGTTTTTTGACACTTTCTCACGAATCTAGAATGACGGTTAGACGATAAATTTTGAATGGAAAACATTCCATATTATTAAATTATTAAGAAATAGTTCTTATTTGGTATATAATTGTAAATGAAGCAATTTGTCACATATGTTTAAACTTAGAAAAGTGCATATAGATAATATCTGTTGTCTTAGAAATAAATTACAAATAAAATAGAAACTATAAATTATTGGCAATAAAGAAATAAGAGTATTATAAATTGTACCCGTTTAGGAAAAGAGAAACTAGTATAATATGATTACAGTAGCTTGCATGTCAAATAAAATTTAATAATATATGCATAAAAATTGATAAAATACAACATAGAATAATTACACTTATTACACACAATCTTCGTAATAATTCCCTGTACATTAATTACACTTCAAATGCAAATTAGCAAAGTGCCCACCCCTGAACAAACACTCAGTACTCGCCTCACATGGAGTGCATAACCTCACTGGCACGGTATCTATTGGTGAAATTAATTCTCTCCTCTTGAGCGTGCGTGCGTGTGAAGTGCAGCTTGACGGTCGGTGCGTGAAGCGCTGGAGATGAATCTAGTGGGCTGGGCCGGGCAGGATTTGCCGGGCAGGTCAACGAGGGGTCAGCATCGCAGACATCAGGTGTAGAGATGCGGGGAATATTGATATTGCTGGGAGAGTGTGAACAAAATGTACGGGTTGTGCTTCACTGCCCAACGACTTGCTTTCAATATTCATAAATATGAGGATATCATCACCGGTTGTGATGTTGTGTCATGGGGAAATTGTTGACAATTAGAAGGTGAAAATGTATTATTGTATTTATATAGAACCATATTCATAAATATACGGATATCATCACCTTCTATGACTTCTCTCACTTGGAAACTGTTGTCATTTAAAATAAAGTAAAAAATGTATTAAAGATATTCATATAGAACCCCGCTAGTTAATTTTGGAATGTGTCAAATATTTTTTTTTACGACCACTATGAAAAGTGGCACTTTCCTCACTCTGTATAAAACTTGAAAATTCGTATTTTCCACAATAGTGGATCAAAGTGTGAGAAACGGTTTCTCACATAATTTGCCAATACTGCGTATTCGTGAATGTATTCTTTGTGAGGTTATCTGTGCCATATTGTTTTTTGTTTCAAGTACCTAGTTTGTATTTTTGTTCTGTAACGTTTAGCAGTGTGGTTGTAGAAAAAGTATAGTGTGTCATTTGCGTAGAATCTCTTTGTGCACTTATTACACAATATGCTTTAAAGTTGCTAAGCAATAACAAAGTCATCAATTCATTCAATTTCATCGTTTCCTCAGATTTCTAGATCCTATTTTTATTGAAGTGGCTTAATTTTCTTTGCTTTTCCTTAGATGTTCTTTATGATCTTTTTCCACAACTACTTATCCTTCAGTTATTAATTCCGGCTCTCCTTCATCTTTTCGTAGTCATGTTCTTCTTCTTCTTCTTCCGCCTGGGTTTCACTCGACTATGCATGAAGTCATGTATTCTTCTTGTAATATGAGATGTATTTTATAGTTCATTCTCATTCTATATTCATTTCCTGTAATATTGTTCGCATTATTTTGCGTTCCATTATTTCCTTTAACCTTTTCTTTAATTTCTGTTTCTCTTACCCTTTATGTTCAAAGGTGTGTTCTCCAATTTTTATTCATCTGCTTTCGGTATTCTTTTCTAGTAATATTATTTTGGTATTTGTTTCAATTATTTTTAGGCTATCTCATATTATCCATTCATTATTTTAATGGAAGTTGAAGAATGATCTCACTTTCAAGTGAAATATTTTTAAATGAAGTACAGCACAAAATGTGTATAATTTAGCTTACAAGGGATTCATGTAGTGTCCACATCAGATTCTTATTATTATTCTTGAAGAACAATCTACTTTATTTCGGCAATAGTTTGATACTTGCAGTATACATCCTTGCTAGTGCAACGTGTATCTCCTCCACTTCTCTGGCACCTTCCTGATTGTTTCCCGCACATCTGCCGGTCGAGGGGCAAGGTCCGTGTTATCTGGCGAGGCGCGCGAGAACGTGAGAATACGCGAATCTGATCCGAGCAGCGCCAGCCAGTCCGGCCCTGCGCCCGCCGGCTGTTTGCTCGCTAGCCAACTCTGATCTCCTGATAGCCGCCAACCGGGGTATAAGATGCAGCGAGAACCAGCGACGCTGTTTGGGAACAACAAATCCTACAGACACTAAATATTCACTCATAAGTAGAATTCCTTTTGCAAGGTTCATTTGGATCAGTTCACTTTTCGGTGCAAATGGAATGCCTATAAATTAAATTACAACTGATTTTTTGGATGACTTTAGCCTATGTCACAGAATAGGTTTATACAGAAGCGTCAGTAAGACAGAGAAACGAAAATTAGAGAGAGATAGGGAAAGGGAACAAATTTAAAGGTCTACACAATGCATCAAGGTCATAGAACTGACTAGGGGAACATGAAAGGTACCGACACGGAGTGTCGCTTCTGTGTGTAACTATTCTGTGGAGACACTAAGTATTCACTCATAAGTAGTATTCCTTTTACGAGTCATTTCAGTTGGATCAGTTTAGGTAGATTAGTTGGATCAATTCACTTTTCGGTGCATAGAATGCCTTTAAATTAAATTACAACTAATTTTTTGGATGACTTTAGCCTGTATCACAGAATAGGTTTATACAGAAGCGACAGTGTGACAAAGAAACGAAAATCTAATCTAAAGAGATGGGGAAAGTGAACAAATTTAAAGGGCTCATTGTTTAAAATCGGAAAGTTTCCTGACATCTTAGTGAGAGATAGGGGAAGGGAACAAATTTAAAGGTCTACACAATGCTTCAAGGTCATAGCACAGAATAGATTTATCCAGAAGCAACAGTAAGACAGAGAAACGAAAATTAGAGAGAGATGGGGAAAGTCAACAAATTTAAAGGGCTCATTGTTTAAAATCGGAAAGTTTCCTTACATCTTAGTGAGAGATAGTAGAAGGGAACAAATTTAAAGGTCTACATAATGCTTCAAGGTCATAGAACTGAATAGGGTAATATGTAAGGTACCGACACGAAGTGTCGCTTCTGTATGTAACTATTCTGTGCCTGTGTGGCAGTTGTAACTTTAATTTTATTATTATTATTTTATATAAGTTCAATTGCCTTTTCTGTTATCTCCAATGTTAATTCTAAAACTTAAGTTTGATTGATACAGTAGAGGGGGTGAACTAATCTGGTCATATGGAATGAAAAATAAGTGATCCGGACTCAAAAGTGTAAGTTAGATCAGATCCAAGGGGCAAATGGAATACGCCTATAAACTTGTAGCTCTACATGCAATGTGGTGTTATCTGCGTAAAGTGTAAAATGTAGCTGCTGCTGCTGCATATATAATTTTGGAAAATTACTTAATTCTAGAACGTGATGTGGATCAGATAATGTAGGTATCAATTCTGCGACTTCGTATGCATATTTAAATATCGAATTTGAGAGTTAAAATTCATAAAATTAATAAAATATCGAATTTTTATCTTGAAAATTTTAAAATTTTACAAAATTTTGTATGTTATATTTTTTAAAGACTAAGCAACGCTGATACCAAATTTACAAACAGAATTGAATTATCTTTTTTCGTTTCGGAGATATTTGCTCTCAAAGTTGTACCTCAAAAAAGTGTGTTTTTTGAGTATATTTCAAAAATGTGTAGAGATACAATATCAACGATTTTACCAATCGATTCTACGTGCAAAGTTACGTAAAGAAATGTTTTCTCCACATATACGTTCTTTGGAACGAATCGGTCAAAAATGAGAAAAATGAAAAAACCTAAATTTCAATTTTTCGCCTAGAAACTTTTTGTCACCAAATTTTTTTATTTTTTGTACTTAAGTAGATATCGATATGCTGATTTCAAATTTTCAAACCGAATTCAATTATCTCTTTCCGTTCTCGAGATATTTGAGTTCAAAGTTATACCTAAAAAATTAGGTTTTTTAGGTATACCTCTTAAATGGTTAGGTTTACGACTTCGGCGACCTTACCATTCGATTCTACGGGCAAAATTACATAAGTGTACCAATTTTTAGATTTTTATCTCAACAGATAGAATTTCTAGACGGAAAAAACTGAAAATGGCCAAAATCGAAAAAAATCGCAAGGGGTTCATCAGGCGTTTTTTTCGATTTTAGCCATTTTCGTTTTTTCTTTCTACAAATTGTATCCTTTGGAATAAAAATCTAAAAATTGGTACACTTATGTAATTTTGCCCGTAGAATCGATTGGTAAGGTCACCGAAGTCGTAAACCTAACCCTTAAAGGGGTATACCTAAAAAACTTAATTTTTTAGGTATTGCCAAATCTCAACTTTGAATAGGAATATCTCGAGAACGGTAAGAGATAATTGAATTCTGTTTGAAAATTTGAAATCAGCGCGTCGATATCTACTTAAGTCTAGAAAATGAAAAGTTTTGGTGAGAAAAAGTTCCTTGGAGAAATTTTGAAATTTAGGTTTTTTGATTTTCTCATTTTTCACCGAATCGTTCCAAAGAACGTATATGCGGAGAAAACATTTCTTTATGTAATTTTGCTCGTAGAATCGACTGGTATAATCGTTGAAATTGTATCTCTACTCATTTTAGAGATATTGCCAAAAAACACACTTTTTTGAGGTACAATTTTGACGGCAAATATCTCAGGAATGAAGAGAGATAATTAAATTTCGTTTGAAAATTTGAGATCAGTGCGTCGAGATCTATCAATGTACACTATTTCCCAAAATCCAAATTTTTGGTACAAAAATGAGTATTTTTGAGATATTTCATGTTTGTAAACAGAATTTTTGGTTTAATAATGTTGTTGGGTTTGTCAAAACTTTACACAACGTTGGTATGAGGTTATAGGTTTTGAAAATAAATAATAGTCAAATAATGAAGCGACAAAATTAAATCGAAAACGCATAATAGGATTGCAGGTTTTGAAATCAACACATTGATATTTATTTAAGTCTAGAAAATGAAAAGTTTTTTTATATTTATATTTTTTAAATCATGGAAAATGAAAATTGGTACTCCCATATTTTAATTTCTGTGTCAGTACTTTAAGAAGAAGTAAAGTATATTTTATAAATAGAAATAACTAATCAATTTGAGATAAAATTAAAACAATTATCAATATTTAAATTATGTGACAATTACGATACATACTTAAGGAGGTTTTCTGTTTATATGGAGTTATTATAAATGACTTGTGCATACATATTAGATTATGATTAATATTCAGCAAGTATAAAATTCCCAATTATTCACACAATTTGTTATTAATAACACGCCAAGGAAGCCGGCATTTTGTTTATTGAAGGTGTTATGATGTGCCTCATTTAAATAATATATTATCATATTAAATTTACATAATGGGCGTTTATTTATACAGTGGAAATTTATTCCACTATATTCTTAATCAGTTTTCCAATCTCGAACATTCCTGGCAATATATGGTTCCGTTTACAACAGATTTCAAACATATATTTATCAATTTTTCCTTGTTAGAATATTTTCCACATTCTTATAAAAGCTGACTCCTTGTGAGTGTGAAGAATGTTTTGAGGTGTATGTTGAGAAAAATATTTGAGTCCGGCTTCCATCTGAGAGTGACAGGTGTCTTGGCATTTGGAGGGGGGGGGGGGGGATCCTCGCTCGAGATTTCTATCGGCGCGTTTACACTGCCGCTTATCTGATCATCATCGTCACCGCGGACATTAAATTCAAAACATTTCAAGGAAATATTCAAATGTCTCTGTTTTCTTATCGGGAAATATTTATTTACATTTGGATACAGGTTGTTTAAATTAGAAAGGCGTGTGGGATTACTGTATTACTAACCAACAAATATCTTACATATATCCTCAGCTTTATTACTTCCATTCATGTCAAATATTTGTTTCTCTTGTAAATGTTCTTGTACATTTTTATTTCCACATAAATTAAATATTCAGTTCACTACATTTTTATTTATGTATATAATGTAATTTGATACCTCCGAACTAAAATATGAATATTGAATACATACTTGATTTAAGATTTTTATCTGAGTTTTTATTAATAAAAAACTGGTATGATTTAGAATATAAATCTGGTATTTGGATAAAAAACTATTTTTTTTCTTACTAAAATCACTATCAATATGTTTACAAATTGTTCAAAAATTGGTTTAATTTCATACTAATACCTATTAATAATAAATAACTGCCTTAATTTTTTTTCTACGACTACTTATGTATAGGCCGTTTAAAACTAGACTATAAATTGTACAAGATCTTGCACCATTTTTGGTACAATTTAATTTGGCTAGTATCATACAGCAAGTTGGTTGAAATATAGTATACGATCGTAAATGTCAAAATAGTCTAATAGCAGTCGTAGAAAAATTATAGTACATAACTCGCTTAGTAATATGCATGTTACAATTCTTAATATGTAATGTATTCCATATACATATTTATTATTTAATAAAATAAATATGTAAGTAATTTTCTATTTACGATTTATTTTTTATTTTTATTTATTCATAAATGAAACAGAAATGTATACATTTTTCTATCTATGCGACAAATTCAAAGTATTTCTTTAAAATGTGATACGAGAATTTTACAGTTTTCTGAAAATAAAGATAACAAGTGCTACAAAGTGCAAATATTACAAAGTAGCATTTTTATTTAATGTTAAATTCACTAAATTCTTGAATCAAAGTTTTCTATCTGGATATATAAATATTTCCTGGATTACCTTGCGGTAAAAATTCCATTAATTAAGATAAAATATTCAACGCAGTAAGATAAGCATCAAAATAACAAGTATAATTATTCCATTTAGCATTCTAGAAAACTTTAATCAACAATTTAACTACAAAACTAAACTTTGTACTTGGCTTATCGCTATATATTTTTCATCTAAAAATCTGTTGATAAAAAACAAAGCGCAGTCGAACGAAACGAAACGATTTTCTAGCACGGCGACTGAGCGTGTTCTACCTCAATACTTCCATTCAAAAATAATTGCTTGTGAATTAAGAATTTTAACACTTTTCTACGCCAATTTTCTATATAAATATTAATCATGAAAAATAAATAATAAAAGAATATATATTCTGATGCTACAATAATGAATTTTCAACTTTATTCAAAATATATTTTATTGAATATATAAAATATATGTGATTTTAAATGTTTTATTTCATTTATAAATGTTTTTCAAGAATAATAATTACTTTTTAAATTCCGAAGAAAGATAATCAGTTGGGGTTACCACAGAACCAATCGTGACCACAATAACGGCATGTGATAAAATTACAAATTTGTTTTACAATATTTTTTTCCAATATATTTTTTCCGGATGTTTTTATAAGACTTTAAAATAATATGAATATATTTCCACTTGCCATTATTATCAAAAGTTATTAACAATGTGGCATTTAATTTAAAAACGTTAATATAAAGTCTATTTAAAATCTTTTCAACTGAATTTGCTTTACTTGTATTCATATAAACCTATAAACGATGACTAATTTGGAAATCTTAGAAAAGTATTAGCATGTCTTGCATAAAATAGATGGATATCTGCAGTACCACAAGTTGTAAATACTTGACAATTAAATTATTTCATAGATATGGTTTATTTTCATAACTTCATAACATTGAGTTATATGTTTTTGTAAAAATCTAAATACTGGATTTGTCAGAAAAGCATTAGAATTTGTTACTACAGTACATTTACATACTTACTTCGTTCCTGGTCCAATAGTCGTTTAAATAAATAAAAATAAATTAAGTGTCAAGTTTCCTTCGATGGTTATACCGAACTAGTTGGACGCAGGCGTATTTTTATTTTTTATTTTAATTTTATTTGACTATTTAAAATTGTATTATTTCGTGTGTGAGATTGTAGAATTTTTTATTGAATATTTGCTTTGGCTGTTGACTTCGAACAAATATATATTTGATATTGATAGTATAGTACAAAGTAGACTTTGAATAGAAGTTATCGGGAAATATTGTCATCTAAAAATCTGCTGATAGGAACAAAGCATATTGGTTTGTAGTGCTGCTTATACAAACAGTTGGCATGAGTGATGTATGGCGTCTTTTGTTGCAGCGCCATGTCAACTGTTTGTTTACACGCAGACTCCGTGCTGCAGGGCCGGCTGATAAGCTATCAGCTGATAAGAACCGCGCGATAGCGTCTCTCTGACCGATAACCCCGCCGCCCCCGCTGTTTTTGCCTGATTACGGCCCGCCGATCGCTATTAATGCTGTTTGTCACTGGATTCATGGAATCGATAGCAATATTGTATCGCTTGTTTGTGCACAGATGCATGCACTATGCACTTAAATTCTCTATTTCATTTCCACTGTTTTAGGATCGGGTTGCTATTGATAGATGCAGGACAATCGTGATCCAATTTATTCAATTATTGCCTATATCTACAAAGCCTTTTCTGATATCGAAAGTACCAAACTTTCATTTCAATATTCACTTTTCAGTTGTTGCATATTGAAAACATTGATACATTAAAATTAAATCGGGTCCATGGCCGTTATTTAATAATGTAAGGATGGTGATCACCAAAAAAACAAAACAAAAGCGCACCAGTAAAATTTAGGAATTTAGTGTGTATGCGTATGTTTGTATCTGATTAGATCAAAATAAGAATGAATCCGTTCTGCTCGTGGATAGTACTTTTTAAATAGATACTCGCAGAGGTATGATTCCAAGTCTTTCTCTTTCGTCCCGAATCTAACCTAACATAACAAAATCTGACTTAACCTAACCTAATCTAACCAAACCTAACTTAACCTGATTTAACTTAACCTAACCTCACGAATGCTAAAGTTATCTAAACTAACCTATCTTAATCTACCTAAACTAACCTAACCCAACCTGACCTAACTTCCCATCACCTAATCTGATCTAACTTAACCTGACCTCATCAAAGCTAAAGTAATCTAAACTAACCTAATTTAATCTAACTTAACCTTACCACACTTAAAGTTATGTAAACTAACATTAAATAAATATTTACATCAAATTGATTAATATATGAACATTTCACTTTGGTGTGCTTTTGTAATAATAAAAACAATTTGGTGGACATTTGTCATACGCCGGGGTAGTTTATAGTAAATAAACAAATTGAATAATCAATTATTTCTGTTCCTCCTTTCTTCATAGTTAATTGCTTAGGAATCTTACTGCTGGGCCTTTCTTGACGAAACGTTGTCTTCGATCTTGATGTACTGGTGGAATTTCGTCATTTTCATTGTAGTTTTGATCTTCTACTGCAGTTAATGTCGACTCTGAAGTTCATGCTTTCTTCATAGCTAACTGGTTAGGAACCTTACAATAAGGAAGATCCAAATTCGAGTCTCACAGATACAAGTTATTTATCATCCTTTATTTAATGGTTTAACGTTGAACCCTTTTACTATTTCTGGTATTGAACTTTAGGTGAGTTTGTGCTTACTTGTAATTATTTTGTCTTGCCATTGGAGATTTTCGCGACATTTCTCTCCACCACTTTCTGGTCTAGGTATTACATTATATATTGTTCCATGCTATTCTTTCGAAAGCATGTAGTTACTTGAAATGAAGATTAATTTAGAAGTAATAGTTTGTATACACATTGTGTAGAATTTGGTGCTCCTCGTAACTTGTTGGGAACGCGTGGAGAACGCCCCGCTGTTCGTGCGTTGCTGACCGCCTATCACCTTGTTCAGATCGGCTGGTGAGCAACACACACGCTTGTTGCTTGTTGGCAACATTTAGCTAAACACCTGCTAACAGATTCAATTGTCTTTCGCCCATCCTCCGCTCAACCGGCTCTTTCATTTCTCTCCTTGCTGCATGTACTTACTTCTAAGAATATGTGGATTGACGTCATTGCATATAATTATTCTCACCATAATCAACAGAAGAAAATTGATGATTCCCTTTTTTTCATCTGTAACCAGTACTGACGAGTCAAATTTAGTATGAGACTTGGGGTTCCAATCTCAGGCTTTTCAATGTTTAGTCAATTAAAAATATCGCTATATATCCGAGTGGTTTGTATTCGGAACCTATTATAAGATGTAGCCCTTTATGCACAGGTTGTAGTCTGACAACCTACCAGTTAAATGCAAGTAAAATCTGTCACGAAACAAATCGTAGATACTTCAGACCTTATTCCATATACAAATATTATGCAACACAAGATGATAAAAAATGTATTTAAAATTTTATTTCAAAAGTAAGGAAAACTCCATAGTGAAATTTATTATACGAAAAATATATTGCATTGTTTTTTCAACTGTCAGCTGTCATCTGTCAAATTATTGTTACAGACGTCATTTCTTTCATTTGACTTACATTTCAAAATTTTAAGAATGGTACAATTTGCTGACAATTATGGTATGATTTTACTTTCTCAAGTATTATACATCTGTTTATATATTACTTAAAAAATAAATAAATTACTTACAAATTGTTTTTAGACTGATAGTAGTACTAATACCAGAGAAGATAATAAAACTTGGTGGTCATCTGTTCCTCTAGTTATTCCATTAGTCGTTCCATTATTTTATTTTAAAAAAATCAAAAAGTGATTCAAAAATGGAAAATGAACTTATTACCTTACCTATTACCATTGCAAAAATTAAATAATAATATTTTACTAGTGGCTAAATAATGTATGCGATCTGATAAACAAACCTTCATTATGGTATGAATAAAAAAATACGTTCATGTTAATAATAATAATTTTAACCTTTTGTAGGCTGATAATGACAAAACTAGAAAGGAATATAAAAGTTCTTGGTGGGACTGTTTTCCTATAGTTATTCCTTTTGTAATTCCAATTGATCTTTTAAAAGAAGCTAGCAGAAGAACGAAGAAATAATGGAATAATTTAAAAATTCTACTACAGGAACTTGTCAAAATAAAAATTGATATACTTTCAATATATTTATGTTAAATTAATTTTCCTCGTTAGCTTACCAAAGTAAAAATAAACCATTATCAATTAAATGGATGACCCGCATAGTAAGTTAAGTTAATTCCTATGCACATGTTCACCATTTAAGAAAGGTTAAACATTAAGTTAATCGTTTGCTTCTAAAAATTAGTAGTATTTATTACAACACGATAATCCATTTTATGTTTACATCAATGATTCATTAATAGAATTAGTGTTTTTTTTTTTAGTTTATTAACGAATAAGAAGGATATAAATGTATATCATTTGTTTTAATGCATCATATTTCATGTTAATTCAAATACATTTCCTTTGTTATCACCAATATTTAATCCGAATCATCATCTTTTACTTCCAAATTCATTTCCGTTGCCATTAAAACAAAATCACATCAATCCATAAACAAAATGAAGTCTGTCTGGAACAAAACACTATCAGTGACGTGGAAGAGACGGAGGAGAAATATGATCGAGCACATCAGATGCTCTTGCTTATTTTTCCTCCACCATCAATTTCATTACGGGATCTAGTGAGCGGTGACCGTATAAGATTTAAACATAGTCTGTCGGCACACGCTGATATTAACATGAATTTGTCATTAATCTCCGTGCGGACGAGAATCCAGGGACGTCGGATGTGTCGGGGCTGCGGGGGCACGAAGGGCGGCGCCGCCCCTCATGCGCCGTTTGTGTAAATATGCAAATTAGCAATGTTTCCGGCATACGTGGATGGAATAAGAATTGTATGTGATGTGATAATTTAGTTTCGGGATTTAAAATGTGTATTGCAATGGGCCGGATTTAGGGGTATTAATCTTTGTAAAATACTATCCATCACAGTAATCTAGTTGCACATATTCGCTGGAAATTAATTATATTCTTCACCGATCAAAACGATAGACATCTCAACAGGAAATCACTTCCTGAATAATTAATGAATAATTTTATATGATAAATGTTCTTTGCTGGTAATTTTAACTATATTAATTCACTTGTCAATAATCATTATTAAAAGTACTGACAACTTCACATTCTATTTTTTTATTATATAATATAATCCAACATCAGAAATAAATCCAGAGGTGGTCATTCATTTTCGTTGAAATCTGAAAACCGATTTTTTTTATACTACTTCCTTTAGTTTGTACAAGGAAGTAAAAAGTAAAAGTAAGTCGATCTACAAATAGTGTCTCACATAAAAATATATAGTGTAGATATAAAAGTATAATAATAAGGTTGAAAAACGAGTTACTGATTGATTATGTATAATAATATCTTTATGAATATTAAGGTCCACGTGTTGACTTCCAATATGTTCACTTATGTGTATAATTTATGCCTTGTAGGCACTATTCTAGTTTGACTGGTAGCAATTTTTTATATTTTAAACATCTAGCCCCGAGGAATAATGTCATATTCAACATAAAATAATGTAATGTTCACACTTTATGATTATTTCAAAATGTTATCCATTAGTGCACAAGTAATATGTATGCAATAAAGTGAATAAATAGTTATTTTATGAAACAAGACGAGACGCGATTATTCTTTTTTTTCGTATAGTCTCATTTTAAATGTAAAATATTTTATCTCGTCTCCCTTATTTCTCGTCTCGAATATTATTATCTCGTCTTGGTCTTGAATCTCGCCGAGATTTCTCGAGTATTCAAGGTACCTATAGAAATTGAACAATCTTGGTAAATTAGGAAGAAAACGTATATTTACATTTTGTCTTTACGTAAGTACATAAAAATCAGATTTCAGATTTGGTTTTATTGGTACACTCTTAATGCTGTTCGATGGCATATGAAATTTTTAGGTTATCAATTTAAATCTGTCAGTTGTTTATTGTTTTTACTAACTTCAATCGTAGGTTATCTAGTTGATGATATTGCAGGTTTCTAATGTATTAGTTATTTCTATATTTCTACGCCTACGACGTAGAAATTTAATTCTAACTTGTGAAAAGTTACAAAAGATGTCACATTTGTGACGTTTGAAAAAAATAATTTTAAAACCTCCAGAAATTTCGACGTAATTATTTAAATTCGAGAATCGTGATTTTTTTTTTCTCGTATTGAAGCTTTGTAAATCGTTCTCGTCTCGCCCGAGACGAGATATTTCGAGACGAGACAAGCGAGATTCGAGAAGTGTTTCGTTTCACCAGAATCCCTATGAATAAAGTATTCAATTTGCTCAAGTGAACACTATGTTAGGTTTTGAGCCGCAACTGCGTCATTATCTCCTGCGAAACAAAAAGACTTGAACGCTTAATCAGACAACAAACCCGCAGCTGGGGTGGGCCAGCAAAGCTTTGCCCGCGTCATTATTCCACATTATCATCCCGTTTCAAGAACCTCTGATTACCTTTCTGATCAACTCTGGGCGATTTTGCGACATTAGTTCGTTCGCGTTCGCAAGGCGACGATTTATTACATTCATACAATTTACTTGAAATCCGTTGTCATGGCCGTCTACGATGAGCCCCATTAATCATAGCGCCTGCCCTGATGAAGTGCTACGGTGAAATGATAACTGTGGGTGGTGCATGAGAATTTACAATGATGCTATTCACCGAGAGCCAGTTGCCTACCACTCTCTCTTTCTCACACGTTGCTAACGCCAAACCTCTCTTTCTCTTTAGTTGGATTGTGTGAAGTTGTGTTTTGTTTTTGCTTGGGTCTCTTTTCAACTTATATGGATTTGTACGTTTGTCTCGTGTTTTTGTTTTATAGTTTTTTTATGTTCTGCAACGGGAAGAAAAATTAATTGGATTTGAGTGGATTTTATTTATTAATTGAGTCTGTGTTGGTTTTTCAGTATTTGTTTGGTTTTAATTTGGATTTGTTATTATTTTTATAAAATTTCTTTCACTTCAAGGATAAGAATTTCTATATTTGCTTTCCTCCAACGTATATTCCGAATAAAACAAGAATTACACTTTGGAAAAATATTGGACTCTCATACATGATATTTACTTCTCTACTCGTATTTGCATTTTATTAACTATAAAAAATTAATCATTGTTACTTCCTTGCACGAAGTAAATAGTTATATACATTTTAATACAATTTTCCAAAGATGATCAATTTCGAAGGAAAGTTTGAAGATATGAAACGAATAGAAGTTGAAGAATGATTAGCCGTAGAATGATCTCACTGTCAAGTGAAATAAGTTTAAATGAAATTCAGTAAAATGTATATAATTTAGCGTACAAGGAAGTCATATGGTGTCCACATCAGATTTTTTTATTTAAATTTTATTTATATAAATCGTTTATTGATCTGCATACAATTGTTAGCTTTGTATGAATTGTATTTTATAAATGATTCTATTGTTCCTTTTGCACTTTTATTTTATTTATATGTATTGTTATATTTATTACTTTGTATCTAAAACAATAGTACTGAATCGATCTTGCCAACTATATTACAATTTTTGAAGTAATAATTCATAATAAAATACAATGATATAAGTAGCACAAAACAGATGAAAGAATATTTTTGTAAATAATTTATGTTAAGTGCTGTCTTTGTCATTGACATTTCCATTTGAGTATGAAATGTAGGATAGTACAACAGTGTTACTTTATCCTTAATGACAATTATAATAAAACCGGATAATTTTATTGTTCTATCCATGAGTAAAGCACGTGCATCCTTAACTAGCGACAAAGTGCTATCAGGAATCGTACGAAACACGTAAAAACTTCTTTCCCACTTTTAATCGCATGCAGTGACGAACACTTTATCATAGTGAAGACAGTGGTATGGCGCCCCCGTTCCCGCGACACCCGCCGTCACCCACCCAGCCTTCGTTAGTCAGTTGTTTATCAGGGGGCGTACCTTATCGCCGCTGCCTTAATGCGATTTCTAAGTATGCCATTTATTTGTTATCGCCTTAATTTTACAACAGAAGCTTTTGTCGATAAAAACAAGTGCTTCAAACACAGTAAACAAAAGACGAATGCACAAAAAGGAACTATTTCATGGTTGCCTTGCTTTCAAGACTACTAATCATGGGTATATACACATAATAGCATCAAAAGCTAAGTGTTGTTGAATTAGAATTAGCTTAATAGCGATGCCGATTTTACTTTTATTTTAACGGAAGACGATTGACAAATTAAGGACAAATTGCTTATATTGTGTATGTTGTTTATTGATATTTTTATTGACTTCCATATGTAAAAGGTATTCCCACAGAAATTAAGATATCCAACCAATCAATCTCAAGATCGACTTCCATAGTCTTTTAAAGAAGATGACGATGATCGTGAACTAGTAAAAGTGGCGGCTGTAACTATTTGTTTGATAGGTTTTTAACGTGTGCTCTTCGACACATATAAATTTAATTACACGCATTTTCCAACTGAAGTATTATTTGTGTAAACATCTTTACAACGTTATTTATACCTGTATTATTTGTATACAATGTTTGTTTAATTTGTTTTTCACATTTTATGCACCAATTTATACAACAAACTTGTTCAATTTGTATTCTTCAATCTAAAAAAATCTGAAAATATATCAGCCTGGAATGAGATTTGCTGCAAGTGAAGTAACGTTTTGATTTTTGTTAAAGTGTGAGTTGCTGGGAACACCTAGCCGTAGTGCTAGTGCGTCTGTCCCATTAACATTATCTGCGTCTTGCGTAACCGAGGAATACGGCGCGATAAAGAACAATACATTTGCATTAAGGCGTTTATCGGTTATCATGTAACACATTGATTGTGGTTGAGGTCGCCGTTGCTGCGGACACAACAAACTGTGTATATTGTACACCGCGTACAGGTGACTGCAGCTAAGTAAACACTACTTTCCTTTGTCCTATTTTCGCCTTTTAACACTAATTTCACAACTGTTCTAAACTGTGTAAGTATGAACTCATGGAATTATCATCTGGAGAGGGTCTCCAGGACCAAAGGTAAAGCCTGCTGAAATAAGAGCACATTCTGGAGCAGATTTGGCTGCACTGGATTATGCTCTGGATTTAATGAGTCAGGAATTAAAATTTGAAGAGTTTGCTCTAATTCTTGGCCTCTTGAAACCGGAGCACATTCTGGAGCGAATTTAGCTTCTTTGGATTGTGTTCTGGTTTCAGTGGGCCAAGAATTAGAACATAGATATTTTGCTCCCAAGGAAATTTTGAAAATTCTGCGCCCATGAAAGAAATACCTTTGGTACTCAAGATTTTGTTTCTACTTGATCTGTTGTGTAATAATGGTAATATGATGATATTCTTGTCGATAAAATTACTTTTGGGACACTTTTCTATTAATATTGTACATATTTCTACATACATATCTAATTTCATCTTTCAATTCTACCTTCCTTAGCTGCTTAGAAACAATTCTCCTTACATACCACTGATCCCGAATTGATGAGAACATTATAACACGTAGATTCCATGCAGAACCAATAAATACACACCCTAAAACAAATATCTTTGGTATTTTAGCTCTGTTGCTATTTGATGTTGTAGATGATGATTATGTGCTGCTCGATAGGAACGACCTTTTGGACATTTTTTTTTGTAAATATTTCTACATTTAAACCTAATTTCATGTATCAATTCCATCTTCCTATCATCTCGTAAACAATCCTCCTCGCATTTCCTGCTGTTTGTTTTCCTGTCCCCACCGCGTTGCACGCGTGTACGTGCCCGCGTCCGTGGCTGCCCATGCGTGGAGAACCGCCCCGTAGGTGCGCCGAGTCCAGCGTGTCCACTCACTGTTAGTTCTTCGCGTGAACCTGAGGGAAATCATGCGTGCAGGCATGCTCGCCACATCATGTTAGCTTAGATGGGTTTGCAGCTTGATTTACTACAGGATACGAGGAATTAGTAACAGGGTTTTTAAAACTTACAATGTAGTTTATAAGACCAGCAAGCAGAAGAAAAGGATTTCAGGCGGAAGAAGAAGAAGAGGCACACCCAGGTCAACAAGGAAGAACAAAACAAGACATAAAAAGATGACAGGATTATCTGATGTAAAAAATTGGAGATATTGTGGTAGTCCCATTTATTGATGCATTTGGGTAATTGTTTATCAAATCGTAATGGAAATATATTTTCATATGAATGTATTTTCCAACAGTCGCATTACGAGAAACAAGCAGCAATATCAATGTGAAAATTATCTTCCATTCGAACTAAATGAAAATTGAATGTATTAAATATATGAATGGTCAAGTTCCATTGAGTGGTGCCGTAATAATAGAATAGATATAATTTTAATTTCCACGTGGTAAAAATATCTGGATCAACTTCATGTGGATTAAAATGAGTTGGGTACAACAAAAGAAACTCAAGTTAGCGCCATAATCGCAAATCAGCAATCTTGAATTGGTTGAACAAGCAGTGTAGCTACACCTCAGGCCGAGATACTTCTCGCTCGCTTGCACATTTTCACCAAATTAAATCGTTTTAATTGAATAAACCCTGTTTGACAATACCGCGCTTACGAGTGCTAAGGGATGGTTCTGGAGCCGATATCAATATATCCCGGCGGGGAGGGACGCGAGCGTCGGAGCAGGAAATGAAAGACCCAACGCTTTCGGAGCAGCGCGCGGCGATCACTTATATTTTATCTAGTTGGCGGCCGCTGAATGCAACGCGGAGCGGGGCTTGCGCTTTCAATTTATTTTAATAAATCTGAGGGAAATACATCGCTGTGACGACACCGACACCAACACCAACACACTCGGAGCCAAGCCGAGATAACCGCCGTGTGTGGGTATGCCAGCTTCGCCTGTCGAACTAATATTATGGAATGCTGCTGCAGATGCGAAACGTACTCGATGAAGCTATTATTTCACACTTTCTCTCTCGCTCTATCTTCCTAACGGCTCTAACGGCTAATGTTTTTATCTGTCACTCCAACACGCGTCCGAATCCGAAACAACTGGATTTATACCCGTGATTGATTTTCACCTCTCCTTTTCTTTTTACCCAACTACATGTATCATCTTTTTCATGCGCACTTTTTCTAATCTAGATTCGTATCGCATTTTTCATACATCTCCTACCTTTATGGTATTTATTTTCATTCTTTTTATACAGCTTTGTTTCCCTCTTTTCAATATTTCAAACTATTTACATTTTGTTACTTTTTCCTTTATTTTTATTAAGTTAAAGTTTTCAGCTTTTTTCAAAAATATCACGTCAATCTTATATAAATGAGATCATAGACCATTTTCTTCTTATAACTTAACATTACATTACAAATTAAAGTAAGTATATATAATGACTTAACATCCCCCATGGGGTTGCACCGCTTCTTCTGAAGCTGCGTTTCATTTACTATTCCTTAGATGTTCTTCAAGATCTTCTTCATATCTCTTATTTTGCTCTTTCAATTGTTAATTCCTGCTTTCAGTCGTAGTACTCAAATACAATTGAATTACAAAAGTTGAAATTTTGGATATAACATTCTGATACCCTAGATTAGATCTGATTAGATTTTGGTGTTAATCGTGCAAATGGGAAGTGGTGTTTTCATGAAGATCTGAGTTGATTTTCTGAAATATCTTAATTAATTATAAAAATATAAGAAGTTTTGTAAATAATAATTTAATATTACGTCATTAGCTGAACTTTTATAGTTAATTTTGTTTTTTCCTTTGTTTGTTACAATTGCTTTAAGAAAACCTAAATTTTAAGCTAAGGTAAACTAAATATTATTAATCGAAGTGATTATTTATTGCTATAATTAATAGCAATATTTTTTTTCTTTTTTCTTGTGATTTTCGATGCTGATTCTTATAATAAACTTGATTACATTCATCCACTATAAAGTTTGAATCATAATAAAAAATATTGTTTAACCACGACATGAAAAATGTTCTTTATTTAGATTTTATCCTAAAAGAGGTCGGCACAGGCACTCTCAAAGCTTGTCATTCACAATATTGGAAGTGCATTCTAGGAAAGGAGTGAAAATAATTTGTCACTGTCCGCTGAAAGTAAAACAAACGCGTGAGTTAATTAGCACAGGGCGCCGTGCGTTTCAGTCGAATTCAATCAGGAGAGAGGTGGAGGAGTATGCAAATGCCGTCGTGATTAAGCGGCTGTTTAGTCCGAGGCATTTCCGTGAAGTCCTGCCCTGCGTTTAGCGGTTATAGAGGTGTAACCGCCACAGCACGCACGACCACGATTTTTTAAACCGATAACTGGCTTGTAAATGTGTTTGTACACACGTATGAGATACATACGTGTGTTTTTACAGTTTGCTGTTTGACTCATTCTCGCATTTGCCATTTATTTTAATAATTAATTACGTACGTTTCTTTATCGATGCTAATTTTATCTTCTTGAAACCCCACCTATTATAAAAATATTATTTAAAAACGAACACTCTAACTTGTTTCATAAACAAGTTTTTCTGCACAATAAAAGGAATATAAAAAATTTCTGGATAAAATATGAATAGAAAAAACAAAAAAAAAAACATGACTTCCTTGTACACTAAATTATATATACTTCGATTGAAAGTGAGATCATTCTATGGCTAATCATTTTTCAACTTCCATTCGTTTCATATTTTCGAATTTCCTTTCGAAATGGATCATCCTTTGAAAATTTTATTAAAATATTTATCACTATTCCTTATTGCCCTAAAAATAGTATATTGTGTAACGAGTACAGAAAAAAATTGAATTTTCAATAACTATTTGTATTTCTTTATCCCTAATATTTTAATCTCTCTTCAAGTTACAAATTGACAAACCTTTAAAGTGCATTATTATTAGAATACTTTAATCTAGATTTAAAAGTAGGTACATGATTGGGAAACCTTGAAAAAAATTATAAAAGAGGCAATCGACTTATTCTATAATAGGTTTCAAATATATTTCTTCATACAAATATACTTACTTTCGCGGTATAATTTGTTACTAAAAATTGACCTGAGTCACAATTTCCTATGTTAAAAATAGTTCTGTTTGTTGCAAAACTACTCATTTATTATGACTTGCAATTTTCAAACATAAAATAATTACGAAGTTGTTATTTAAATAAACAATGTTTTTAACAACAGACAGTTCTATTTCTTCAGTACAAACACATTTATAAATGTATGTTACAAGAATTTTAGTTTTATAATAACAAACTTAAATGTTGTGTCATGCAGGTATATCTCAGTTATTTTCTATCAATTTCCAAGTATTTCCTGTTTAAAAGAAATAAAAACAAAACACTCACTAAAGTGCTAGTTTCATCGCGGTTTGATTTGTGAAAAAACGTTCCGTCCAATCTGCCGATTAGGATCAATTACAGGAAGTAGTCGAGCTTGACTTGCGAAAAAACCACGATAACTTTTAAGCGGGTAATTACTTAACATTTTTACTAAAATTCACACACCGCACCTGCAAATAATTAATTCGAAGTAATTTTACAACATAGGGGCAGAGAGAAGGATTATTCTTTCACTAAGAGACAGGGTTAGAGAAAGATAGAAACACCTATAACTTTATTACCGTATAATTTTATTCTTTTTAATTAAATGCCAGGATGATAATTATAATGAAACACTTTTTTATCCGCCGTGGTTTGAACGAGTTAGGGTGTAATTATTACGAAAAGGGAAAGAAGATTATTATGAAGTGGTTGCGAATAAAAATTAAGAGGATAAATGCTGCTCCTAAGCGAAATTTCACGCTGGAATTGTTTACATAAAATTTTTAAGATAATTTTACACCCGGCATTTTTCAGCTTTAATTCTAACGTTTTAACATGCGATGATAATGGATATACGGGTACTAAATGCAAGCTACTTAAATATTTAAATGATTTTTAAGGTTATTTTATAGTCGTAAAACGTGATAATTGTTTCATGAATATATATATTAATTTCTTTTAAATATGTACCAATATATATTTTTCTTTTCTAGGTAAGTTCCATGTTTTACTATTCTTCTGGGTGCAGTGATACACATAATTTTGAATTAGATTATGTAAGTATTTTTTTTAAATTAATATAACTTAGATGAACTCAAAATGAAATTTTCATCGGTTATGAGTTTTTAGATAATTCTACTTTTAGTGTTAGTGATTTAAGTTGTCATTCTGAGATCTTTGCAAGTGGTATTTTATTTTAGTTAATAGAATTTGATAGTATGAATTGATTTTCAGATTCGACAACCACTAATCTGTTATTGGACGAAATCTGGTACCTAAGATCTATATACTTAGTAAAACAACTATTTGGCTATTTATCTCTAAATCTCTGGAATCACATTCAACACTAAAAATCTAGATTCTAAAAGTTTATCAAATTTCTAGGTCCTATTTTTATTGGAGTGAATGAATCTCCTTTGCTGTTCCTTAGATGTCCTTTATGTATCTATCTTTTGTTTTATTCCAGTTGTCAATTTCTGCTAATTTTGGATCTTCTTACACTTCCCTTAGTCATGTTGATCTGGGTGCCCCTCTTTTCTTCTTCTATTGATCGTATTGTATCCCTTTCTTGTCCTCTTTATACATGAGCAAGCCATCTCTTCATCAAAGGATATTCTACTACAACAAAAATTAGAAAAATGAAGAGTCTGAAAAGGAGCTTGTTAGGTTTAGGGTAATTGATAACAAATTATTGAATGTTTGTCCTGAAATAGAGTAATGATGGAGTGGTCTGGAGAGCGTAGACTGTGGCCTCGCTTGGCAGAGGGCTTATCTTAATGATTTCTTTGACTCCTTTAACTTTTTGCAGTTTTGAACATGCAAGAGAGATAGTATCGCGGGGCCGCGTTATCGCAGCCAGGCCGCCGCCGCCGCCGCCGCTATCGCCCGCCGGTATCGCGCTGCACTCGCACACCCCCGCTCCCCACCTCCCCAATAACAACTAATACCTACTCTATTTTTAACTTGTAATCTTACTTTTTTGGCGGTTTTCGTTTTATTGGAGGTTAAACCATAATTATAAAGTGATACCGATTTTCATTAAAAATTATGATAGATATTTCTTTATGTATGACCACTTTAATAAGGGATGTAAAGAGATTGTTCTAAAAATCGCATATTTGCTTTTTGATTTTTAATAATAATATATGTTTTTTATTCCATATGTACTTGTCTTCAAAGTTGCACAACAAAAATTAATTTTTGAGGATTTTCCAAAAATGTATTGAGGTTCAATTTTTATTATTCGATTCTATGAAAAATGTTATACAAAGACATTCTCTACAATACGTTCCTCGAAAAGATGAAAATAAGAAAGTTTATAAAACCTTCATTTCTATTTTTCGCTATGGAACTTTTTGGACTTTTTGGAAAAAAAAGTAAAAATGCGAATTTTTGATTATTGTTTAAGGAACACCACTTGCTGAAAAGTAGAATCATTGCTATGTAGATGGAGTTTATGTATTGGCTATATCAATTATTGTTATTTATATCAACACAATAACAAAATCTGATACGCCCAAGACAAAACAGCAACATCATAAGTATACTTCTTTATGAATCTGAATCTTGGATACTGAGAAATACAAACAATAAATAAACTGCAAACATTCTGTAATAAATATATGCGAAAAATATTAGGAATAATTTACCGAACAAAATATCGAATAAGAACTATGGTCATTTAAAGAAGAAAATGAAGATGTATAGGACACACATTAAGAAAAGACAACGAGGAAATATCAATAAAGCATTAGACCACACAATAAAATGAAAAATAAGAAAGGGATGTCCATCAAAAACGTGGAAAAGACAGATGCACCAAGTACACAATGAAATAGAATACAAAAAAGCAAAAAAGATTGGAAGACCATAATAGAAAATTTGGGATTTGATCCCCAGATCTCACACTCCACTAAGCCAGTCATAGCGCTAATAAAGTGAGCCACCGCTGCCCCAAAATGTAAAAAATAAATTCAAATTTATATCTGTGAAATATTTATAAATTAGTATTGCGTAAGATAACAAAATACCCATATACGTTTCCCAAAAATATGATACAGCAGTCCATTGAAAGCCTGGGCATTACGCATGGCTTGACAGCGTCGCTGGGTTCGTTTCCTGTGTGAAGACGCCACCGCGGGCAGGAAATGAACTCCGGCTTCTGCGTCAGCGTGTCCTGCATGCATTATCCGCCTCTGTCTTTGCCAAATAAATCGTCCCCAGTCCGGCCCTGGCCGCCGCAGACCATCTGATAGCCGGGAAGGGATGTGCTACACAATTCAATTTTTGCCTTATGAATTTGGGATCGAATTAAAAGTATTGTTGGTCAAATTGGATTTGCTCTTTTCACTTTTCATTATTTGCTAAATTTAATTAATGTTATATGATTTTTTTGGGTATTTGGGTTCTGTATATTCTACTGGAATTTTTGGGTGAAGATTACAAATAAATTAAATTTCTTTAATGAGAAAATAAATTTATACAGTGAAAATGAAATTACAAATAAATATTATTTTGTAAATATCCTTTGCCAAAACTACCTTCTGATGATGATGAAAGTTTCAAAATTGTACATTAAAGAGATTTTTATTTGTTGTGAATTTGGGACCACATTAAAAATATTATTGCTATTTTCATTATTTGCTTTAACGAGAAAATAAATGTACTCAGTAAAAATAAATAAAAGATGTTGAAATAATAAAAAAAATATTCTTTTGTAAATATACTTCGCCCATTTGAACTACCTTTTGAGTATGGCGTAAGTTTAAAATTGTACAATAAACGCGTTTTTTAAATTTAAAAACCGAGAAATTAAAATGAAAAATAACCTTGGCAATATATTATTTCAATTAATATCTAGGTATACTTGGGATGCGGAATAGATGCACAAGAAAAAAGCCAATATTACTTAACTTTGTATCAACTGATCTGATGCCAGTATTAATAAAATTGATATCCACCCATTATTTACTGTAGTTTTAAAATTTTAAGAATAAAGCTTTTGTATAGAGTAAATGCGTATTTGCATTATGTACAGGTGAAGTCTATGTCATACTTCACAGACAAGGCAACACAGTATCTAATCTATGTGAATAATATTCATTGTCTCATGTTATTTTTATCTACATAATTGCAGTTTGGCATTTTAATTTTCTTTTATTATCATCAAATATTCACCGACGTCATTGTAATTAGCTGTATTTCAGTAATCAAGGAATCACTGGTACAATAAGCAATAAAACGAAAAATCCAATACATGTCTCTTTATCTCTATCAGTCAGGGACAGACAAATAACAATAATTAAACACACATTAGGCAGTGTTCTCTGTCAAAACTGTTAAATATTGTATCTGTTTATCCACAGTCGCTTGATAACATACATGTCGATTACCAGCGATGTTTACTCATTACGTAGAATTATATCGAGACATACCTGTTGTTTAGTCGAGGCCAAATGCTCAAAACAACAACAGCGATAGTGTATTTAATCAACATCGTATACTTGTAAATAAAATCCCGACTTTGATTACAAACCGTTGAAAAACTTATTATTTTGTACTTAAACACTGATATTTAGCTATTTTTCTAATGGACTTCAGTGTAGCTGATAGTAGAACATGTGATTATTGAAAATTATCTCCTGGACTATTCTAGGTTTGTAATTAGCATCTGTTGCAATTTCAAATGGCTCATTGGTTTTATGTTACTGTTTATTGATATTTAATGATTGGGTAAATTATTTTCATAGATAAAATGAAATACTTTATTATTAAATTATTTTGTAAACACAATATGTTAGTAGCATTATAATAAATATTTATTGCAAGATAGTTTCATGAAGAAATCTTACTCTAATAATTTTTATTTAATACGATATCGCATTTTTTCGCTTGATAAAACTCATTTACCGGACTAAAAACATAAATTACTATTTTTATAGACTCGATTTAAATATTAGTTATGTATTTGTTAAAATTTCTAACCTATTGGTTTTTATTATCATCGACTGAAATTATTTTTAACTTCAATTGTAGTTTATTAGTTTCAAACATAAGTTATTAAGATAATACAACTAAATATGATAGTAGGCCGATAATATTTCAATGTAACTAAATATGTAGTGTACCTTTATTTCAATATATTTCAAAGTATGTCGCCATTATTTTATCGACTTTACTCCTATCAAAAAATTATATCATTTCTAAATACAGGTTACGAAGATAACAAAACGTTTTACCATTTGTTATTCTGTATCTACCTGGTACAAAAACAGATAGCAATGTTTGCTTTAAATTATGTGCACCAATGAAAAGTACTTTGAAAACAGATAAAGTGCTGGGCTCATAAGTGGCTGCTATCGTTTTAAATTCAAACAGACGTTTTCTCACCTTATCACTGTGGGATCTGATTGGTCATGATGACCCGACCACCGATTGGTTACCGCTGATTAACACGAATGCGTGATGGCGCTGCGATCATTCTACACGACGTTGATCATATTTTAAATTGAATTTCTTTGAGATGAAATGGATCCTGCTGAGCCGATCTGTAGACTGTTGCTACACTCGACCCGAGAATTGTTTTATTCTTACTTGTTTTTTATTAAATGCATTTGATACCCACGAGGTGTAATTGTTTTATATGATTTCCACGAAGCCTAGATTAGCATCTCTGTACGTGGATTTTCACAATGAATATTCTTGGAAGCGTTGAAAATTCACTGAACATTTGCACTTTCGGTGTTTTTTAATTAGGGTGAGTAGGTAAAAATAATAATTTGCAAATGTGCGCGCAATACAAAAACATTTAACGGTTTTTTAGAATAGAATTTAGAATAATAAAAAGATTTTTTATTGACTGCTACATGTTTAAGAGAGAATAATATGGAATAAGCTACTACATATACAGAGTAATTTAAAACTTAAATGATAAAGTAATATGGCAGATATTACCAGTGGTGGATTTAATTATATTTAAAATACCTGACAACGAAGGGACATTGGAAAATAAAACTTTTAGGTTTTTAACGTAAAATTGAATTTTTACAGCAAAAATAAGCCAAAAATACCCATTTTTGGGTGCAAAATTTTGGTTTTGGCAAATAGCCTATTTTAATAGAAGTCGATGCGCTGATTTCAAATTTAGAAACAGAATTTAATTATCTCTTTTCGTTCCAGAGATTTTTGCTTTCAAAATTGCACCTCAAAAAAGTGTGTTTTTTTAGTATATTTCTAAAATGGGTATAGATACAATCTCAACGATTTTACCAGTCGATTCTACGCGCAAAGTTACATAAAGAAATGTTATCTCCGCATATACGTTCTTTGGAACGATTTGGTGAAAAATGAGAAAAATGAAAAAACCTAAATTTCAATTCTTCGCTTTGAAACTTTTTGTCTCCAAAATTTTTTGTTTTTTGGTCTTAAGTAGATATCGACGCGCTATTTTCAAATTTTCAAACAGAATTCAATTATCTCTTCCCGTTCTCGAGATATTTAAGTTCAAAGTTATACCTAAAAAATCAGGTTTTTTAGGTATATCTCTTAAATGGTTAGGTTTATGGTTTCGGCGACCTCACCAGTCGATTCTACAGGCAAATTTACATAAGTGTACCAATTTTCAGATTTTTATCTCAACAGATAGAATTTCTAGAAGGAAAAAACTGAAAATGGCCAAAATCGAAAAAAATCGCAAGGGGTTCATCAGGCGTTTTTTTCGATTTTAGCCATTTTCGTTTTTTCTTTCTACAAATTGTATCCTTTGGAATAAAAATCTAAAAATTGGTACACTTATGTAATTTTGCCCGTAGAATCGATTGGTAAGGTCGCCGAAGTCGTAAACCTAACCCTTAAAGGGATACACCTAAAAAACCTAATTTTTTAGGTATTGCCAAAACTCAACTTTGAATAGGAATATCTCGAGAACGGTAAGAGATAATTGAATTCTGTTTGAAAATTTGAAATCAGCGCGTCGATATCTACTTAAGTCTAGAAAATGAAAAGTTTTAGTGAGAAAAAGTTCCTTGGAGAAATTTTGAAATTTAGGTTTTTTCGATTTTCTCATTTTTCACCGAATCGTTCCAAAGAACGTATATGTGAAGAAAACATTTCTTTATGTAACTTTGCGCGTAGAATCGATTGATATAATCGTTGAAATTGTATTTCAACCCATTTTAGAGATAGAACCAAAAAACACACTTTTTTGAGGTGCAACTTTGACAGCAAATATCTCAAGAACGAAAACAGATAATTAAATTCCGTTTGAAAATTTGTAATCAGCGCATCGACTTCTATTAATGCGGACTATTTTTAAAAATCAAAATTTCGGACCCAAAAATGGGTATTTTTTGAATATTTTGAATGTATATGAATAATTTTGGATAGAAAAACAGAAAATTATAACTTTTCATATTCTTCTATGATTGGAAATACCTTGCTGATTTAAAAATATATTATGTTTTAACTGGAAATGTAAATTTGTAATTTTATACCGTATGGTTTATTTGCATGGACAATAGTATCACAATTTTTTCTAGACAATTTAATTGTACTCATAATAAATACAATTGTATTATTTTCTAAACTAAAAATAAACAAAGTAATTGTAATATTACTTATAACAAAGTATTTTGTTGAAAAACATTTTGGGGAAATAAATAATTCAATATGAACATTTTAATTTGTTGGAATGAATTAAATAGTTGTTAATGATAAGGTTTAAATTTATATCTTTTTTATGGGTCCTAATGTAGAGAATAATTGAGATCTTTTGTGGAGATGTGTTTATTATAATTAGAATATAAAGATTATTGAACATGCAAATGTTTAATTTAAGTTGACGATGTACATAAACAGCTCATCAGAACACCTCTTTGGCCATAAACATTTTATCATAGAAGGCAATCTTCTAATGAATTCTTAGATACGAACACCTACCACGAATTCTGAGAAGTGTAATCTAAACTAACGGATCTCTGCAGTTTTTAACATAAGTGTTGATTCTCATTCGCCTAAAACAGAGGAAATTATCAGCAACACCAGCACAGCTTCTTGGAATGTGGATAAATCAGATATCGACAGAACAAGCGAATACGTTTACTATTTAAATGTAAGATCAGTAAAAGTAGCCACGTTTGAGGCCTTGTAGCTCTCATACGACACATACATACACCTGCGGGAGAGAGATAGCGAGCGGGAGATAGCCGGCCGAGTGTGAGTGAGTGAGACGGAAACAGTCTCGATTGAAATGGTGATGTATTGTGAGTTGTAACCGGCGACTTATCTGCCGCTCAGATTGACTATTGGTGACGCAAATCGATGTTTAGTTGAATAGCAGGGATCTAGGGGGAGTTAAATTGTGTGGAAGACTGGGAATTTTGCAGAGCTGGATTCTGCGATTCACACGTTGCCTTTGTTTACAGATCCAGATCGGCATTTGTTATATTTGTAGACTATATTCGCGATAACTTGATTGGCGTTCTAATGGCCAGACTTCCAATCCAGCAGTATTGTCCCCATGGTTACCTAACCTAACCTAATTTAGTTTATCTTGTCCACCATAAAGAGTTTTGAATTAGTTTAGGATCCCAAAATTTAAGTCAAAAAGTCGTAATAAACATAGGTTTCCAAAGGACGTAATTACAATTTTTTCCTGTTCTTTCTTTCAATGCATGGTACAAGTATTGTATCACATTTAAAACATATTGTTATACCTACTTTATTTTGTATATTGAAATGGTTATATCTTGTTAGTCGTTGTGGTCAATAATTGTCTTAATACCTTTCTGCTTGCATTTAATTTTTTTTGTCCTATGTATAATCAGTCTCAAAATCTCTTTCCTACTCTTATACAAGTATTTTTAAATTCAGAAAAAGAACAGAAAGATAAAAATATGAAAAATAGTGCTTTTAGGTTTTTATTGTAAGCAGGAAAATTACAAATAATCTTATAGGTACTTTAGTCAGGTTAACCCACCCAAAAAGCCACAAAAAATCCTTAAAAAAAAATATTTAAAAAATTGAATTTTATTTGGTACGTCCCCTGTGGGATGTTTTTTTGTATAAAAAAAATCCGGATTTTTCCCAAAACTAAGTTTGGTATTTTATTATTCCAAGTTTCTAATAAAAATATATGAAATTGGTGAGGACCATTTTCTGTATTTTAAATGTAAGGTATAAGTTTCAATATTACATTAAGTAAGTTAACATTTCTTGATGAACTAGGGCCTTAAATTCCTAAGGTGATTGCACTTTGCTGGTGTATTTTGTAAGTCTACAGCCTTTGCATCCAATAGTGTGTTTCGAACTACTTTACTTGACGAAATTTGAAAAACGATTATTAGTAGATGTGTAAGTAAGTAGAATGTAGTAATGGAGATATGATCTGGGGCGAAATGAAGTTGTTAACTTCCTACAAGTGGAGTGAGAAATTCCCACATCTATTAGTACACACCTCCGAGTACTAGTGAGATCTCAGTGCTCATGTATAACTCCTGGAGCTGCTCATGAATATGCACGCTGTAGCACATAATACTCGGCTCTCGAATCAATCGTGGCGCAAGGCTCCTCTGCATATTCCACTCTCTCTGCTTGATTGCCGCTTGTTATCCACACTCGGATCGAATGCCAAATTCATCTAGGAATGCTGTACACGTCTACTTGGATTATGTGTCTTACGACAATCACTGCCAGACATAATTACGTTAACTCAACTCTGTTCATCACGCATCCTTATTGTAAATTTGAATAGTTTGAGGAATAGACATGTTGTGCCAATTCATTTTACGTGTCTTGAAAAAATCACCTGGAAATTCATTTACAGGTCAATTCTATTCAAATCGGTAAGACCTGTAACGCTTTCGATCGAATTGGCAATTCTGATTACGTTTATAACTTATAGAAAATCTGTAAATCCTTACAGCTCCTGTAAATTCTTATAGTGACAAACACCAGGCCGTAAGTTTACAGATATGACTTTTTGTTAAAAAGGAAGCAGTAAAAAGTAGATAAATTTATATTCTACTTTGCTAATTTTAGGACAAAATTGACTATGTATTATTTATTTAAGGAATTATGTGAGGTTATCTTAAGGAATCTGACATATAGGGAAAAAGTGTCTAAAATGATCCCTCGAGGTAAAATGATCTACTAATTCTACTTAGAATCATTCTCCCAATCTTATATCTACTCGCTAGTCGGACTTTCAAGAAAATATTAGCGCTATTATTATCTTGAGCAAGGAAAATAAAATAACGCTGTATTTGATGTTAGGAAAGATCTTTTTCAATGATGTATAACTTTTGTCTGAATAGGTTTTATGTTAAAATATTTTTATTCGCGAATTTAATGATTATTCAAAATTAAGGTATGTGAAATTAATAAGATTATTTTTGATATTTGGACGTTAATTGGGTGTTTGGGGTGAAACAATCCCTCTTGAATAGGACAACATGATCTCAGTGATCGTTTTACATACAAAATTTGGATGCATATATTTATTTCCTTTCCAAGAGATCAATATACATTTCGTATTATTATATGTATTAGCAAAAGTGTAGCAAGATTTATGAATTATATCGTAACATCCAAAAAGGTTAAGGGAATAAAAATTTTCTTCATATTGATTTGAAGAAAGGAATGTCATTAAAAACGAATATAACTAAATCTACTGAAACCTTGTGAAATTCTGCAATTAAATAAGAAGAGCAATTAATCAAAAGCGTATTTCCGTCAAAACAAAATCATCCGCAACAAAACCGATAAAAAAGAAAATAAAATAAAATCGAGTGAAAGAATAATCGAATATGTGAGACAGGGCTATCTGGATGTATCGCACCCGTTAGCCGTGGGGCGGCCGAGGGGCAGGGGGGGTAAAGGGGGCAGCCAACCCCAGCCTTCGTGCGATAAATTAACTGATAACAAACGTTTCTGAAAGTTTCCCCGATAAGCATCAAGCGGAGAGGCCAGCATCGACCGAATGGAAGGAGATAACGCGGCCTACTGCGATAATCGCGTGCGACCGACCGCGCCAGATACATTTTTCCCGCGTCGGCGTCGCGACGCCTCTGACTGCGCAGCGTTCGTGCCCAATCACGCCTCACTCCAGCATCGCATCATGCCTGCTTATTTAAATTTGATGGGTTTTGTGTGATAGCCACAGTTATGCCTTCTGCATTCACTTCACATTTAAAAGATAAATATTTTTAGAAATATTATTGTTTGTGCTTGTTTTAATTGTACCAGCAAAACACGAAACTGTGATACTCAACGTACTTTGCATTATATTTATAACAATGCATACACAGACATAATTACAACAGATATACTTTACAGAAATCAACAGATCAAATACAAAAACTTTTTTTCTAATCTCTTTAGATGTTTCTATTGAATTTACTCCAGTGTGTATCTAATACCAGATCTATTTATATTAATTCTTATTTATATTTCAAAGAATAATATCAAGAATCAATCAATCAATCTAATTGAATGAAGGACTTACATACAGCATACGTGTACTGTATATAAAGTTGTTATAATGAAAAAATGTGTCGAGAATAAGTAATAAACAATTATAGTTTGCTCAGTACTAAGATTAATCGTTTATTCATAGTTATTAGATAACTAGTTACTGGCAGAATGACAATCAAGTTTAGTTACAGTTCAAATTTAGAAATAATTATTACTTATTAATACTGTGATGTGTAATAAAAATATTTTTAGAAAAAACTACAGAAATGAATGTGAGCCTTGTTGTAGTTATTGATCTTTATGATGAGTTGCCGAAGTTTGTTAAAAATATGCAAAATGAATTTAATACTTATTTAACTAAGATGAGGAAAGCTCGCAATTATTACTCAAAATTGAGTATTAATCTTAAACTGTCGAAAAAAAAAAATAAGAGACGGTAAGGTAGAATTCAGTAACCCTTCGTCCTGCGATATGTTTTTTTTATTTATTGTTTCGAAATAAATTACAACTTAAAATAAACAATCCTTATTTGAAAACCACCTTGGAAAAAAAAATACGTGGATGCGTCTCTGCTTTGTTTTGATATCTAGAAAAGAAGTAAGTAAAATTGTCACAAAACAATAATAATTATTATTATTTTAGGTCCTGTTGCAAGTATTTCCAACTCAATTTTAATCTTTGCAGAAAGTTGATATGCTTATTTTGTTCTAGTTTAGAAAGAAACTTGATTAAAGGAATAATTTTAATACAGCTGCAATTTGTGTAAATTTATGTGCGCAAGTGAATTATTGTACAAATACATGAATACCGGTAAAATATCTTTGCAAAACGCTGATAACCTGTACAGTTACAGTAGATTTTTTCCCCGGTAAGAGCAATTTACTGGCAAAAATCAGCTTTTATTCCATAGAACACGGAAGCCGCGATAAGTCAAACGTCAAAGATATCAAAATAGTTGGTACTTTATTCCGACAGGTTTTAAGTCGCTCGTGGTACCAGCATGCGTCGTGCAGGGTGGGGAAAATAGTGCGATAAACCCCTCATCTACGCTCGCTGATAACACATCGATTCGGTCAGGGGCTCTCAACCCGTGGCTGCTGATGATTATCCCTATCTCGCAGAATGCGGTAAACAATACTCGCAGGTGTTCAATTGTTTGTTCGTGGTGGGGGAGGTGGAGCAAGTGAAACACGCCGCCTGCGATGCGAGGAATGTGTGCTGCGAGTTATGCGCTTGTATGACAGCAACTTACATGGAACTTTGAAAATATTTCTTGTTTTCGTTTTGTACTACAGTTGTACATTTGTACGGATGATAACTGATAACTGATGGTACGTTGTTTCCTACAAATGTAATGTTGCTAGATAACTACACGATTACTACTTCTTGTTGTTTCATTTTCATAAATATTAGCAATATACTATTACAAAAATCGATAAATTTTATTATTATTATTATAAGATTAGATAAAAATCTTTCATCATTTCTATTTTCTTTCTAGTGTTTAACGACCACTTTTCTACTAAGACCAAATGTAGACGAACGAGGATAATATGATAGAATGAAACACCCAAACATTTATCATACCATCACATATTTCTTATTATTCCTCCTTGTATTGCTAAAAATATTGTTTTGTCATAACATTGTATGTGGCACCTTTATTGTATCTTTAAAAAAGATTTCTTCTTTGCTGTAGATAAACATTAACACCAAGATTCATAAAAAAGATTAGCCACTAACCACGATTAGTTACTCTTAAAGTTATACCTCTTGTTAACATCAGGAAATATCAAACTAATTCCAGTATATTACTTCGTTCCAATGACAACTTTAGTTTGTTGAAATTAGCAATATTTGTACATGATTATTAGCGTTTCTAAATTCTAATGATACAGATGAAGATTTGTGGTGATTTGTGGTTGTCAAATATCACCACAAATCTTCCTCTGTATCATTTAGAATTGCTGATAATCATCTACAAATATTGATAATTCCACCAAACTAGTAGAATTATCTTTGGAACTAAATAATATATCTACTTATTTTTTTTTTGTGAATTGGGGCTGGACTTAGTTTGACATTTCAGAATATTAACATGGGACTAACCCTCTTATAAATCTAGGTATAAAGTGTTAAATAATATTTTTTAAGCATTTACTTTCTATAAATAATTTCATTCGCTGACATAATTGCATGTACAAGGCATAGCCAATCATAAATTGCAAAATGTTAATAATAAAATATGTACACAGAAAACCTATAATTATCTATCAAGATCTGCGCTAAGTGAAGTTGTTACAAGGTGTAATTTCACGTCAAATGTAATTTTATATTTGTGTTAAATACGCAATAATTCATTTTAGTTGAAAACAAGTTAATAAATTTGAGTTGTAACCTAAAGAAAATGAAGTTATTACGCGTATTACAGCATATAAATGAAGTTATTAGTCATAAAATCCGCGTTGAGTTATTATTTACTTGTGATATGTTATTCATGTATGCAGGAGCGCATAGCAATCATTTAATTAGCCGTGAGCAGACAGAATCGAAGTAGGTTGTGGCGGCCCGTGCATCAGGCGGGTTCGTGCAAGTGTGGAACGGAAGAAGGCGAAGTTATTAAGATTCGCTTGGTCCTTTGCATCGAAGGCGATAAGCCTTGGACGTACCGGTGCGCCTTAATGCATGCTCCACTGAGTACCGTATGTGTGTACATATGTAACACTGCAGTGGATTCCAAACTTTGTGTGGATATTCACCAAGAGATAAATGGACATAATGGTCTACTTGCCGGATTAGACCTTACCTATAACCTTCTTTAATCGGCTATCTAGGATATTTACTTACCACTATTCTTGTATTTCTTCTGATGATGGCAGCAATGTCGAAATTGCAATAAAGAATCTGTTAAATTTTGTGAAACTGAGTGTTTAATTTTTTCTTATTCCTCATGTTTCACCTACAGCAACTTCAATTGATTTTATTTACCATTAGTTTCTAGCTTGTTTGCTTGTGTCGGTAAAGTAAGTTCAAATCTTCAAATGCTTCGTTGACAGTAAATTTAAAAACTAAACAAACGGAAATTATTTGAAATTTCTTGCCATGCGCAAATGCAATGTATCCTTGACAAAAAGAAGATAGAGCGTCATTAAAAACACCATAGTAGTTTCTAGGTTTAAAGTATTATCCATGCCACTATACTTCGCCAATCGTCAACCCAAATAAGAATAATTTAACTAGTTATTAAACATTAACCTCAACATTAACAACCTCAACTGACATTGTCATTCGATTTGCAATAACAACCGAACGCTTCCGATCATCGGTTTCTAAACTTCATCAGTATTTTCTACGTTATGAAGTGTAAAATGATCATATGACACATGGTAACTACATTAAGTAACTTTTGTCGTGTATCCCGGATATAAGGCAGGTTTTAACAATCTATGTAATCATATCTTGCATCCCAAGTACCATTCTTCTTTATTAAGTACATCTTCCTCTTTTAAGTTTCTTTTCTCTTAGCCTCCTGTACTTCATCGTATCATCTTTTCTGAGGTCTTCCTCTTATCCTTCTATATGTTAGCTATACCCGTTCAAAATTTCTTGCGGTGATATGTTTACATTTCTGTTATTCTTCGTTCTAAATTCATTTCGCGTAGCACCTATTCATTTTTTTTTTGTCTAATATGGTGTAACGTGTAACCACAACAAATACGCCAGAAATATTTAAAGGAAACTTACAAATGATTATTATTTAATTAATATTGTCATCATTATCTGTGGTACAATATTTCCAGATATAATAATATATTAAGAATTAAAGGTAAAGTAAAGATATTATATATTCATATGATTTAATTTGGTCTCATGATAATTACATTGAGACATTTTGTAGTTATTAAAATATGTAAACTACACTTCATGGGAATGCTTTAAAAAGTTAATAGGAAGTGACTAGCTCGCACTCAAATCTGGGTGGTCCGATCTCAAACCGTCACCCTATAGATACCTGAACAAACTCTAATTATTAACCCACTAAGGAAATGTATTTCTCTTTTATAATGTGGAGAATTTCTTCATTATTAACGCAACGGATGAATGGCTTAATATTGGACAGTTTTAAAAACGGATGTTTTAGATGATAATTTTTTGTAACTATATCCGGTGATATCTCATTATGTTTATGTGAAACGGATATTGAATTATTTACAAAAAGCCTTTTAATCCTGATTAATTACAAATCAATTAATGTAATTGATACGATATCCTGTCTGTTAATTATTAATGAATTTATGAAGGAAGAAACATGACTTAATTTTGTATTTAATAAGCTAAAAGTATTTCATTATTGCAGAAACCAAAAAGATAATTCGAAATCTTATATGTTCTTATTAATTTTCAATTTTGATTAGTGTTCCACAAGACAAGATTTATTGTCTTGTTTAGTTATTTCTTTAAGAATGTCTTGTCTTTTATTATTCTTGTATATAAAAATCTTGTCTTAATCGTCATTTTGCATATTTCTTGTCTTGCAGGTTATATCGTAGGGATTCCCCTATTCGCAAAGTATTTTTTTGCACAACAGTAACATCTTTACAACAGAGAAGCTTTTTTCCAAAAAACCATTATATTTATTGAACCAATATTTAATGCCATTATAAATTTTTAAAATGAAATTTATTTTTTTAATACTTACATATTTTTGTACTTTTAGATAAATAAAATCTATATATTAAGTTTAGTATTTGCTAATAAGTGACATACCTACATATACATATTTATAGATAGATAATTATGATAAATACATACTCGTATTTCAAATTAATACAAAAGCAAAAGTACAAGAATTGAAGTAAATCTTGCTATTCTTACACTTTTCTTGCTAGACAATTTCTTCCTTGTCTTGCATTGAAATTAGTAACTTTTGTCTTGTTCTTGTCTTGCATTTTTTGCCAAGAACCAAGAAAAATACAAGACTGTTGGGAAACACTAGTTTTGATTAGTGATTTTAAGATGTCATGCCAGGTCTTGTATAACTTGGATAAGTGGATACTATATCTAATTGATTTTATGTACATATATGTGTAATAGTTGAATGTGGGGTAACATTTTGTGAGCCACTGGTGGCTTACTCCTTTGTGGCAGGCCGCCCCGTGTAGGCTGTCCCTTATCACCTGTTATCAATCTTATATTACGGCGGCGGTTCAAATATCCATACAATGTCACGCATAGCCTACAATGCCATTACTTATTAATGAGATACAACAGCACGGGATTATTCCTACACCAACATACGCCACACAATCATATCTGCACGGGGAAAAATACACCAACACCAACAGCGACCGCTATCTGCATCACATGTTGAATACGCGCGAATAATCCTTATACTCACATTTCTTTTATTTCTCTCCGTATAAATCTTATACAAATTCTGGAAAAATACCTATTATAATTGCTAATTTTTGTGAGATAAGGACTAAGTAAATATGGTACTGAAGATTTATGGATACAATGTTACTAGGATTCTACGTATTTTGTATACAAATACTTGTATCGCAAAAACAAAACCAAAAATAAAACGAATACTTTTCCAAATATATATACATACATGATAAAGATATTACAAATATCACATATCTTATGAATTAGCTTTTAAATACCAATTATTATTTTATAAGTTGCAACACCCGAAAACGACAGTTAGAACTCAAACTTTAAAACTATTAATTAATGTGATAAAATATTTCAATTTAATCTGTAACGAGTAGTTGTGAAAGAAAAACAAAATTATTATACATAAACAATGTAAAAAGGAAACAATGCGATGTAAACCAGTGTAAATAGTTGAGTGAAAAATATTCTCCGTGACATTTTTCTCGGAGAAAAATCCTTGTCTGGAAGAAAAATTCTTTGTTAGTGCAGTAGTGAAGTTTCGCAATGTGATATATGTGTTGGCGGCTGCGGCGTTATCGAGAGAAACCAGCATCTATGATTTAACACTTGTTAAATGATCTAGTGACACGATACAACGGCATATAAATGATACACCGCGCGGTATTAATATATTATATAAAATGTTATATAAACATTTTGATAGATTATTTGTCTTGTAAGTGGTTCGACGTGTTGACGTTATGTTTTATAGCGCAGCGTGTCATTGTGTATTTTAAGACCCGGAGTCGGTGGACGGTTATGCTAGGCTAGACACTTCGTCATCGTGGCTTTACAATCAGTAATTAATTATGCTAATACTAGTAATTTATTGTGTGTAAAGAAACTGCAGTCAAAACAAAAAAGAAAAATAGGGACAATGTCTCTGGCCTTGTTGACAGGTAATGAGATTAAATTATAAGGTGCAAGTTCTTAAATGCTCACTAGATGATTCAATACCACGGTATCTACTGGACGAAAAGAAAAATATGTTAATGAAGAAACAAATTTACTCTCTTTCGAGCATTGAATACTTGTTCACGACTAGACACACTTGGTGGTTAGCGATCCACACCGCAGTACATAATTGAGACACTGTTTTTACAGTAAAGTTATAACTTTTAGAACAGCATGACGATTCAACATTTAATAATGAAGAAACAAATTTTTGAAAAATTCCTGAACTTCACTGAAATTTGAACCTGAGTTGCTAGATTCAGATGTGGTATGTGGTAATGAAGAAATAACAAATACTGACTATCAAGTGATGAGAGAAAATGTAGGCTTTGTAGAAGGGAAGAAGAATCTTTGAGACATTTAAAGATATCGTGCAGGGAAGTTCGGACAGAAACAAGCGAAGAAGAAAGGTCTGTTAGACGATTTGGGGACAGGACAAGACTAGGTGAAAAAAGTAATTGAGAATAGGAATGTTAATGTATAATGTATGAACGTGTATCACCATGTATTATAATTGTAAGCAAAACGTATAACAAATATAGACTTTTGCAAGTATAAAGAATAATTTAAAAAGAGGAATTCCTGGGTTTCAGTCAATAAAACGAGTACTTCACATCGACGTTTCGATCCTATCTGGGATCATCCTCAGGATATGAATTTGTTGTATTTAACACATCCTGAGGATGATCCCGGGTAGGATCGAAACGTTGACTGAAACCCAGCAATTCCTCCTTTTAATCAACGTCCAGTCAAGAAATCTTTCATTCCATAAAGACTAATAATAATCCAGGTGTTCTTATGTTGAAGTGGTGAAAGTGGTATGGTTGTGCTTGTGGTATGTGCGAACTCTTGTATTCTTGGCTGGGGGATTGGTGGTGGTGCGCTGCCGAATCTCGTATTCCATTTTGCATTTGGTTATCGCGCGGGGGTGGAGGGCGAGGGCGGCTTATCGCGCGGCCGCCAGATCCGCTATCAGCGCCGCGCAGAACACAACAAAGCCATTGTGAGCCGCGCTGACGACCAAGTGCTGCAGATACCACATCTCCAAATACACCAAATACACCAAATTAATATTAAAATGGAAATATGAATAAGGTAAAAATTAAAAGGTACATACTATTGGTTTTACCCCAGCGTCACCTATCTTTATCCAGATGAAAATACCGGTGTGTCCTAGTGGTTACAAGCTTTAAGTTCCTTGCAGAAGTTACACTATTAACATGCAAGTAAAACTTGTCACGAAACAAGTACCTGAGGTACATCAGATCCTGTTCCATCTAGGAATATTGTACCATAAATGTTTCTTAATTATTTCTATTGGAGGAAGGTATTTATTTCGGATTAGCATTCCGTCAAGCTGAATACACCTTTGGAAATGAATAGATATTAAAATGGGATATATGAATAAAGTAAAATAGAAAAAAGGTATATACTATTCGTTTTTTCCCAGCTTCGCCTATCTTTATCCAAATAAATATACCTTTGTGTGCAAGTGGTTCGAAACCCACTATAAATAGTATGTTCATTGCAGACTACATTACTAACAAGCAAATAAAACTTATTGTCACGAAACAATAACCAAGAAACTAAGTACCTTAGATTCTGGAAATCTTATTCCATCTAAGAATGTTGTGCCAATAATATGTCCTCATTTATTTTCAACGGATGAATATAATTTTTTACGGATTAACATTCCCCCAATCCAAATACAGTTAATTATGGATATTACCAATTATGGATACCTTTATCCAAATAAAAATATCGCTATGTCCATGTCCATGTCCATGTATGTTTCTTGCAGAGGCTACAGACTGTCAACCTACAAGCAAGAAACAACTAATCGTTAATAAAGTAATACAAATCAAACAAATTGGAAATAGATATACAGTTTCTGGAGAACAGTTTATTTAAATTTTCTGTGTCTTCTCAGATATATTTAACGACGAGTTTATGAATTCTATAGGGAATTGATAGCGAATTAACAAGAGTATAAAAAAACTTAAGTTTTTCTTATTTATTTAACTTATTGATTTATATTTTTTATTGAAAACAATTTTCAGGTAACCAAATTTAATGGATTTATCTTCTTAGTAAATTACAAAACCTTTTAAGTAACAAAAACTTCAGCTAAACGTGTTTTTTGTAAACCTTATTTGCATGATTATCAACTCCAAAGGTTATATTTCGTCAGTTTGGCATTTCGATAATAGATTCTTATCTCGCATTGTATCAAAAACCATAAGGTATACATGAAACCTTGTGGATAATATCGTGTAGATATAAACCACAATTCATGTTACAAGATGTACTTGAGAAAACAATACGTTGTAGTCGTATGTACATGTTTCTTATTTACAAATCTTGTACTTCGTTTATTCAAACCTTAGAGACACAAACAAATATGAGTTTTGCTTTGTAGGTTACATACACTGTAATTTACAGTAATAAAGACATTAAAAAAATGAGTTGTAATTACCAGATAATTAGACAAGAAAATTATGCGAAATATTGTCATTTATCCATTGTTTTTAGCCGTATTTACTTAAGTATATATGTACACATTGTTGCAATTTAATTCTTCAGTAATAAATCAATAGTTTTGACGTGTGCCAAATAGATTTGCTATCAAAATATCACGTTAGATGTAAAATAATTTCACATGGATGGAGCACTGTAAAATAACGTACAATTAATTTGTGTATTACCGATGTCCATTAGTGTCAAAGGTAGAATTATGGATGTAAAATGATCTTAAAAAGTGACAGAATTTATTGAGTTTTAAATGTTCATAAATCTACGTTAATTAAAATACAATCTATTTGGGGATCTAATCAGATATTCATAACGAATATGTATATTTATATAATATTAATACCATCGTTTTCAAAATTAATGTCGAACTGATAATTAAATTTGCATATAGATATAAAACAAATTTAATTATGTACGAGTCGCCTAGACAGTACATCAAATTCATACAAACATCAATCCTGTATATAGATACTTTATCAATTATATCATTCAATGTTCATAGCATGTATTAGAAATAATATGTGCTAAACTAAAACCCTTCATCGTCGTAATACTGTAAGGTGGAGGAATCGGACAGGTATTTGATAATATAAAAGAATGATATTCACTCCAAAAGACAGACATAATATCTGGTCTTATGCATTTATTGATAACGTGAATTTAATTAATTGGCGAAATGGTGCTGTGGAATATTACGTTCTCTGGTATTCACCTGAGGGAAACCACAGCCAAAACCTCAGGTAGAGAGACAATTTGTTAATATGACAATTATATAAAAAACATTCAATTCGTAATAAGTTGTCAGAGTATGTCAACCTCACTTTTCATTTTTACTTTAGTTCTATTTGATTTACTTATTTAATTTACACGGTATGTTTAAATTGTGAATCCATACTTTATACTTTCCTTGAGTTAAATGATTCAAATAATATATGGATTTGGAGACTTGAGTTTCTTAAAAAAAATACAGTTTTCATTATCGACCTTGGTTAATAATAATTTATTATTGATCTAGATGACATGGATGCTAAGTTAGCGGTAGTGAAAACAATTTCTCATGTCAAATAAAGGTTAATAATAGTGGGTGTCTACTAAACTTTAATAAGTAGCAACTAACATTTTACTACATAACCACAAAATAGTTACATACAGAAGCGACACTCCGTGTCGGTACCTTTCATGTTACCCTATTCAGTTCTTGGACCTTGGAGCATTGTGTAGACCTTTAAATTTGTTGGCTTCCCCTGTCTCTCCCTAAGATGTGACGAAACTTTCCGATTTTAAACAATGAGCCCTTTAAATTTGTTGCCTTTCCCCATCTCTCTCTAATTTTTGTTTCTTTGTCTTACTGTTGCTTCTGTATAAACATATTCTGTGACATAACCTAAAATTATAAGCATCGGGGTAAGAAAACAAAAGTAATGAGATGTCGATATGTCGTACAATTTAAATAAATGTTAATTTGCATTGAAGCAGTTGGTGGGGGAAATAATGGTGGAAGAAGTGAGAGTTGTGGAGTGAGTTTGTGGATGGCAGCCATTAGGTTTAATTCCCATGATCCCAGCTATGACAGGTAGCGCTAATCCCAGCTGTGCCGCTCACTGCGGACCCTGGCGCGAACCGGCCGACACCGCGGGACAAAAATTGATTTCTTATAATAGAGAGTCGGCTTATCTTGCATTCGCAGATTGAATATATTTCATATGTTTTTATAAGGCCGCGGTGAACTCGCTATCGCTATCACTCAGCAGCAGCGGTCCGCAAGCCCATTGACGTCGCAGACGTGGACGGACTAAGGATGCCACAATGAGCTTCATCGCTCAAATCTAATACTCCCGCGCTTCATCACAACTCGAAGGATTGTCAAGTTATTAAACGAATATACCATGAAATTTATTATATTCATGGTTACGACTTGATATTTGATTGACAGCAATGTATATTTGCTTATTTCATTTAAGTTGATCCTCAATTGACTACAATTGTTGACGTGAAGATCAATTGCGGGAAATAGAGCAGTGGCGGTTTTACGGGGGGGGGGCGACAGGGGCGATCGCCCCCCCCCAGGATTAAGTGTGTTACTTAATACACATATAATTTTATAAATTTATTAACAAAATGAACAGGAAGATTTTTTTTATATACATTCAAAAGGAAATCGCCCCCCCTAGAACATTATCCTGAATCCGCCACTGAAATAGAGCATAGATACTTACTTTTCCTTAAAAATATTAAGATCATGGTTGATAGATAATACCGTGAGTGTTTTTAACGTGAAACATGGATATTTATCATATCCATGGTTACGACATGATATTTGATTGACAGCAATGTATACTTGCTTGTCTCTTTTAAAATCAAACATTTGGGTACGAATTTGAGTTTAATTCATTATTTTGATCTTTCCATGATTTACAGTTTCAATTTACTTACTTTAAAAGTCAAAGAAATGTACTTTTTTGACAATAAATATTGATATTATATAACCCAGGATATTATAAATAAACGTTATCAATGGGTGGGTGAACGAAATGCACTTGCAATTATTGATAAAGAAATACATGTACAAGTAAAGCTATCATTTATTTTATTACGTACAACATATCTACACATAAATCAATACACATGACTATCTAAACTATTTTTACATTTTTTTTTGTCAATTGTAATGAAAGTAAGTAGTCATCCAGTTACCTGACGATGATTGAAATTTCGAAACGCGTTGTACCTCAACTTTTACTGAGTTTTGTATTCCATGTATTATTATATTTGGTTTATTACATTGAATCTTTTTACAGCGACCTTTGCTCTAAACCTTATATTATATATCGTATCGGATACAATACTTACTGACGTGTTCTTCAAAGGAACAATTACATTTTTTAATTCCACAATTACTATTTTTTGATCTGAGAAATAATAGCTTTTAGCCAAATTCAATATAATGAATATTATCAAAAGTATTTGATTACGATAGTAGAAACATTGACTTTTAAGAAGGATGCCGAATAACGATTTAGTAAAATGGTTAGATTATATGTTTTTTTTTTTAACTCAATGATCAAAACTGAATAAGACTGAGTGGAAACGAATTATGGTTAAGGTAAAAAGGTTAATAAAAATTGAGGATAAAATTTTCGCATTTATTTTGACAATACGCTACACATCGTGTATCAAATTTCCTTTCTCATTAAATTTAACGTCAAAAGTGACTTCATTACTTTATTAGCTATTAATACGTTCATTAGATATTTCTTTAGTTTTGTTCGGTGTTTATTATAATAGCTATAATCATAATTTTTCTGACGGGTTTAAGTTAGCAAGAAAAAAGAATAAATAGATGGAGTTGAAAATAAGGAAAAGTAGATGCGGAAAATGTGCTGCGTATAGGTGGAAGATAAAGGTGTTTTTATGAAATTGTTATTTTAATTCATGTGTAAAGATACAAGCGGTGATAACCTGCAGTACAGCAAACAAACAGTAGCGCTGGTAGATTTTTAATTGCGACAGCAGCGGCTCCAGATCCTTGAATGTCGTAGGTGAGTCGATATTTCGTCTCGTTCTCAAAAGATTGAAATCAACAACCGGACATGCATAGTTTCTAAAGCATTGTAAGAATTTTCTCAAGAATTTTTACATTTGCGCTAAGATTAAATGATTCCAAACCCACAAGGCTAGGACTAGAGTTATACAATCTACGTGAGTACTGACTTTCGATCAAATCAGCGAATTAATTGCAATTTTTATCGCGGAAAATTTATCACTTTTATCGATTGAATAATGGAGTGGTGGATTTTTTATGACTGCATAAAATTAAGTTGGAGTTTAATCGAGTTTTTATGGATTATTTTAATTAGTTTAATTAATTATATTTGGTCTCGAGCGCAACATATTTGTAACGCATTAATTACATATTATTTGTTGAAGTATGAAACTATTTAATTTTGTAGGTAGATCTAATTAATTTAGATTAATTTCAAGGCGCTTTCAAATACAGGACAATCCATTCCAATATTATAATATCAGTTCTAAAAATAAAATGTCTGTGAAATAATAAGTTATATAGATATACTATATTCCTTTCAATAAGTTAGTGCCTATGAAAGAACATTCAAATGTGCAAAATAGAGATTTAAGGACAAAAAAAGTATAAAGATATAATTCTCGTAAGAGATATGTATTTGAGTATCATTATATTAATAATAAAGTTTTATGGGATTTGAAGTAAAGGATTCTATAGGCTGGTAGTATTATTAAACGATTAAACGAACTTACCTAGTGAAGTTCAGTTGTACTTATATGAAAGATTCGTTCCAAAAAATTTCATTCCATCCGAAGATCTTTACTTTATTATATAGGTGGGAGCTTCTAGAAAAGTTCGTTTAATCGTTTAACTGTTATAACTATATATTAGATCGAACAGATCTCGGGTGGAATTCTTAAACTTCGGTTAATTGCAAATATCAACTACAAATTGTACTTCCAATTCTTTAAAAATAATCGTTGTTTATAGTTGATACGTAGCTAAATATATAAAGAACATTCTACACTTCTACACTGATATGTGAATGTCTTAAATTCATTGTAAATTTGAATTTTTGCTATGGTGACATTTGACGTTTGTAATTGATATTTTAACAAGTGCATTTGTTATTTATAATTGTTGATTTTGGGGAAAAAATGAAGACAACACCAACATTTATTGCGTAAACAAATATGTTTGGATGATTGTTGAGTAAGGGTAAGTAGTAGGTGGGGCTATTTGAAATTAGTGACAGTTTATGCGATCGATCCACTCGTACAATATCAGCGGGAGTGCACCGTCGAGGCGTCGATATCTCGACGGACGACGCGCGCGTTCGAAAGAGAAAAATTTGTGGGAAATCGGGCGTAAGTTGGCACCTCCGGTAGCACCCCGTTATCTTTCTACCACACCAAACAATTCCAGTCAGTCAGTCAGCCGTGGCGACTGACGGCGACGCCTCTCCGCCGGCCGCTAGACGAATTCATCTCATGTCAGATGACGTGGCCCAACGATCACTTTCCTAATTCTCCAAATTAACTTGCCAAAATTCCTCTTCCTTTTTACCTTTTATTCATTTCAATTTTAAAAATTGGATCACAATACTTATAGTAGTAGACTGTTTATTTGTAGGTCTAATAAAACCTCAAGTTTAAGATTCTTGTTTTGTGGTATTTTTTTGTTTTGTTTTAGCTTTCGCCTGAACTTCTGCAAGATCAACACGACGGTAACTCATACAATTGAACAACAACGTTGCTTACTAAAAATAATCAAGACCTATGTCTTGTTACAATGTACCCATTAATAGACTTAACAGATTTTAATTTCGGGCGGTATAGTATTTTGTATAAATATATGAAATATTATGTGGTATCATTTGATTTCAAGACTAATGTAAATATTGTTTCTATATTTAACATATATTTTTTTTATATATTTCTAATTATATTTTTTTGTTTTAGGTAAGTTGTCTGCATCCTCTACTATATTGAGATTATGGTTGGTAAATATGACAAATTTATTTATTTATGAATTTTTTCTATGACTCTTATTTGTATTGGGTGTAATATTTCATATATTCATTTCGGATTAACTCATTTGAGTGTTATAATCACCAGTAGTATTTTATGAAGGTGTTGTTTGTTTTTATGTAACACTGAAGAAACTTTCAAGTGGAAGTAAGTAGGTACTTGTATTTTACTTTGTTGACTCATTTGCTTCGGTACTAAATCTTCCAACATTGACAATATTGATATGCTTTGTATTCCTTGATGACTCAACTACAAGTAAATTTACTGTTATTGCTTGTATGACTACAGGAATGAAAACGAAACTGTTATAGGATGTACGTTATATCATTACTTACTGTATTTTACTTTTTATTTCATTGTGTTAAGTAAAAGTACTATCCAAATTTACTCTTTTTTAAAAAATTATAGTAATATTATTCAATTATGTGAAATTTAAATCTTACATGTTAAAAGAGTAAAAACTAAATTACTTTTAATTAAATTTTTCTACATACGCGAGTAATTGTTATTTAACTGTCAAAGTGTGTTGACGTATTTGGTTATAATAAACATGTATTTTTCATGTTATAATTGTGGATAATGTACAGTATTCTATTCGCATGTAATGGCTATTACTCGTTCGGATGATTTACAACACTCGCTATCGTTCGTGTTAGCAAATTTCATTCTCGTGAGTAATAGCACACAATACATGCTCATTAAATAATATACTATTAAGTCACTATAAATGTATTATTTTTATGGCATATACTTGCAATATAAAACATAATAAAAGTGATATTGATGTAGGAGAAATTCTGCATCACGTTTTTGAGAAATGTAGGGAATTCTTAACGTGTGTACACAAAGACGAACATCTTGTATAAAAAGGCGGTATATGAACATGTCGGTAAAAACTGTGGTATCTCAAAGAATATTGTAAAATCCCTCCATCCATACAAAGATAATCCGAGTGTAGATTATCATATTCCCCACATTCTCCTTCTTATCAGGTTCTTTTTAAAACAAGTCAAGCCCACATAACTCGCTATCGTCGCATCAAAGTTGAACCGTAAAGCATGTAGCTGTAACTATTTTACACCGTTGTATAAAAACGCGATATTCTGCACATCCGCGATCTAAAAACTCATAGGCGTGGGGGAGGGGAGTTATCATCGCGGCTAATATCAGGCGCAGGTAATGGGCTGCAAATGCGAGATAGGGCCCGCGAGACGTGCGCTCGCGGACCAGTGGCGTGCGGGATGTGGGGCACTTCCTCAGCGGCTCGACATCTGGGTTACTCGTTTCGGGCATTATGTTGCAGGAGTTTATGTCAACCATATTATTTAGACATGATTTGTTTTTAATATCGTATTCAAAATTAATATTACTAAGACTAGTGTTCCTTAAAGTGGGGGGTGCCAATGCAAATGTATTAATAAAATAATTCATGCATTTTAAAAATGTCCTGGAAATATAAATAAAGTCTGTTTTAAAAGAAAAAAATCATTCTTTTAAAATTTTTAAGTAAGCAATATTTTATTTTGAATCATTAAAGATAAAATGATTTGAGTATTATTTTCAAGTCTTTAAAGGCAAAGAGAAACTCTTATTTATAAAGAATAACAATTTCCCTAAAATCAGAAATTAACAATCTTCTTATCTTTTAAACCCAACTTGAGACTTACTCTGTATTACTAAAAAAATATTAGTACAGTTGTTGTGTTTAATAGAATATCCTAGAAAAGTGTTATATTTTAATGGAATACCCATTACGTATAACAATAATCTTTTTATACTTTGCATTAACAATTGCCCTATTGTTATATCGAAAACAGTTTAATAATATAAAATATTGTTAAACTGTTTTTGGTATTTTTATTGTTGTAAAATTGGTACTTCTAAGTTCACCTCACTTTAAATGACAAATTTATAACCTCAAATATTCTTAAATATTTTTTTATACAATTTATATCTGCTTATGAAAACCAAGTAAATAACACTAATTTAAAAGAATATTAAAATTTCGTAAATCATAACGTATAGATTTGTAAATATTTTCACAATATTTTAAATTCATTTTGACAGATAAATAAATATTTTTTTAATTGAAATTATTAAGATGCGTCCCTTATATACCTACCGCCAATTAATCTCTAGATCATTCCAGAGTCTTTCGGACTCTACCAAATTCCCGAACATTTTTTTTACACCTTGAACATGAGTTTCTTTCTATATCTGATGTTCTCTAATATTTTTTGAATTTTATTTTATTAAAATCTTAATTATTATTTTAATTCTATACTTTTTAAGTATATTTGCATAAACGTGCGTAATTTGCACTGACGTATCCTCTGCCAGATTCCGATAAGTCATGACTGCGACCGGCAGTAACAGCGACTACAGGATGCTGACGTCCCTTAATCTGATACGGTAACTTAATCCTTGATAGAACGTCTTATGCATCCGATATTGACTTGCATTTCCTCATTAATTCGTTCTAAAAATACAGAAAGCAGCGGAAACTGGCGGGTCGCGCCGTTCATTCTAGCTGTCGAGTGACTAGTGTGTGCTCCACTCGCTTCCGGCCGCCGTGGCGCTAGTGTTCTCGCACACATGCACCGGTGTTCCTGCATATATTATCCAGCGGTAGGATAGCATCAGGAGGCAAAGCAAACTTAACGGATTCCACAGGAAATGTATCGAGGAGAAAGGAATGCACTCCACATAAAAATTAATTTTAAATGCATCGAATCGGCAATGGTTGCCTGAATAACTTAAGGCTGTTTCAGACTAGGCAATATATGGGGCAATAAATAGTACAATAAATGGTACAATAACTTTTACCAAAAATTGTTAAGTTTTAACGAACTTTTGTATGATACTAATCCAATTTCTGTTTTCTCAAAACATTTATGATCATATACAATGTTTCAATCAATTTGCTGTTTGATACTAGCTAAATTAAATTGTACCAAAATTGGTGCAAGATATCAGGAAGCAAACACTAAAAGATAGATTTGATTAAATTGTGACCGGTTATTTCATCAAAAATTGGTATGATATTATAAACTTTTCGAAAAATTTAATTTTAAGATTTTTCAAGCAAAATTTTTAAGCCTATGGATTGTTATGAGCTTTTAATTTATAATAATAAATTTTAAGTTGTCAGTTAGACCATACTTAATATTACTTAAAATATAAATACATTTATTCAATTCTATTGCTATTAAAATTTTATTTTTTAAGTAAACTACATACCTACAATTGTTTTTGTGAATTAAAATAAAATATTTTTGATACAAATGCCAATACCTTCAATATATACACAGCTTCATAAAATGTGACCCTTTTTTAACACCCTGTATAAAAATTGGGAATGCAAATAGCAGTATAACGTCGGTACAACGAACTAATGTGTTTAAATTACATACACTAGCAGGGCCTTTTTAACAAATTTTCGAGCTCTAGGCCGGAAATAATTTTTGAGTCCCTCTTCTCCTTTTACAAAAATTGAAGGTACATATGTTTATATATGTATTTACTATAAATGGTTATTAATTAAATTTATGGGAACTAAAGCACTTTTTACATTTTTCATTATTGTATTGTTAAATTTAAATCAGCGATAGTTTAAATTTTTTTTTTTAATAATTTGGATTGGAATTTTCAATCACTGTTTAGAAAATTAAATAGTGAATAGAATAAATGTATACATTTCTTACAATATGAGGACATGTAGATTTAGAAATTGGTGAAAATCGAGGTAAAATATGAATATTTTCCTTGTTTGTCCACTGCTATGGCGTATATTTTTCCGCTTGGTAAATTTTCGCACATAATTTTGGAGCGGAGCAAACATTTCACAAGTGGTGTCCATCTTCTTGTGACGGAGTATTTACGCAGCACTTGACAGGGTAGTATTTTGGAGTGAATTTAAAACGTGGCGTTGCTAGTCATCATAGTGCCCCACATGGCCACCCCACATGTGGCGCTATCTCGCGTAATTACTCATCCCCGATAGCGGTCGCTAACAGACACCTTGTGCTTGTGGACGCTGTTTGGCTGTTTACTCATGCCGACATGGATTTGTTTTTATTCTCATCATTCCGACATGAGTTACTGGATGTGCGAACTTTCATAAATACAAATCCCATACCTACTTGATTGTCATTTTTAATAATTAGTTTCCGATGGAATGCATTTACAAAGTTTAAAAAGATGCCAAGAATCATTAATTTTTTAACTCTGATTAAAGTGCCAATTATGTTAACCAAAGGTTAATAGAAAAATACCGTATCGAAAAATTGACGTAAGTTGTCATACATATACGTTATTTACTATTGTAGTAATCCCAAGGTTGCTAGCTCGAAGATACAAGAATATTACAGAACTTAATGCTCTACTATTTAAACCTGAGCTGAAAAGACAGCGAGGACAGTCTGATTAATACGCGTTGTGATTATAAATAATTGGTCGAAATAAATATCGTGTATATAAATAACGCGCAATGTTAAATGTTTATAAATAAATAATCGTAGTGTTTAAGTATTTATTAATAACTATTATTTAAATAGTGCCAAGTAAACAAAACTAACTTCCCAGGTTATTTTAAAAGTTTCGAATAAATGCGACCATAATCATTATTTAAGTTTCTGTCAAAAGTAAAGTGCCCTTTTAAAAAGGCCGATTGGAACAAAAAAAATGCAGGTGCATAACATTTTTGAATTGTGCCAGGTACATATGTACAGATGTTAAGCCGAAACTAGTCAAAATGGATTCAGGAAACAGTTCAAATTTATTGTATATTTTTAGTTGTAGATATTTATTTCTACGGGATAAATAAATTTATTAAAAAATTTGTAAAATTAATAATTTGTGAAATATAGCACATCTGCTTATTTATATCCGCAATAAAGAACCAAAAACAAGATATCCAGTTCCCCAATTAATCCACCCTGCCATTACATACAAATTTTACTGTTGTATACCCAGGTTTTACAAGCTCCTAAAATACTTGACACATAATTAACATTCCCGAAAAATTAGTGCGAGGTAAGCTCTATGTCAACAACTCCAGGCTTTAATTGACTCGACCACATGTGCAGAGAATCCACTTCTTGCCGCGCCGGGTAATCGAAGACGACAGAGGCGTGCTAGTGGGGGGGAGAGGGGGGCCGCCCCCCGGCTCCCCTGATCCCATCGAACGCATTATTAAATTTAATGGTTCGTTATAGCAACACAACAAGGAGTTTGATTGTCCAACGCCGCCGTTGTTGAATGTTTAGAGCTTGTTTCTTCCAGCCTGTTTTTGTTCTGTAGAATTTTATTGGAGCTGACAGGTAGATGGTTCTCTACACCGAAGACAAATACGTGATTTGTTGATAAATTACGGGAGAGTCAACGGGTTTGTTTAAATAAATCGAACATGACGTGTTATAATTTTTATAATTAATAATATTAATGAAGCTGTATCACATAAAAAATTAATTAGTGATATGGAATATTCATCAGTGATTTTAAGAACACGGAAAATGTTCAATCATGTGGACATTTACAAACTAACTTATCTGCTGTATATTATTTTAAAAAATTATCTCCAGCAATATCTGAAATTGTGACTTTGTAACTTGGTTACTACAAAATCTGAACTATCTGGATTTAATTTTCCCGGTTATGGTATACATATGACATTCATACAGAAGAAGAACGTTATAATGAAGAATAAAAAATTTTGATTTTAATAAAATGTTATGAGAATTTTGTAATTGAAATGCCAAAAAGGGTAGGTGTTTATAACACTACCACCAGAGAACGATAGGGATTAATTAAATTTGGAATCAACGCAGTTATATTTACTTAAGTCTAGAAAATAAATATCGGGGAATTTAAGTTCTCTAGCAAAAATATAGTATAATTTCTAATTGTAAATTAATACATGGTAAAATAGAGTAAGATTTTGAGGATATAAAATGATTATAACCAATGGATGAATATTTGTGTAAAAATATGATTTGTGTAAATTTGATAATAATAAATTTAAAGCGTTTTTATCGGTAAATAAATTTGAAAAAGGGAATTATTTTATATAAATAGATTCATAAAATAATACGCGGAGTTGAATGGGAATCGTAATGTACCCGTTATAAAATATAGGATGATTTGGAAATGAATAGAATGTGAGTGTGCATTATCAGCGTGAAACAAAACAAAAAGCGAGTGTCAGCGGCGGCGCAAGTGGGTGAAACTGGGGGCATCGGTCGCTGACATCCACATCCGGTTCGATGTTATCTGCGCGATGTTATCAAAAGTCCAACGAGATCAGAAATAAAAACTTCTCCGATGCGAGAAATAATTTTTAATTGTCCGCTGTTAAAAATAACGATGGTATCGCAGGAGATTCGAATAAAAAATAAATTTATTTACATTTTATGGCGTGATTAGGTCTATCTTGGACTCGTCGTATCGCCACTTATCGGAGGCTGAATAAAAAATAACAGGAGAGACTATATCGCAGTTATTTGTTGTTCTGCTGATACTTGGATTTTGATATTGTGAAATGGACTTCAGAGAAAGCTCATTTTACATACTTTTGTACTCCAACGCACTTCATATCGCTGACATTTATTTTGCAACTTTATTGGTTTGTGCCGGATTTACAACGGACTTGATTACTATCATTGTCATAAATACACATCCAGTAATTTCCGAATTAAGCCGTGACATTATGACAATATTCACACTTGGCTTCCACAGAAGAAATCACAAATCTGTTTCATCACAATATCTTATTTATACTAAATATATTGACACCCTAACAAAGGAGACTAGGTTTCAGCTAAGATGCAATATTTTCTAATCTGTCATTAGTCATTACTATGAATACCAGTTATTATAATTTAAAAAATTTTACTATAATAAACAAAAATTCGAAAAATCACTTTGGACCATTCTCGTTATAGTATAAGAAATATTTGTGATATGATTGCTATTTTATATTCTGACCATCGTAGATCAAATCCTTCCACAGATTTGAGAATATTTACAAAATTTCTCACTGGCCATTGTCTTTTAAAATACCATTTGTACAGAATTGGTAACGCTGAAAATGACATCTGTCGACTTTGTGAAAAAGACGAAAAATCGTCGGAACACGTACAGTAACAACACGGAGACTCAATCAAATAGGTAAGAGGTATCTTACGGCAGATGAGATCAAGTACTTGACTCCTGAAGCTATAATTTCTTCAACAGAAAACTGGAAACTGTTTTCGGAAAACTAAGTAAGCATGTATTACAATAGATCTTCTAGGTTGCAGTTACAAAATACAAATACAAACATTATGTTTAAATATTCTGTAAAATTTTGATGTACTCCTTGTACTCACATCAAACACATATCTTGGTGATAATTGGAGCGGTAATAGGTAATGAATAGCTGCTTTTTCTCCACTCCTCATGATACAGCGATACAGTTACTTCATAGAGAGCACACGATAGTGGTTGTGTGTGTCTCAGCGCTATCTGGCGTGATCTGGCTGGTCGTATCGCCAGCATCCCGTGACCTCCGACCCGACCTCGCGATAACAACACAGATCTTTGTCCGATACCCGATACCCGGCCGACTTGCACCGACATGTGCGCTTGCATCCTACATGCTACATGCTGCATGCTACATGGCAGTGATGGAGTGACCAGCGATGAGAAATATTGTCTCTGGACAACGGAGAATTAAAAAATGTAATTGTTTCTTTAAAGAACTCGTAAGTAAGTATTGTAAACGATATGATATATAATATAAGGTTTAGAGCAAAGGTCGAAATATGATACTCCACGGAATACAAAACTCGGTAAAAGTTGACGAACGACGAGTTTTGATCTTTCGATCATCATTAAGTAACTTGTTGAGGATTTTAGTCATTGTGGCTTTGTTCAATTTGAAAATATCTGAATTTCCGAAGTTCATTAGCACAATGAAATTAAAAAAGGTAATTGTTCGTTTAAAGAACTCGTCAGTAAGTACTGTATCCGATATGATATATAATATAAGGTTTAGAGCAAAGGTCGTTGTAAAAAATGCAATGGAATAAACCAAATATAATGGAGCACGGAGTACAAAATTCGGTTAAAGTGAGGTACGACGTGTTTTGATCTTTCGATCATCATCAGGTAACTTTTTGAGGATTTAACCATTGTGGCTTTGTTAAAATTAAAAATATCTGAATTTCCGAAGTTCATTGTCACAATTAAATTAAATTATCTAATTATTCCTTTAAAGAATTCGTCAGTAATTATTGTATCCGACACAATATATAGATGAGAAATAAGTAATTCTGCACAAATGACATAGTATACTTTTTCTAAAAGCGATTGTAAAAAACAAATATATCTAATCCATAAATAAATATAACCAACTTTATGTCGAGCAAAAGATTCCAATTTTATTTTCCTCTATTTTACATGTACTTTTACTTTTTTATTTCGACATTCATAAAAACGTGATATTTAGTAAAAGATTATAATGATTATATTCTACCTCATATATGTTCGTGAGATAAAGAAAATACGAAAAAAAGTGAAAAACAAAATAAAAAAATAATTGTTATAAATAAAAAGAAGACCAGTATTTCTCAAAAATATACATGAATAAATTAAGTTATACTACAATACCGTAGAAGTACCAAAATAATTTAATTTGTAATTGGTATTAGTACCAATTGAAAATGTAACAATTTAATGACGTAATGTAATGAATTATTCATCTTAATTTCCTCGAATATTATCGCAAATGGTTTTATAAATAACTTTATGATCAAATCATAATTAAAATAGAACACCAAACATTTTCACACAGAATAATCTGCATATTCCTAAAAATGTAGGATTGTTCAAACCACATAAATGAGTTCATTGTTTGAACACAAGAAGTTTCTAGAAATAGATTAATTTAAAAATAATTACGAAGTTTCCGATAAAATGTCCAGCGGTTTGATGTGTATAGATAGGCAACTATTCAAAATGAATTCTAGGAAAAATGTTAATTATAGATTTTTATAAAGATTATCTGACATAAACAAGTAAAGCACAAATAAAATATGAATCGTTACAAGAATGAAAACATAACAAAAACAACAGACAAAAAACAAATTTTAATCCGTAGCTCACTTGTCAGTAAAATCAACATCTGCTAAATCAACAATCGAAACAGTTTTGACGTTTTCGTGTGGATAATTACAGGTTGGACGAATAGCGCATAAAATATTTATTAATTAGTTCGGTTCTATTTTGATTGGAAGAGATATTGAAGTGATACATCTAGTGCGCCATGAAATCGACAAACATCGGCTGTTGGCAGGCCTGTAACGTTTTTCCCGACATTGTGTGTAAACGGAATATTATCGCTGTATCAATGAAATACGTTTGCAGTTGATGGCTTTGTAATATCTAGAGGGCGTTGATTGACGAGGTTTTCATTGCTGTGAAATATTCATATGTTTTGTTTATTTTATATCAATATTTTTGAGTGTTTTTAATTTGTAATCAAACGCATTTTGTGATAAATCATAAAATTTATCTAGAAATGATGGCATTCAAATTATTATTTAAATATGTATTTAACTAGTAATAACTTTTTGTTTTTCGCTCCAAATATAAATAAAGACAATATTTCGTTTTAATTTAACACCCTGTTTTTATAAATTTCATATCTATTTATGCATATCAAATATCGGAATTTTCATTCTCATTTATTAAAAAAATACACGCATATATTTTTATAATATATTATTTTGACAACGAATTTAAATATAAATCGGTAGTTATTCAGAGTCTACACTATATATTATAGAAATGTCCCAGATCAAAATTGATAAGAAATTGCTTTTTCACTTTTTTACTTCCTATATTATAAACATAATAATTTAAAAAGCCGTTTATCATAATTAATTGTATGATCTTATTAAACATAAATAAATGAAACACAAAATATTTTTTTAAATTTTTTTTCCAATTTATTGCTACAGTAATGTCGTCCTCTAAAATAAGTTTGCTAAAAGTATGTTTGTTAAAATAATACTTGTATGTAGCTAGATTGTAATTGTTTATATTTTTTGTTTTTAGATATATATTGAAAAAAAGTGTTTCCTTCAAAAGAACAAGAAAGGTTTTCGGTATGTTAAGAATAGGATAAAAGCATTAGATGTTATCTAGAAAAGTAGTTTATTTACCGTTGTTGTAAATGGCTGGTATAATGACAAAATAATTTCCTTAAGAGTGGTTGAAATCGAACCTTATAATTAGCGCAATCAGCAGCTCGTATCTCCGATATCCCCATATCGTCCGTGGGGTTTCTCCTGAGCCCCGTGAAAACACGGAACGTCGTCCGTAATTAAAATACCGTGCGTCGTTCTCGCACGATAAGATAGATGTCTCCGCCGCGCCGGAAAATACTGGGAACGAATCGCTTAAAAGGTAAAAGTTGTCACTTATCGGTTTCACTACTAAAACCGATTTCTAATTTGTACGATTCCTGAATAGATTCGTTGCCAGACAATGGATTTTTTACTCTTTCGGTGACATTCTTAGCTTTTCACTGGAAGTGTAAAGATCTTTGTTGTATTTTCACTAAGTCTTGATAAGACTCATATTCGTGCATTGTTAAATATCAAACCAAATTGAAATTTCTGATAATCTTATAAATTTAACATTTGCATTTTTCTATCGTTACTTAAAAGTATGAATACACAACAGTTTTCTTTTGTTTTCCTTGTTAGATCTTTTGTTTTGGGCTAATAATTCTTAGTAGTAAAATTAGTGATGTGAGACGATGATCAAATAGGAAATAGATAAAGGAAAGAAATAATAAGCAGGACGCAGTCGTTAGGTTCTTATTTTGTCGATTAAACCAACGTTTCAATCATACTATGATCTTTCTCAGAGTAAAATAGTCAATTATAACTTTAACACGATTTTACCAAAAGGAGGATCATCGTATGATCGAAACGTTGGTTTAACCGACAAAATAAAAGAACCTTACGACTACGTCCCGATTATTAATTCTCTCCTAGAGTAAAATTAGTATTGCCGTCTAGACAAGACTTGACTAATTCTAAGTCTAGATTAAAAAGTCTTGACTATATAGATTGTTTCAAGATTATATTAACCTGCGTATACGCTTTAGACTAGAACAGATAATTCTTCGGCAATGTTTATTTTCTATTTTACAATCGCTGTTTCAGCTCGGATGGAACAAGCTTAGCATGATTTGTACTTATGTTTCGAAAATATAAATTTTATAATTTTATTAATAAAGAGTCTTGAAAATTGTCTAGAATGTTGTCGTCTTGATCTAGAATAAGAAAGTCTTGTCTTGATAACATAGACAAGACAAGAGTCTACAAATTCTAGAACTAAAATGTAAGTAAATCTCATAATGGTAACACAGAAATAAATGAGAAAGAAGATCCTGAAACGAACCTCTTGGTCATTACAATATAAATAAACTTTCCATTCTCTTTCCACTTTGTGCGGAGCGTGGCGGTATCACGGTTGATATCGATTGTTGGTAATTATTGTTGGCAGGCCTGCGGGCCGAGCTGCGAGCAACAGGTTGCCTAGCCGGCACGAGGCACGAGCCTCTCCAGCCCGGAGTCTTTATAGCAGCAGCTCCGGATCCTTCCCGGAGCCCCGGTACTCAGCGGGATAGTTATAGTGACAGGGATGGGTAGGGCTTGGAACGGAGAGAAAGATCAAGTTGGAGGTTGCTAAATCTGGATGGAGATAGAGCTTGATGGTATACCTTACAGGTTTTTAATTTAAAATTAAATCCAGCACATGTTGTTTATTCATATGTTGACTATAATATTGTGAATTCACGTTATGTTTTTATACATTCCTTGATGTTGCGAACGATGAAGTCGAAGGTTTCTAAATCTGGCTTTAGATAGACCATTATATTCACATTAATGAAGTTATTCTTTATTAAAAAAAAAATGGTATCAATAAACAAGAAATATAATAAGGTGGCTTCACATTATATCTTTAGTTAGACATTCCATGAAATTTACTTAGTTAGCGTGTAATTTAACAATTCAAATACATTAAATTATATTTTTGTGGTTTAGTTTTCCAGATAATTACAAAAATAAAGAATTATGTTCAATTGTGTTTAATAGCGTCTCATTACGATTATTCTAATAAAAGTGAAGACAAAATTATAATTTTTGATGTTTGGATACTGATCTTATTTAAGGAATAAGGAAACATTCGACCTTAGGAATCCTTGTATTGAAAACGTTGGTATCCTGAGTTTATTTAAGGAGTAAAAAAGTAATTGACCTTAGGAATCCTTGTATTAAAACGTTAACTTAGGATCCAAAGTTTATTTAAGGAGTAAGGAAGTAATCGACCTTAGAAATCATTACATTAACATTAAATATTTTTTTATTTAGATGTTTCGGAGATAAAATTTTATTTTACGGCAGTAGTCAACGCTTTATTATGATAGAGAATAATTTTATCTCAGGTGAAACGTACTGTTTTCAAAACAAGGATTTCTAACTTTAGGTTTGCAATTTTAGTTTATTTTTTATTATAGATTATCTTTATTTTTCTATGAATCATTTATTTACATCATAATGAGAAACATTACATATTTGGAAAAAATATAGATAATATGTTTTTGATATGATTGAAACGGCCACCTGGTTATAATTCCTGGAAATGCTGAAGATTGTTTTTGCGGTTTAATTTCCTTGATATGAGTGGGATAAGTGATAATTTTAGAGAATACATGTGTCATCTCTGATAACTTGTCCTAAATTCATTCATGTTGCAAAAACAGTCACTTCACACTTATTACTTATTCTATTCCTATTTAAAAACTAATAATTTATTTCTTCGAACGTTGATTTTGATGACATTAATTCTAGTTGGAGATCCATAAAAAGATGCCGTGTACATTTCTTTTTAAAAACTAATAATTTATTTCCTTAAACGTTGATTTTGACGACATTAATTCTAGTTGTTGGTCCATGTAAAGATCCCGGTGAATGAAGCGGAGTTTGGCAGCGTCTCATTGTACATTCCGCTCGCGATTCTTACACGTCATTTCGCCGTGTTAGTTGTTGCGCCACGTTACTTCTCTCCCCAGCGGTTCCCTTTCCTGCGCCGCCCTTCGTCACGTCTCAACCCTTCTGACCAGAGATAATTTTACATGCGCATTTATAAATTCTAATTATTCCCTTTCTTCTCGTATCTGCAAATGACTGTTTATTACAGATTTTCCTCAATAAATGTTTACTGACTCATCCAATTCAGGTGATTTTATTTATATTAAATAATGAATTATTTATTTAAGTAAATGTGAAAAAGGCAGAGTAATCCATAAATAAGTTTGCTTATTTATTTACTGATGCTTACATACGAAGTTCTCTAGATAATAATTATGTATCATAAAAATATACCCGATACGAGGTGTACAAATTAAGTATTGAAATTATTTAAAAAAAATGTGCGAATATAATTTCAATTCAATATTGTCTCCCTCAAAATAACTTCGTTGGGAAGCCACACAGTGCTGCAGAGGAGGTTCATCCAATCCTCATGGCAGTGCTGGAACTTGGATACTGGAATCACCTTCAGGTGGTCGGTTACAGCCGATTAAATGTTTTGGAGTGTCCCAAAGTGAGATACCTTGAGGTGACTTTTTAAATTCGGGAAGAAGAAAAAGTCACAAGAACTCAAGTCAGACGAAAAAAGAGGCTGAGGAGCCACAGAAATGTTTTTATTGGCCAAAAATTAATTTTGTTAAACCATTTTGCTCAAATTTTTCTCATCCCTAATGAATTAGTCAAAAATAATGAACGGTGGTGTGAATCAAATTTAACTCTTTCCCAAACTGAAGATCGGAATGGACAAGATCCCAGATTTTGTCGACATCCAAGTCCTACGTTACAAGTGTTACCAGATCGATCTCTACGTTACCAATTTCATTACTAAATTTATACACCTAGTATGTAGATAATTTGTGATTAAATAGTAAGTGCAATGATGAATACGAATGGATAGTAAGTATTTTTATGATAAATTTATGCAATCTGGCTTTTGCGCGATATGACCAAAATACCTGTAGAGAAATAATTAGTTGGCAGTAGTTGGCGATAAGAAAACAGTGAATAGGTGGTGTGTGTCCCAGTTTCCCTAATCCCGGCCTGGCTGCATCTCGCGGCGTCCTAGGCATCACTTATCCTCATTTACATCGGCGGATTAGTTTCTTGACAAAATGTACGTTTCACAAACTATGTGGGCTCAGTCGAGTAAAAAGATAACAGACAACCGCGCTCGCCCCGTCGCTGTCGTTGTTGCATTCAATTAAACATTTGCATGTCGCTCGCTTGTTTTCAAGTTCTTGCAGACGCGAGATAGGCGAGTGTAGCTGTTGTTATAGCTTGGTTAACGCCAACTAGAGTCTGTCTTGTGTAAATGGATTCCAAGTTTTGCAGCAGATAACAGATATTGCTACCTGACTGATTTGGCTGCTTGTTTTCATTTTGGAGTTTTGTGACTAGATTAAACTGCATCTAGAAACTTGCTGTTTATTCTCTTCTCTGTGCAAACCTGTCAGCGGATAATTGCACGGGAAAGTTAGATCATATTATGTTTTTTATTCAGAGCATGCTGCTCATATCAAGTGTTTTCAACAAATTTTACTTCATATTGTTTCAAACATGATAATTGTAATAGGTGACACTTGTGTGCAATAGAAATGGATTCTTGTTTATATAACTACAAAGCGTACTTCTTTACAGTGATAGTATCATTTCACGGTTTTTGACTTAAAGAAATTAGAAGTCACACATATTTACTTTGATGTAAATGGAAAGAAAATACTGACATAAACACAATTGTACAAGCAATTATTAGAAACTTAAGAAATTAAACATAAAATAAATGAAGAGCTATTTCTAATTTTTGAAAACAATACTTACTAATTGTCACTTTTACTCTTGTTTTTCACTTATTGTACCCGTGGCATTTCTCGTGTGTGACTGTAAGAATATCAGTAAAAAACCTCTTTATAATATTAGTACAGATTTGAGGAAGTCCTTTCAAAATTTATATCAATTCTTTTATTTATTTGCATTCTTTTACAGTGAGATATTTTAATAGCAGTAAGTAATAAAGATATTTGTTCAGTTAGACAGACAGATTTTCCTAAATAAAATTGATCCCTTGCATAGACTGGAGCTTACAATCTAGAACCTTAGACTTATTGCAGTACCTTCAGGTTTTATTTCTGGTACGGTCAATAAAGAATTAAGAAGTTTGAAGTTGTATTTAGATTTTTATCATATATTTATTTTAAATATGATAGATTTATCATTAATTTATAATCGTGTGTATTTATTTTTAAATTTAAAACATTTCCGTGCTTATTTGGCCATGACATCTGCTTGTTTGCCAATGCCAGATTTATTTTGAAAATATAAATATGTTATCAAATATATTTATTTATAATTACAGTTAAAGTAAGGAAAAATAAGTATATTAGATTAGATTTATATACATTGTTGAAACGGGAATGTGAGACTTTATTGGCACTTTCCAGAAACATATACCTCAGGTGCTTAAAGTCCTGTTTCATTTACAATTGTTGTGTATTTTATTTAAATATGTGTTCTTTTAAACAAGGATTCAAATTTAAATAAAATTTGTCAGGAAACAAGTGCCTTGGTACTTGAAACCGTGTGTCTTGTAGGAACGTTGACGGTGTGTGGAAATTGAAGGCTTGAGGTACGATATCCTCGCTGCACCTGTATCTCGCAGCAGTCGCGAAACCACGGAGTGTGAAAGAAGGACAGGTTCTTTCCAGGATTTCCATTTCCGTGACGTCACGCCTATCACTGCGCAAGCATCTCTCGTCTCGTCTCGTCTGCTGCGCTGCTGTCACAGCCGTCTTCGATACCATCATCGTTCCCTGCATCCGGTGATAACTCCGCGAGCTGCTGCTGGTTCCGTCCTTGCTGCGCGGCTATCGCGCCACATCTTCCTTATCGCGCGCACATCTCTTTCCTCGCGCAACCAAACAGATGGAGTCTTTGTTTTATCTTTGTTTGTTCTATCTCCACCGGCGGGTTATCGCGACGAAGATGAATTATGGGGGAAATTGTTACTTTTAGGGATTTCGCTGATGAATTGCAGATTTTTCTGCTTTAGGGCATTGATTACTTTTTCTTATCGACGTAATACAAGAAAAATGTATAAGTAATTAATACAACATTATGAATCACAGGGAAATAAAATGCTGTACTGGCATGCAGTTTCTCTCGACAGGTTTCAATTCCTTGGAATTTGGAACTAAACATCTCCTAATAATAACTCAAGTGAAGCCAAAATATTTTTAAATAAATAAATTCCCCAGTCAAGAAACTAATATACCGAAGTTTCGACTGTAAATAATTTTATTTTTGCGATGACATGATTAATAGTGTTTTGTTGTTATAGCTTTTGATTTCGAGTGTAATCGGCAAAAACCTCAATTTGCAAAAATTGCAAAGAAAATTAATTAAGAAATTATTACATTCTAATTTTTTCATACATCAACTATTTCTGAAGCAAATAGTAATTATTTAGGAGGTGGATTAAGAATGATTGCCTACATGGAAAGCTTTCCATCTTGAAATATGTCAGTGTAATATCAGATAAAATTAACAAAATAAGATAAGATCTAAATATAATATGTATTTTTCCTGGCGGTGAAGCAAGTGACAGTCAAATTGATACTTAAAATAGTCTTTGTGTGAGTTTGCAATAGAATTTTTTTACGGTAGGTGGAAGCAGCTAGAGACAACTAGCCACCACAAAAATGGGCCACAGAAATTTATTAAATTATTTGAAATTGTGTTAATAATGAGAAATCTTGAATTATAAAACCCTTTTTGCCTTAACTGACATATGAGCCTATTTTGTAAATCAGAGGTTAATTTTTAACCTTACACTGGAAACCAGTCACTTTATTTTTTACATCTTGACTTGTTTTCATTTTCACTTCCTAAGGAAGATCCATGTGGGGTTACAACAATAATATGGTTTTTCTTAATTTTTTGATTTGTTATAAATTAATCTTAAATTAATTAAATATTAGACATGTATTTTCTAATTTTAAAAATACTCCATAATACATGAGAAATAAATAAATAAAGATTTATCGCGACGTCATTACCCCAACGATAGTTTAGAGAAAGACCTAATGTTGTGTGAGACAGGAATTAGACACAAGTAGTGGTAATATTTCAGTGCAGTTAGAATATGTTGTCCGTTCGGGTTACTACGTCACAGGCAGACAAAGGGACACTCCCCCTTTTATAATTTTTGAATTTCTCATAAATATTTAACAATAATTATACTCTATGTAAAAAAAAAATATTTCTATTATTGTCCTGTTTGTTCAATTTTCTTCAGATTTGTTTATGTTTAGAATTTTCTTCGGTGAGTTTTCCGGCGCCCAAATAATCCACCATCCCTAGTTGTCCGTAGTGCAGGCCTAGCTTGGTGGAGCTCAATGTCTCTGTCCGTTTAAATCAGTGTATTGTCTGTTTGACGCGCATAAAATTTCTCACTTGGTGTGCGCGCGCCCTGAGCTCGCTATGATGTTTGCTTGATGGATAGTACATGCCGTGTACGTACTGCACTGATAACATCGGCCGCCGTTGGCGACACAAGCTGATAATATCTGATTAGCTAGAGCGGCCCACTGCGCTCATCGAAGTGCGCCTCCACTGCAATCCGATAGCGACTCGGGTGGCCGACTGTACGAATATGTATGGTACTTTGCGATAAAATCATCAGCCATTGACGTACGTCGATCCGGGGCCCTCCCTACTAAATCGATTTTATTAACGGCGGTTTATGTCAAATGAAGTCATTTTCAGTTTAATGATTCTTTCTAGCTCTCCGGCTGAATTATTTTTCCAGCTGATTGATTGGGGAATTGAATTCTGCAGACAGTTGAGATATTATTTTGTTCCACTATGCCTTGTAGTTCTGTCTTCTATTAAGATTTTATTATGCAGATATGTGTATTATAATCTGTTTGCTATAATCCTATTGTGTAGTTGTAAGTTAATAGGCGAACTCTCATGGAATATGTATCTTTCGCTTTGCATCTAACTCGTTTATTTTCTGTTGCTACTCAATCGAATGCAAATTATCCGTGTTGAAAAATACCAAACACAATAGATATTACACAAATATCATTTTATCCTTCCACCAGTTCTGATAATTGGCTACCAATCTAACACAGCCAAACATTATTTCGAAATAATCAAGTCAGGAATTTGTTTCGTATTAACCACATATTTATTTGTAATTGTTATGACATCATTTGACATTTGATAATAGAACTTATACGAATTTTGATAGTGGGTGGAAATTCAGTTGAATTATGTTGTAGGTGCAGTTGTTGATAATGAATAACATTCGAAGAAGTAATATTATCTATTTTCTTTAAGTGTTACGAAACTGGTAAACTCACACATACTACAATTTTAACTGTGGTGTTCTTGAAGATGATACAATTCTATGAACAAGGCAATATTTGTCTAATCAAAGTTAAAAGCTTGATCTTCTAATATAATTAAATGGGTTACCATAAATTTACTGTATTTATAGCCTGACAATTTCCACCACCAAAATTCAAATAAGATTTTCAGGAATCAAGTATTTAGGTTTTTGGAACCGTGCTTCATTTTAGGATGCTATGTCATTGTAAAGAATAATCCTACGTAATTGAGCTTTTATTACACTTTGATATTCTTTGTTTGGTAGCAATTGGAATATGAAAACATTTGTGTCCAACACATTACCTCCCGCCACTGTATCACAATCGTATTCTTAACCTTAATTCTTGCTCATATATTGAAAACTCACACTCGAAAATAAAAACAATACCTCCCTTATCTATATATTGATAAGCGGGAGGTAAAAGGGTGAATCAGTTGAGGATATTTTTATTTCAATTCCGTGAAGAAGTCTGAAATGCACCTTAGTGGCTGTTGGCTGAAGGTTGAAGGTGGTGGGTATTTGTCGGGTGTGGTGCCCCGTTGACCAGGCAGCCCCGCCGCCGCTGACGTCACGAAGCCTCGGCTGATAAAATCGCAGCCGTTTCGACTGAGCTAGTTAATATGATAACATCTCCATACAGAGTACGAATAGTCGTTGATCGGGCGGCGCGATAGGGAGCGCGGGGCCTCGCGCCCCAGATGCACGCCCCTGATAGCCGGCGAACGCCCCCGCCCGCCGCCTTATCACAGCTCATCAATCAGCTGCACTTCATACGAGCTGCTGATAAACAAACCAGAGTGCAAGACGCAGACGCACCGAGAGACTGGAGAAACTACCACCGGGCTCCTAGGTGATACGCTCTAGCGGGTCTTTCAATATAAATAAACCTTCCACGCTATGGAAATTAAAAACCATTTCAATGGACACCCGTTTACTGTTCTTCATCGATCAACTGCACTTCATACGCTGCTGATAAACAAACCAGAGTGCAAGACGTAGACGCACCAAGAGTCTGGAGAAACAACCACCGTGCACCTAGGTGATACGCTCTAGCGAAATAACCGACTGGCGGCTCATCGCTTTGTCAGCGCTTCTTTCAATAAATAAACCTTCTCACGCTATGGAAATTAAAAACCGTTTCAATGGACAGCGGTCTACTGTTCATCATCGATAAAAACTTCAATAACTCACCCTCATATTCTATCAGGCATACCTATACTTTCGATCATCTATCTGATCAACTGCTTAAATTAAATTTATTGTAATCCATTCAATATTTCTACCACGTACATTAAAAAATTGTTTACTTTCTTAAATAATCCAAAGCCTACATACCTCTCGGTGTCAGGCTTGTTGAATTGGTTGATCTGCTAGTGTTCTTTCCAGTTTTTCTGTCGCTTATATATTATACTTCGTGGTCACTTTAAGGTTTTTGATATTATTTCATATTCCTCCTCTGTTTTCTTGTTCTTGTTTCCAGGTTTTATACCTTTTCCTATTTTTTTTTGCCAAATTAGTCTAGTTTCATGTTTGTTTCGTTATTCTGTTTTCCTCCATTATTTAAAGTTAACCATCTTAGTTGTCCTTCTTGTATTGTGTGTAAAATGTAGTTTGTGTCTTCTAATTTAACGACTTTTCAATTTCTAATAAGATCATATGCAGTTAAATGATGATGATACTACAAAATAAAAGACACTCACATTCATGTCTTCGAAAACTTCTTTTTTGTCCGAAAGAACAAGAAAGTTTGTTCTTATATTTATTGTTAGTTTTACAAAACTTTCGTATACTATTTTTATTGTATCACTATAAACTCACCAGATACTAAAATCATATTTTGTGCTACGATTTTTCCGCAACCTAAATACAATTGCGTAATCCCGCAATCTAGCACTCAGCTTTGAATTATGAGTTTTTTGCATGATATTCGCATGTAAAACAAACGAGTAGTCAATAATGCTAGGAATTATAATTGATTGCTAATACTACACAATCGTATACAATAATAACTGATCGTCAATATTTAATGTTTCTATTGTGTTTTGAATTGTTATTTTAATAAGCCATTTCTTTTCTAGGTAAGTGTCAATCTACCGTTCTTCACGTGTTCAATGGTCATATGAGAAGAAGTAGGGTAAGAAAAAAAATATAGTAATGAATTATTACTCTTTTACGTATTTATAGCATCATGATTTAAAAAGTTATCAAAAATTAACAAACAAACTATCAATTCTATATTTAGAACTCCATTAATTTTAATTTACGGTTATATTCATCTACATGAATACAATAGGTTCAAAATAATACAATTATTTTAACATAAGTGAAAAAAGTAACATTTTATTTCGTAAGAGCGAAAGTTGATAGATAGTGGAACAATAAATGGTTATATGTTTTATTTAAGGAAAAAAAAATTAAAGATTATTTTTAATAGTCTGAAATAAATAAGAATTAACCAATTATGGAGAATTTATAGGACAATGTGAGTGAAATGAAATTACTTTAAATAGATAAACATTTAAATATACCTAAAATTTTCCTAAAACAGTAGTTATCTAGAACTGCGATGTAGAAATATAAGTTATTTTTACATGTTTCATTGTTTTCCAGTGAACAACACATTATTATGAGCACATAACGATAATATTTAACTTATCTATATCACAAATGACTGTAATATCAGAAAAATTTTTCCTATAAGTAACAAAACACCAATAAATATCCATTATCAGTCGCTTATCGCTGTTGGAGCCAATGAGGAATGCTCTGTAATCAACGCTATCATTTTGGAAACTGATACGTGGAGAGTTCGTGTCTTTTCTAGGCGAGCTTATCGCGGATTCAAAACACTTGTCGCGACGTTGAAGCCAGGAATGCCTTATCGCCCACATCGCTCGTACAGAAAACACCATTACTTCATCTACTGTCATCAAATAATACTGCGATTGTACTATCGGATCCAGTTCTGCGTATACTGATTACTAATTCTACTTTTACAGACATACGTGTCGCTTTTTGTTCCAAGCTGGACATAGGGAATTACATGTGTTATAGCTGACGAATTTTGATAACACTATCATTTTGTTACAACTGTATTATCAGTAATTTAATATTTTTAACTAATTTATTAGATACATATATCTATGAGACCAGTTACAAAGTATTTCCTGTATTTCAGTTTTAGGTACTAGTTTATAAAAACTAAGAAACATTGATTACATGTCTTGTTAAGAGAACAGTAGAAATAATAAGACATACATGATAGAAACAACAAACTTTTACTAACTGAGACACTGTTTTTATACAGTTAAGTTATAATATTCAGAACCGCATGACAATTCAACATTTAATAATGAAGAATTAAATTTTTGAAAAATTTATGGACCTCACTGGGATTTGAACCTAAGGAATTCCCATTCTAGTAGGATGTTCTACCAACTGAGCTACAAAGTTTCTTAACAACCAACTGTGTCGAGTCGTCAAAAAGTATTCAATGCTCTAAAACAGAGAGTATACTTGTAAACGCGTCAAAAGACAGGAGAAAGATTCATGAACTACATGGGACTTTGTAGTACAGTTAGTAGAACATCCTGGAATCAAACCCAGTGAGGTCCATTTTTCAAAAATTTAATTCTTCATTAACAAACTTTTAATTCAGAAAAACTAAACATTAGTTTGCAATAATATAGATCAGTGGTTCTCAAACTTTAAAAAATTTGATTATATACCAAACAATTTTAGAAATGTATACTCGTATGTTAAAGAGAAAAATAATAATTCATTGAATTAGAAACATTTCTGAATTTCTAGAAAGTATGCATTGAGTTATTGAAGATATGAGGTATGTGGTGTGCTAGGTGTTGGCAGGCGATCACACGTGAGCGGGTTTTATTGGAGACAAAAGTGCGGCGGCCCCTCGCGATGGTCCGGAGCGATAGCGCCCGCGCCACTTCGCTCCACAGCCTACTTGCTGCCCGGCGCCACTTAGCGGGTATTCATGACGGGGATGCGTGCGGAATCATCATTGTCAACTCCATAATATAATCCAAATACCCTGCCAATTCATCATTCAAATAACTACGCACTGATTTAGAAGTTAAGGACGAAATCGACGAAGTCTTAACAAGTGAACTCAAAAATTCTTAACACTTTGAGCTATGAAAGTACAAGAAAAATTTATTACGAATTTCACCAACTATGTTTTGTCTAACATCACTGGAATCTTTCTAATTGGAGATTTTTTTTAGTACCATGAAGAATTTACAAAAATATCACCATATACAGTGTTGTTAACAGGAAATCATTTATATATATCTTTGAATATTATTATATTCCAAATAATGTACAGGAAATATATTAAATTGTTTGCATAAATCTTATTACCTTATAGAAGTCATGAACATTTATTTATCTGATGTTATTATAGGGGCTTTAAGATTGACAACCCGCATCATTAAAATGCAAGAAAAATGACCAGAAGTACGAATAGTACCTAGTTATTATTTATATTTTTTTAATTATAAGGAAAAAACTGCTATATAATAATTCGTAATTCTATATATGTACTTTGTTATAAGCAAAAGAATATATTAAAAACACCTTGAATTTAATTAACAGTTATTTATGTGCTAAACAACGAAGTAAGGATTTTTTTCTGATCGCAAGATAGAATAAACAAATGAGACGTAACACATTTTGGATTCGTTTTGAGGACCAAAATAGCATCTTATCCTGGCATATACTATATACATTTTTATTCAGTAATACGGTTCATTTTATAGTGCTTATATCCTTTATAATATCCTTTTTTCTCATTTACTTTACTTATTATTAAAAAAAAACTTAAAACTACTACTACTGCTATTAAATCCCTTTGGATGTTGAACTGAACAAATGTTGTTTACTTTTCTTTAGTAAGACAAATTTTATTTTAAAAAACATGAAATTATAACTTCATGTTGTTATATATTACTAAAATATTTTTTAGAACTTATAATAACTAAATGAAAGTACTTTTAAAATCAATCAAAACGATAGTTTGAAAATAATTAAAGCATGACTTTGTGTATTAAATATGTAATTCATTCATTTCTTGGTTACTTATTTACTTGTTTTTGTTTTGTACGCTGAAGAAGGCAGTAGTTTAAGTTGTCGAAATATTAGTTTTAATGAACTATACACACCTTAAAAAACTTCTTTCTTTTTCTTATATTGTATTTTTGTTTTGGAGAAAAGAATTTTGGTACCAGACACTTTGTTGTCTGACTCCTCTGATGCAAATTCATTAGTATTGACACCACGATAACATTGTCTATTAACCACCCTTGATAAGATCTCCCTCTACATGTCCACTAGCACTAGCTCCCCATATGCCCCCCCTTGTAATTACCCCCCGTATGGCTGTATGGCTACCCAATGCACAAGTGAATTGGTGGGTAGCGCACCTCTCGCCTAGGTGCTGTGGAGCGAGCGTTCGTTCGACGCTATCATTTTTCCACACGGCTGGGCGGACGGCCGGCTGCCGAAGTGCGATAGCCGCGGCGGCGGCGGCGGCGCCTTGCGTCGCGCTGATAACGCGTCACCACGTGACGCCAGCGGCCGGCAAGGCACATGGGACGCACACAAGATATTATAATTATACCAACGACGGGGTGAGCCAGGCGTTTATATCAGACAATACTTTCAAAACTCATAAAAAGCTTTATTTCCATTCAATTAATGTAATCAAGAGTGTAAAATGTATTACTTACATTTAAATAAAAGTACAGTTTCCTTACAAACATTTTTACAGTCAAAACTCTTGTAACATTTCTATCATTCAATAAAGTTAACAAAAATGAAATTGAAGAAAAAAAAATTTGGTTTTATTGTTCTGGGATAAATACAAGAATCAATCAATCATAAATCAAAAGTACACAAGTATTAAAAACAGATGTTTTTCTCTACTAGTCTAGACACTCACTATTTTTAACATGAAAAATTGTTTTTCACTACCGCTTACTTGGTAATTACGATCACCCTGATCACCTTAATAAATTATTACTAACCTTGGTCGATAATGAAAACTGTCACTTTTTAAAGAAACTCAAGTCTCCAAATCCAAATATTGTTTGAATCATTTAATTCAAAAATATATTTAATAAAAATTAATAGTGAGGTTGACAAACTAAAATGTCATATAAAAACAAAGCTAGCCTATTTCATGTTTGCGAATATTTAGAAACAAGTTAATGTTCATATAAAAATATTTGTTACTGTCATTATATTTTTTTTACTAACATTCTGATTAAAATTCTGGAAGTGACAAAAATAATACTCGTATATATACCACGGTTGATAAGACCATTATTGACTCGCATCTCGGGACACAACCCTATTTATTATATGAATTCTTTATACTATTTTTTCTATTATTCTCTTATTAAAAGAAAGATCTTAGTTAAAAATTTAGGATTTTTTGTGTTGGTTATTGTTAGCAATGTGAAAATTGAATAGTCATTTGGATTAATCAAACATCTATATACTACATGTCTCTCTTCTATTTTTTCCTTATTTTAGTACTATATAACGTTGACTCAAAATCCATATGCATATGATAATCAATTATTATTATTCGTGTAACATTGCTATTTACTATATTTTAGACTGACACTTGTTAATGACATCTATATATTCTATTTTTTTTCTATATATAAATGTAAGGAAATATTTTTTAAGTTGGTATTTATGAAGTTGGAGCGTTATAAAATACGCTTAATTGTAAAAATTGAAAAAGAGCAGTGTGCTTATCTCTTTGTAACTCGAGTCTATAAAATCAAGCAGTTAGTCATTCTGAGGTACTTATAATACACACAGCCCTAATCATGTGCCCCAGTACATCACGTCTCGTTAAAAATTGCAAACGAATGAAAAAAGAAGCAAAAAGTAGCAGGGGAGGAATCTGTCGCCGTCGACATCTCCGCGCCATCTCGCTTCCTCCCACGCGTCGTGCCATGCTGCCATCTCTCTCACACCCGCACGCTGTCACGAGAACAAAAGGTCCATCAGCGGTCTCGGCCTCGTGCTATCTCCCTCGGTTTTTGCGTCCGCGGAATTTTCGAAAACCCGTCGAGAGGTCCGCAGATCCACGATTGCACTCTTGGAATCGCCGGGTGGGAACGCAGGCCTGTATTAGCCCACAGGCCTACAATATAATTTATTACCATCAATATGAATCAAGTTTATGCCGAAATGGATTTGTAACTGACATAGAACATAGGATATCGTCTAGCATGGCTTAAAATAGAGTTGTCCAAGATGAAGTATTTTAAAGAAATTTGTATTATACAAATTATTATAAAATTGTAAATATTATATCACGGAGTCACTTTGCTGGAATGTATCACCATTATTTATGCCTAGTTTCTACCTCAGACGAAACACTTAACAGACCACTATCTTTATTAATTTATTTCTCGTGTGTTATTAGGTATTTTTAATACTAAAGTATTTGTCTAATATTTTTATTTGAAGATAAAAACATAAAAAATCAAAAAGTGATGGAGAATCCTATTTTGTTAGGAGATTTTATAAATTTCACACCTGACAGTAAGCAAACCTCGAGCATGCGTATGACTAATTAACGTTTTTCCAATCCTTCTAGTGGATTATATTTATACTACCACGAGTTATTCCGAATGGCTCCGAATATGTACGATCTACAGGCAACATATATAGAAAATTAACGTTGGTCAATTCCTGAAGAGTTTTTTTTTATAAATGGATATATCAATTTCCATGACTTAATTCGTACGTTTCCGGGAATTTTCCTATATATTCCAGGAAATATCCAAAATGGAATTCCCGATTTTTTTTTCGGGAAACGGATTTAGGGAATTTCCCGGGAAATCTCCAGTGACCCATCATTAGTATAAAGCCTTGAAGAAGACACAAGTGTTGCCGAAACGTCGGCTTTGTAGATAATAAAGATTGTTTGACTGAATACCCAAATATCCCGATCCTTCTTGATGATACAGACAGTTGTTGTTGTGTCCAGTACGAACATGTCAGGAAGTAGGAAGTGTCGGAATTAGCATATCGGAACAGTCCTGATTCCTCTCCTGTGGAACATCGCTTCCACACGTTCCCGCTGATTCATCTGAAACGGACGTGGCTAAGTCGGCGTTGGCTGCAGGCGATTGTGAACTATCCATTGTTTCACCATAAATCACTATTTAAGTATGATTGTTTGTCCGGCGACCAGTTCGCTGCCTTAGGCCTGCAATTGTGCTGCGTGCGTGGACCATCTCTGCATCCTGCATTGTTGGCGCTCGCCCGATTCAATTATTCCCAAACAACGGATCTAGTTGCCTCCGGCAAGCCATTTTTCCCAATCCAAGGTGAAGGGAATCGCAGATGTGTATTGTTCGGAATTTATGTTCAATTGTTTCAATATGCTTGTGATGGAGTTCTGTCTTTATGGATACGGTACTTTGTTGCTGATGATTGGATGGTGATAAACAAGGAATCTTGATTTGACGGTAATGAATACTGGCTTTAAAGGTTCTCTTATAAAGAATACACTTCAAGTTTACCGTAGATTGTAATGATTGATAAAAAAGAAATATTGAAGCAAAGATGTAAAAATTGCTTTTCCTTCTCAACATTTACAAGATATTTCACAATAGCCAGTTTAGGTTAATTGCTTAATAACCCAGGTTTTTAATACCACTAACAATCAAGATTTATCTTGCTCAATGTTGATAGTTCTTTAAGCACATTCTGATCGAATCCGAGATAGATCTAATTCTAACCTATATCAGTCAGAAATGTTTTATTTCGAAGATCAAATCTTATTCTTATTAAAACTAAAAATAGGGCATTGTTTCCTGACCAACTGAAGCAAGGGATACAACTAACACAAAAGTTTGTTTTATTATTATATTCAGAAGGATAGTCGCAAAATAAGTAGACAGTCAGGAAGTGATGTTTAAATATGACGAGGTTTAAAAAGTATCGTACTTTTGCCGGTGAAACTTACTTTTTGAAAAACTACCGAATCCTGGAAGTTTAATTGCCGATCGAAAATCTGTTCGGTTATAAGGGTTGACAAATTCAAAGAAACAGAAAGTGGGTCTATGAAAAGAAATGGGTGACAACGGACCTCTCGAACACCTAAGAATTGGTCTTTACTTTTACCTTGTAGCTTGCATTTTTGATTAGTATCATGATAGTAGTTCATAAAAACACAATTATTTTGTGAGCATCTTAAATGAGTTTTATATAAAAATGAAAACGGTCTGCAAACATTTATCGACCGCTAGTAATATTAGATTTGCAAATATTAATTTTCTGTTAAAAAAATGCTTAGTGTATTGGAATTAATTTTGGGTAATTTTATTAATAATTTGATGTCAACTGACATTTTGAAAACCTGCTGTCAGCTTTAAATATATTTCTTCCAAGTGTCCTTTGTCAAGATGCATATACCTACCAAGGTATTTTACTTCTTCCTTGTTAATTATTACTGGGAGACAGAATAAATAAAAATGGATTGACATTTGAAAAGTGGCACAAAATGTGTACCGTGGGCGTTAAATACGCTTATAAATAAAATCCTTGGTATCAGTCCGTCAGCAGCGTATCAACACGGCGTCCGGCGCATTTCATCTGTTTGCTGGTCACGTGGTGTCTCGCGGGAGTGGGGCGGCGGGGAGGGGGCAGCAGGAAATTGTGATCCTGATCGGCGATAGGCGCCGCGACGCCGTCGCTGCCGCCCGACGTGAATAATATTAAATTATAAGTTGCGGATAACAGCCGGCTACGTGATATAAGGGGATTATCCCAAAATGCATAAGTGATTTCTTATGGGTTATACCACTATGAAAAAATCCGCTACAAATTGTTTAAAATTATATACTTTTATACATGTATGATATACATTGTTGTATATTAACATGAACTATTGATACATTTTAAATTACCAACATAAATGTAGGACTAATATTACCATCTGATGCCTTATCATAACTTAAGCTTACATAATTATATTTTATTTTATTAACTTTCATAACAAATGACTATAGTTTAAATATGGCAAGTATATCTACTTTATAATATTTTAAAACATTTACTTCCTTTAATATAATGGGGTACTGAACCATTTTTTTTATAAGCCAGATATGCCATCTCTCTTCACCAGTGATGAAGAAACTGTTTTATTATTAGATGTAAATAATTATTTTTCGTAGCAAAAGCAAAAACTACATGTATATCTCCCCTCCGCAAGTTTAAAGAAATGTGGACGCGCGATTGTCTTTAAAATCAGGCAACCTATGAAATAGCTAAAGACTATTTATTTAAATAAAATTGACTAATACTCATTAATTAATAATATTTCAACAATGGTTCAAGACCGTATTATATTTTTACCAACTGTCACAATTGAAGATAAAGAATTGTAGAGTCGAATTTCCCGAGTTGATACTCACGTTATCAATCGTAACCATGATTCAAATTACGAATATTAAAAGTGGGATTGTTGACATCATCTTTTCGAAGTAAATATGTCAAAATTGGCAATATTATATACCAATATATGAATGAAAAATACAAAGAGTGGCAGATGAAACTAACGAAATTACCAAAACACAATGAAGCACACATTGTTGACGGCAAAACCACCTTCATCAATGGTACGAATAACGTGAATGATATAATATTTTTTTTATATTTTGCGTTAACAATTGCTCTATTATTATATCGAAAACGGTTTAATAATATCGTATATTGTTAAACAATTTTTGGTATAAACCATAAACTTCTAAAATATAGAGAGAATATTAATATTTCAGAAATTTTATAAATGCTGCTACAGTTATTTATTCATTTGATGATCAGCAAGAATTGGTTCTGATCTGAGTGCATTCATCAGTCATTTCAGCTTGGTGTAAAATTTTCGATATAAATTCTGAAATCTGAAACAGTATCACATCATTTAGCCGCGCGATGGGAAGCATCGGTGACAACAGCGAATCGGTCAGAGCCGACTCAGGATTCTCATCATGTCCTTAACAAACGTATCTGTCACTGTCAGCAGGACGATACGCGAGAGGGGTAGCCTGCATTCGCACTGGTTATGGTTATGAATGCTAAATTGGGAATATGAATCTTTAATGAGATTATTTACACATAATTTACACCAAAACAATAGTTCTACACTTTGAGTGATTGTATTCATAATAATACATAATTCAAATAAACTGCAAAATTTATCAAATTAAAATTTAACAAAATTACTTTTAATCTTACTGATAAAAGTGAAACATTCATGCAATTGGTTCTTTACAGATCACTTTTCCTATATATTTATTCAATAGACTTACTCTATTTTATCACGTGTTATGGAATGTTCATTTCATTGTCATAAGGTTACAGAAAAACATAATGTTTTACTAAAGACTTTTACTTTTTTATGTAAAAGTATATCTCAAAATGGGTAGAGATACAATCTCAATGATTATTCCAATTATTTTTTTTAAAGTTTGGTTTATTATTCATGATTGGTTTAGGCAATCTGATTGGTGATACTTCATTTTTGGATTCAGCAAATACCTAAATTTATTTTGATGAATAAAATTCACTTTGAATCTGTTATTCTATGTTTTTTGATATTTTATTTGTCATTATTTTGTTTCTTTTATTTTATGATCGTTGATTTAATAACTGCTTATCTCAACATATTGTCAATTTTTATTATTATTGCAGAAATTAATATCTATTTGATACAATGGTAAAAATATCATAATCAGATATGGAGCACAATATTTGAATGATTATTATTTTATAATGATTGCATTACAATAACACATAAATTGATATCATAATGTAGTTTAGATGAAATCTCCATACGGTATCTCAATTATATCTAGTTTTTATTTGAAATATTGAAAAATAATAGTGTAGTTATTCGCGTTTAAATAACAGAAGGCAATTTCAGTTAAACTGATATTTACAAAATCAGATGGTTCGGTTTGTTTTCACATGTGGCTTCCGGACATATCGGGAATATATCTGTGAATGCATATTTTATTTTAATGATAATGAATCCGGCCTTTAGAAATGGCTAACAGTTGAAATATAACTTCCTCCACGACTATCTAGATTGTATCTTCACATTTCGTAATTAAATGAATCCTAAGTCGAGTCGTTTACGTGAACGATTGAGAATTATGCGGGAAAAATTAAATATTTATCGCGTGAGTAATTTCACATATAAATCAACGCCGCGTCGCCAGGAAAAAACATGACAAATGAAATATTAAACGTAAATAACAAGTGAACGATTGGCAAATCACGATCCGACGATTTATTATTACACGGCCCCTACAGCTTCAATGCGCCTCAATGTCAATATGGTACACACTTCTTTTAACTTGGTATAGTACACACATCACAAATAAAAAAAATATTACCTAATATCAAATTAATTTAATCGAATAGAAAATAAAAATTCCCAATTTCACTATTATTCAAATAAACTTTTTATAAATATTAATGTCAATGTTAGAATACAAAATTCCATCATTTTTTGCCATCATTTTGTAGCAAAATAAGTCATTATTATTTGGGTTCCATTATTAACGCAATGTTATATAGAAAATAATAGCCTTACCCAGTTATTTTGTACTTGTTACCAACACTACTAAAATGTTTGTTGTCAGCATAGCTACGACATACTTTGAAGCATTGTCTTTGTCTGAAGTATAGAAATACCAATGATGTATCTCACTTTTTATCAATTTTCATAATAATTTCGAAAAAGCATACCAGAATAAACAGTCTTTGATGCACTGTCTTTGTTTGAGGTATACATCCTTCTGTAAATCTCAGAAAATTTTAAATACAACCCTGATTTTTCTTGGATTTTTACTCCTATAAATCATTTTTCTGCCCAGTTACCTGTTACCTTCGACATGGGTCTAATAATGACCATAAGCTTAAAGTTCCGAAAAGATTATACCTATAACTATTCTCGTACGGTAACTTGAACTTTCATACCTCCACGAATGTTATAATGTACTTACATTTATTGTACTTAGTTTAAATTTTAACAATAATAGCAGCAATTGCTGGAATATTATTATTGTACTATAAATATGAAATTATTTTAAACAATTATTATCACGTATTGTTCTGTAAAATTATGCGTTTTGCAATAAATTCGCTAATTTTGCAATATAGATAACATTGTGGTCATGTGGTAAAAATATAATGAATAATGCACAAAAAATAACTATTTAACAACATTTCACAACATGAAACAAGAAAGAATAGTTGTATCCTATTGGTTGAAGATATGATGTGCAGCCTGTACATGTTATCACAAATTGAGCGTACTATAGCAGTGTTCGTGAACAAAGAGCATGACGCTGCAGAGTTAAAACTATCAAGTTACCTCTGAAAATTAATATGAAATCAAGTACCTGATGTTAGGCTCAATAGGACTCGAGAGTCTCGAGAGGGAAGCCAGCTCTTGGCCACCCACCAGGAACACACGTGGCTAAAGGCTGGTATACACGACACGAGATATTAACTACAAAGGACAATGAATTCTATAATAAGAAATGAGACATGCAGAGATTTAACACGCTGATACAGCGTATTGTAACATACAGTGTAATTGGGAATCAAGTTACTCGAGAATTGACACTTGCCAATCAAGATCAATTCTTTCTCCCTTTATTTATCATAAGTCATATAATAAGCTATAAATTTTACCGGTTAAATTCAAAGCTAATTTAACGAATGACAACAGTTCAAACATAAAATTTTTCATATCAACAAAGTATAACCAAAAAACTGGTGGAAGAATCAAATGAAGCATTCTGATCTTTTATCAAATTAAATCTTTTTAAAATTGTTTTTTTACAACTATCAAAAAATGTTAACATTTTTATTGTAATAACAAGGCATAAATTGTATTTATATATTTTTGATTATTTTTGAAATGCATTGTAATATGTAAAATTTGTACTTAAATATTTTTCGTTTAATTGTTTTTGTTCGATAGAGATTATTATTAGTAATTATTTATTTAAAAAATACTTAGGTATAGTTTAGTTAGTGTTAAGATTTAAATGTATACTTTATTAAAAAAAAATTCCCATAGTTGTGGATTGTTTTAAAAAACGTTTGTTTTAATATTTCGTGAATTATATAATTTAAACTGCTGTACAACTTACCTGTTTATAATTTTTCATTAATAGTGTGTAATTTAGTTTATGATAAAATTAATTTTATTTTTCACGAAATGTCACTTTTTTCACATTATAAATATATGTTCTATTTTATTAATAGATAATAATTTCAGAAGGTTTGTTTTTGAATGAAACTTAATACTATTTCTTTCTGGAATAAATTTCGAAATTAGAAAAAATATTGACAAGATTATCTCCAACTTGTAATTTAAGTATGTTTCTGGTTTGTATCTCCAATGCTGTATTCAGATAAAGACGACTATATTTAACTTTTAGTGTATGTGCTATTAGATATGTAAAGTTAAATTGTATTAAAACCATTGGCGTAACTTTGGAAATTTTATTCTTTGCAGTTATTTCTAGAATACATTAATATAAATTCCAAGCTTGGAACAGTGAACAAATCAGAAAAATATTTCTTCGTATCATGATAAAATAGAATACAAAGGTTAGAAGTATCATACTTCTTTATCGTGGGTTATCAAAGAGATTTCGATACAAATATTCAACACTATGATTCATTATTCAGATTGTGCTTGATTTACTTTTTTTGTTGACAAAATTGTCTTTCGAGTTATACCACAGAAGCAATTCATTCTGTAATATAACTCAAATTTTCCATTAATATCTTAATAATCAATTGGAAAAACTAAATTAAAATCGTTTTGACAAATTAAATGTTGTGTAATTGATATATATTTTTAGTAATTAATTAAAAAAGGTTAAAAGACATACTAGAACTAGTTTATTCCAGTTTCTACACGAATTGATTAGTACTTGTCGAAAGACGGAAATTGATAAAATAATTTGGAAATTTTCAAAATAGCAATTAAATTTATCAGCTTCCTTTTCTGTGAGACATCCTGTAACTTCTTGTGCATAAATATGTTATTAGAATTCCATGTACTTAGATAGGATCGATATATAAATAATTCACATCGAATATAAACAGATTTGTTGTATAAATAGATTAAAGTAGGTTATTTAGTTACGCATATCATTATAACATGAAAGCGCTCAGAAATTGGACTTTTATCTCATAGTAAAATCAGAATTGTTTTTAAAAATAACTAGAATCTTATCTTCAATCTTAATCTTACGTGAACGAAAAAAGCTTATCGTCTCTTCTGATCTTCACGTAAAGATGTTATCATTGTTTGGAATTATCTTCTGGATCTCTAGACAAAGGGGCATCAAATTTCGCAAATCATTCTACAGGACCGGAACAGAATTCAATTCTTGTTCTACGTGTTTGTAAATATCGTGATGTCTGTTTGAATGGTTTTAAATATTTTAATGTGAATACAGAACAACTAATAGAATTTTTATCGCATATGAAAATCAAGTTATTATAATAACGATTTCATTGTATCGATATCGCAAGGTTATCATTAAAATTAAATCTGATATGTTATGAAATTTAGTTTTTTATTATTACGATTATATATTTGAACTTCGTGATGGAAAAAATTGGTCCCGAAACTGTACACTAGAGTTAGTTAGTTATGAGCACCGATATTTGGCTATTTATGAAACCGTAATATTTTCAAAAACCGTTACCAATAACCGAAACCGAATTTTTATTAATCTAAAATAGTTCAATAGTTTATTGGTTTCATGTTATTAATAAACAGTATTTTATAAAATTCTCCAATGAATAACGTTTTCGTGATCAAGTCTATATGGATTATGATATGAAAAATGTCTCATGTTATTTTGACAATTTGGTACGGTAATATTATTACCACACTGACTTGTCAAAATTACATGGTATTTAAGTATGACTTAGTTACCGTGCTTACTTTTGTCTCTGTAAACAAAACCTTTATATCCTGAAACCGATAAAAAACTTAAACAGTCTGCAAAGAAGAGTTTTTTTCAATAAATATTGAATCGTCTTACAGTGGTTAGCACCACAAAACAGTAACATGAGAAGCGAAATTCAATGGATTGATGACTTTTTTATTGCTTAGCAACTTTAAAGCATTAGAACATTAAAATATTAACCTCCATTCCAATGAACGGTATATGTACATTGTATTAATGAAAGATTGTATATTTGCAAATATATTTCTAATGAAATGAATGAATACATAAATTTATCAAGATTATAAATACTCGTACATGATGACAATAGAATGTAAAACTTTGTTTTGTAAAATAATGAGAGTCTTATAGCTTACGGCAAAAATTTTCTATTCCGTGTCTGTTCTACAACTGATCCTCCATTTGTTACATGCGTCGCGAATGGAAAGAAGTTAATTCCACTTGCTTGTAAATGGCTGTATCACAATATTTTCCTCATTTACTTTCAAGGAGAAATTATAATACTGTTTAAGTCTATCAGTAGAAATAATCATAAAATTTTCTGCAAACACTTTTAGAAACAGTTATCGTCAAAACAAACCTTGAATGTGTGATAAGGAATGAAATTCACAAAAGAATGTTATCAGCGATTTGCGATTAGTAGGTCATGGAAGAGTTAATATTGTAGTAGACAACTGATATGTCATTTTAGTATGACAGGTTGTATAGCCTGCGGCGTTTTTATTCAAAAATGAACATTTGTTACTTGCAAATTACATATTCCGTTTTTCCTTTAGTTTTTGTATTTATGGATAGTAGTAACAACTGAAATCAAGCATGAGGTTTTGGGTTCTAATCCCAAAATCCTCGACCGTTAACCAAAAAAAAATACCATTAAATCAGTTATTTAAAACACAATGTTTTTTTTATTTTTGAATCAATGATTTAAATAACTTTTTCAGCAATTGTTATTTAACATACTAGATTTACGAAAATTGGGGATAAAAGCGATTGGGAAATGTGTCTAATTTTAGCAAACTTATCCTTAGAGAGATATAGTACGTAGGTACGAAGTTTTAACAATTTGACAATGTTTTATTTATTTTGAAAATGTTAAGTTTTAAGACGATTTTATTGGTATTACTAAACAGCATGTTTCCGTATTTCAAAAGCTAGTAGTGAACCACCTTTAATTGTTCTCTTTTATAATATTTAGATAGTAAAATTTTAACTGAAAATATAAACAAGTTTCAATATTTTACTAATACCTATTAAAATAATTAGGTAATATATGCAACAATTACTTGCAGTATCAAAATGATGCATAACATAACGACCATATAACAGTATTTCATGAAATATCTACAAAACAGTAGAATGCGTTTTAACGGTTACGTATGATTCATTTGTGGTCATCCCATAAAAGGAAAACACATCTAGAGAATGAAAGTTTTTGTCAAAGTATCTAATTGAGTTAATGTTGTAAATGTAGAAGTGTAGGTAAATCTGTGGCATCAGCTGAGTTGGTCTGTGTGTGTGGGTGTAGATTTGCGGCGAGCAGACAAAGTGCCGGATGGAAAAACGGTGTCGCGCGACCCCGGACGTGCCCAGCGCTTTTCAAAAACCAGACAAATGAAAATCGTTTTGGATTTGTTGCTTTTTGTTCGCGCTTGTCCCTTGTTTTTGTACAACTTTTGTTTGTGTCCTATCGTGTGTGGAATTTTAATAATTGAATATTGGATGAATCAATTACAAGTAGAGAACAAGATGCGAGTTTCATTTTATTTTTAATTGCTTTTTATATTACATTTATTTCTAATTCAATGTGCAAGTTATTTTATGTTCCTTTATTTCTTCTACAATGTGTGGATATCTCAAATCAGCACTCTGAAATTTATTTTTGAAATGAAATTTAAAATTTTCATCAAATCTTTAAAATAAGCAATATTATTACATTGATTAATATTACCGTATTTAAATTGATTCTATAGATTTGTTAATATTATTTTAGTACGTTTTCATTATTCATTAATAATTATAAATAGGAAGTTGTTTGACATTTGCTGTAAATTGCTCAATTTCCACTATAAATCTTTGGATTTACGTAGACAAGTATAAATTATAAGAAATAAATTACGTAGAGAATTTATTGCTAATCAAACAATTTTTTATAAGCAATTTAAAATTGTAATTTTTTCATTCATTATTAATTACAACTAGAGGAAATTACAGCTGGAAAAAAACTACATTCTTGTATAGGAATAAGTAAAGATGTAATCCTATAAATCGAATTCTGTATTGATACTCTGTCCACTGATAGAAAAAAAATTAATGGATATCTTTAACAATCATTTTCGCAATTTCAAAATTTTCCTTCTTTCATTTTTATTTTCGGTAGACATAATACTCTCAGAGTCAAAATTTATTAATAAACAACACTTTTAATAAGAAATAAAAAATCTGATGTTGAAATCTGAAAACCGATTTGTATTTTTCATTTACTTCGTACAAGGAAGTAAAATTCCGTCAATAAAAACCATAAATATATCAGCAAATATCAGTAGATTATTTAGAACCTTGTGGCATTATAAAACAAGCAAATAAAAATGGATTCAAGATAGTGAAAAGTGATATTTCTGTTGAAATCTGAAAACCGAAATTTTTCGCGATTGCAATATTTCCTTTTCTTTGTACAAGGAAGTAAAAATCTATCATTAAAGACCATAAATATATGAGCAAATATTAGTATAATATTTAGTACCACGTGGCATTATAAAAACAAACAAATAAGAAACGATAGTGACGTATAATGGCTCGCAAATCAAAGCAGAAAAGCAACCCTAATCACCACATATGACATCACCACCAAAACCAAAACACATCCTATTATCGTAACGTCATGTGTGGGAGAGAGAGACGCTGGAGGTGTGTGGACCAGCGTGAAAGACATCAAAAGATAAGCGGCTTTGAAATAACGCGGCCTGGCAGCAAGATACACTTGCACAGGATTCAGACCTACTCAGATGGAAGAGCGATATTTAAATATTATAGATGATGATGACTGCAGGATAATGCGGACATGTATGCTGAACAGCCCAACAAAAACTTCCTTCAGAAAACCATCATCTACCAACCATTTTTCTCCTCATTAACAGTTACACAATACACATTTTATATTACATTTATTGTAACTTAATAGTATTTTAACGGTTTCAGAATATTAAGCCTTTATTTACATAGACAAAAGTAAGCTAGTAACTACTAATAAACAATATCTGTACGATAATTTTATTACAGTACTGACTTGTCAAAATAACTTGGGACTATAGCTTAATATAACTGTAACCATGGCGTCATATCAATCCATATAGACTTGATCACGAAAACGTTATTGACAATAATAAAAACCACCGAACCGATAACCGTACCGATATTTGCCTTTTTATGAAACCGTAGTCGAAAACCGAAACCTATATTTTGTTTCTTCAAATATGAAAACCCAAAACCGATACGAAAAATAAATTTACTCTGTAGGTAGAACCACATGGAAAACGTGAATACCATTTATTATAAATTACAATTTTAGTTTTTTATTTTATATGTTACTTACGATAGGAATGTTAAAATATATGCCATTTCAAAATATTACAAGTAATTAAACTTTTATACATTTAAATTTTATCCTGGTATTTTTGTTTATCTAGTGATAAATTAAAATTTATGGCTTTTATACATTGTTGTTTTATGACTAAATTCTTAGTAGTAATAGTTTCGTTCTTAATCGAAGTTAAAGTTTTCACATATAATTACCTACATTATTACGTTTTCTTAAATTACCTCATACCGTAAATTCAACAAAATTTATTAATTTAAATTCTTGTTTCAAAATTTATGGAACACATTTGATACATTTCATTGATAGAAAAAAATTACAATTTCTTGTAAATTAATCCTCGGTACAAATTTACTAAATTTATTATTCTAAATTAAATTTAACATTTTTTTTTATATTATTAATAGGCAAAAGGATGTTTGAGCAATTGTTTATGAATGCACACTTTGGAAATAGGATTGTTTTTTTTCTGAAATTTCCTGCACGGTAATCTTTGAGATTTCCAACATTGCTTCAATGACGCGAATAAAGTTTTTATTATAAGAGTACAAAAAATATATAAATTCCCAAAATATTCAAATACCCTAAAGGATTGGGCTCTTATATAAATGACGTGTTTTTCTCAACCTTGATCAAGTCAGCTACTTCTGCCCGTAAATGAGGAAATTATAGTAGTTAATAAATGAATATTGTGTCCAAAAGTTTGATTTGGCGTTTGATGAACAAGTTTCCTTAGCGGGCGATAATCCTTGGCAGGAGTTTGACCTTGAAGGACCTGCAGTCCTGCAATCCTGCAGGTCCAATCAGACGGAGCTGAGCTGGCTAGACCCACGACCGCGCGATATGAACCAGAGATAGAACACATATTCTGGTCGCAGCGCATACGTATTTTTTTCTCTTAAAACGCGATAAAATTCCACGGGCATGAGTAAACAGATACATTATAAAAGGGAACGATTTATTTAAGAATCAAAAAACGATAGCAGCTATACAAACACTGGATTTATTTAAAGTCTGATATATTTATGTGGTTGATAAAATGTAGCGAGCAAGTCTGATATAAAGCGGGCAGATAACGTAAATGGTCGACGGTTATTTTATTTTAACTGACGGATAAAAATGCAACGATAATGTTACAAAATATGTAGATGGTTCATTCCGAAAAAGACCGCTTGCCGACGGCCTTTGAAGACTTGATTCTGATTCTATCGATTCGCTTTTATCGTTTTTACATATTTCGATTGATTTCCAGCTCTCCTTTTTCGCCACTCGACCGTGTTTCTTTTAACACTACTTTACATTTCCAATCTGTGGTGACCTAAGCCATCAAATTGTTATCACCACTTATTCCTCAAATTTTAAATTAATAACTTGCTTTTAGCTTATCTCAAAGAAATTAAATAAGTTTTTTCTAATAGCGCCATTAAATATAGATGCTCAAATGTTAAATGGTAAATACTTATCATTTTACGACAATCTTAAAAACAAATATTAAAAATTACTTTTTCTACGACCATTTAGATATCTGGTTGTTGTATGTTTGTTATTGCTACGGATACATAGTATATTTTAACGTTTATTTATATAAGTGAAGTGTTAAATAATTGGAACAACAATATTTATATAAAGTTTAATAAATGAAAAATAAAAATAACTAACACTATAAATGAAAAAATATATACACGAATTTAAGAATAATAATTATTAATAAAGACTTAAACACTATTTTTTACACGATATTTATTTCCACCAACTATTTACGTTCACTACGCCTATTAATATCTGACTGTCCTCCGACCTTTCTGTCCGAGTTTATATAGTAGAGCAATTAAATTCTGGAATTTTCTCGCACCTTCCTCGCACCTACAATAGAAGAGGGGCTAGCGAGTCTCAACCTGTCTGCTAGCGGCCTTCGCCCAAAACAAAGAAGAAAACATAAATAAAGTTACATTTTACCAAACAAAATTATTTATTACTGTAAGAATAAGAACTTATTACTGGAACACACATAAAAGTTAATTTATATTATTAATAAATTTGTTTTTGTTTGATGTATTAATTAGCTTTCTCATGATTGTTTTTCATTGCAAATAAATGGAGCGATTATCGATTTATTGATTAACATGATTTTTTATATTTGTTACTGACGTTATAATACATATAAAATATTTAATATGTAATTTATTGTTTAGGTAACAATTAATTATTAATAAAAACCGTTTGAAAAATTTCGATTATTGATTCAGGGGTCAAAAAAAATTGTCAAATATAACTATATTAATTTTTTATCGGTCAGATATCACGGATAAAATATTCATTAATTATTATGATAATATTCTTTGTCTTAATTTTTGTTATCAGATTGTTATGAATTAGATATGAGTGCGTTTAGTAATTATAATTGATATTAATTTGAAAATAGTTGATAACGGATCATCAAAATAGAATTATTCAATATGTACTTTATCACTTTACGTATATTCTTCCTACACATAATCTAGATGAAACAATTATCTCTATACTATCACTATGTACGTTAATAAAACCAAATCATCGGTTCATAGTCCAATACAATCAATTTTTCCTAAACTATTAATATAATCAAGTTAATAAGGAAATCGGAAATATAGAAAAATGTTGTAATAATTTTGTGTATTAATTAAATTTACACATTCGGTTATTTAGAATAAATGATGTAATTGATTGTAGGAAAAGTATACAATATGTAGTATTCTTAAGGCCAGATTTTATAAAAATTTTCTTCTACTGCTTCTTACCGGTGCTAAATAAAAAAGATATTATATTCATGCTAAAATTCACATAAGTATCCCGTACCATATAAGGGTTAATTGTCTGACCAAATTATGATACCATTTTTTAAAACTTTAATTACAAGAACTGATTAGATTTTGGTATTAAATTTTGAATAATATTTCCTTGAAATTGTTTTTAATAATCACTGTAACAGATAAAAATTAGGAAATTAAATAGTTAAAAATTTATTATTTTACATACGTCATTTTCACCCAACCAGATTGTTTCATTTGATGGAAGAAACATAATTCAATGCAATTTATAAAAGAATTAAAAATATATTCACCTCTAATAAGTTTAGCGCTAAATTATTAATATCATATCGACTACAGTATGTTTCTATTAGTCCCATTATATTTTTAATTTTCAAATCCGAATGTATTAATTCATTTGTGATATACCACGGAACATTTACAATTAGTCGTAGACTTTTATTTTGAAATCTTTGTATAATAAATAAAGCAATAATTGCAGCTTTATATTTTTATAGTAATTGAATATATAATATGGAATACTATAATTTATTTAAAAATCTTGTCTTTATTTTGAATCTTAATATGTAGTCAGCAATTTTATTAATGATAATGAAACATATTTTTAAGTGAATAATCTGTTTGTAGACTCTTGATAATCTTTAAAAATAAAATTATATCAGAGACAGTCATATGTTTATACCTAAATTTTTAATATTTTTGTTTTTTATTTATATTTATCTTGTATAAATAATTTGTAAAAATAAATAGATATCATCATATTTACTTGTATTTAATTAATCAGTAAATAATCTGAATCATAGATCGCCCGTTTTGAATCCTTATGATATAAAAAACATAACCCTTCTCTACTAGGAAATATATGATTGGAAGTGAATATCTGTGCGATAAGCCATTACACACCTATTTTAAATATTTGCTGATAAAGATTCTAAATACACGTAGCTGCGCGTTCGTTATCATCGCCAAGTTAGTTGCACGGTGGCCTCGCCAGAGAATGGTAGTGAAGTGCGGCTGATTTTACTGGAAACTGCGAATGTAGCCATGATTGTAGCCTACCAATCCGTCATCACCTCCACCTTCCGGGTCAAAAGCAAGAGCCTCTCTTCAAGTAAGTCTCTTAGAACAGCTTATACAATAAAGCCTTCCTGTTTGATGATTAAGTAAACAATTTTGTGGTTGGAATTTCAATAACCGTTTGAATAGCTCATTCTTATGTTCTTATTTTATTTATAGTTATAGTTGAAATAAATTCGAGGTTTTGATATGATTGTTGATTTCGAAAATAATTTTAATAATAATTTGAATTGGTATTTAGAAACGATTATTCTAAGACATTTATAAAACAAATATCATTCTAAATTACTTCTTATAAAAATTACTACAATTTAATTTTGTTATTACAAAATCATCTAACATTTATCGTTTTAAAACATTGCTTCTTTTTATTCTATTACACATTTATGAAGAAAACAGTCCGAAAAATTAATCTTACATGGTTACTGCTAGTTACTCTATAATTACTCCAAATTATAGAAACTCATCTTTAACCTTCTAACATAAATATATAGACAATTTCACTCATAATTTCTCATCCATTTACATCCTATTATTTTGGTGAATTGAACCACTCAGATTCAAATCTCACTGACAATTGTAAGTTACTGGCAATTGCCGCGGAATTTACACGACTAAATAGGCGTTGCTTAGATTCAACGTCTCTCAAAATTGTGACAAGTAAGTAATTGAAAAAAAGTATACTTATTTCAAGAAATTGTCATGCCGAATACCATTCGTAACTAGAATTTTTCTTGTAACGCACTTCGGCTTATTGCTTTAGAAAATCGTCACTCATCCTGCGGACTCGTTTGATTCCAAATGGATTGAAAATTATGTTAGAAAATAAAGCAGGTCCAATTAAACATTAAGTCTATGTTATTATACATTATTTGAAGGTGTATCATTTTTAGTGTGTCCTCTGTATTTGATGGTTCTGTAAACACTTATTTCTGTGTAGGGATGTAATATTTTAAATTATTATTTTTTCATTTTATTGTATTTAGGGAAGGGTGAAGATAATAAATTATATACGTTCCTTCATTACATATACAAAACAAATATTGAGAGATCAGAGTATAATTTTGATTCGGAGTCGTAATATATACAGTTATATAATTAATATAAAATATATTATTACGTAAAACAACTGCTATCATATTTTTTCTATGTAGGCAAAATTGATAAAAATGAGTTAAGTATTTCGAAAAAATATTGAACAATAGCGTTTTTAAATTTATAATTGTGTTATAAATTTTCCAGTCACAATGTTATTTAAATATAGAAATAATTCAAAATGTAATAAATTCTATAACAATAACAATCAATTACTAAGTGCAATGCAATTTGATTAGAAAGCAATAAATAATAGCTGCGATAATATTAAAATGGTATCGTTCGAAACTGTTATATTACTGCGAAAGAAAATGCGCATTAATAGTTATATACATTGATATCACACAATTATCGCTGAACACCAATTTTTTTCAACTAGTCTGATAGATTATCCAAACATTTACGAACGAAAATAGGGATAGTTAGTTTAATAACGTGTGGTTTGCTATCTTATATACACTATGATTAAAATAAATAAGGGACGAACTGCTGATAATATCTAAAACATACTTTACAGTTTAAATTTGTAATATTATGCAATTTTCTGATAATTTTCTTCAATATTCACATATCGTGCAATTATCAGTTTTAACATTATTTACTACATTTTAATGTTAAGAAATACAATGGAATATTAATATTCTGAACGTAATAGTTTCTGATAAAATTGCAACTATTTTTACTTATTATTATATTTTTTAATATCTTTTATAGCTAATGGAATGAAACATCGGCATTTTATTTGTTAGTGGTTCCGTGATCAAATACCAAATAATCATAATAAGTTGTACACTATACTTTTTCTACGACCACGATATTATTTCATAATTTATTTGTATTTTAATAATAAAGATGTCTTCATTTCACTACTTCGTAACAACTAGCTACAAAACAAACATTATACAATACGATTTCTGACTGAACTGTGAGATATGAATTATACCTTAACGTTGTCTTTAGTTACCGTGAGAAATGAAAATGTGTTTACAATATACTATGTAACCGTAGCAATTACAAACATACAAGAAGCAAATATCTTAATGGTCGTAGAAAAACATTTTCGTACACCAGTAAAGGAACAAATATTTTATTCTTATAAAGACTCGTTCGCTGGCCTACTATTGTACCGATACATCGAAAATACGAGAATATTCTAGAATTTAATTACTCTACTATTTAAGCCTGAGCAGAAAAGACCACGAGGACAGTCTGATATTAATTCGCATAGTAAATATAAATAGTATACTTAGTGTTTAAGTTGTTATTAATAATAATAAATAATTATTCTTAAATTAGTGTTTATATTTCTTTATTCATAGTGCTAGTTATTTTTTTATCTTTTAATAATATATTATTTGTTATATACATATTCTCTATTTCAATTATTTTTTTACACTTGACCTAAATAAATAAACGTTACAATATATTTAAAAACAAAGCGTAAATATGTGTGTACGGAGACTAGTTGGTTCGATTGTATATCAAAAGAGAGAATGTTCTCTAGAAATTTAGAATGATGTTATTCTGAACAAAATATTTGAAGATTGTTAAAGGAACAAATTTGGCAAAATGTTGCGATGGATAATAAAATTAGGCTTGAAATTACGCGTTGAATGTTCGCTGAAAAACTCCATCCCGTTATCACGTAGCCTGTTGTCGTCGCGTGAAAAGATGATTCGAAACATCAGGAAGTTTTTCCATAAACGATACGAAATTTTCTCGTATAATAATTCACCGTGGGTGATGGGGTGAAGCTATTCGCGCACCTATTCGCTATTGGATGTTCTCTTGTTCGTTCAGTTTGCGGGCACGCGATAAGGCCGCACAAGATGAGCGTATATTCAGCTACATGTAAATATGCGTCGGACTTATCGGCTGTCATATTTATAAAACTTTCCCAGCGATAAGCCCAGCCCTGCTAGCTGCGTTATCTCCCGATCGCATTAGGCCCGCCATCTATCGAGCGCCGACTCATTTCGTGATGCACCGCGAATCACTGGGACAGTGAGCTCTTTAACACGCCTGCGTTGTTTATTTTTTCGTGTTTTTTGTCACGTTTGTGATTTGTTACTGGTTAACATGGATTTTCTGGTTGTGGGAATTTGATTTTGATCGGTTAATGTAGTTGCGGTAGTGATTAGCTTTTTGAATAAACGCAGCGTCCGCATAGATTTATGTTTTCCTGTGCCTGTGCTTTCATATTAATTTCTAATTGACCGGCCCCAATAATAATTAGAAACATACTATTAATTATCTCGCTGTATATTCGCACTGCATCTGGATGTAATTTTAAATTTAACAAATCAAATAAAACAGAGCCGGCGGTAGGGCATTTGGCGCCCTTCCCCAACATATAAAACGATGTTTTTTTTTTAAAAAAAATTGATCTTGTTGCGTACTTCACTTATTTAACTAAAATTGTCGATGTGATTTCAAAACCTGCAATTCTATTACGCCTTTTCGATATTATTCTGTCGTTTTATTATCTAACTTTTATTTATATCCAAAACCTATAAACCCATATCAATTTTTTTTTACAGTTAAAACAAACCAAACAACAATATTAAACCAAAAATTCTGTTGACGAACGCGAAATATCAAAAAAATACTCATTTTTGTGCCCAAAATTTTGATTTTGGGAAATAGTGTAATTTGATAGATTTCGATGCGCTGATTTCAAATTTTCAGACGGAATTTAATTATCTCTTTTCATTCTTGAGATATTTGCTGCCAAAGTTGCACCTCAAAAAAGTGTGTTTTTTGGCTATATCTCAAAAATAGGTTGAGATATGATCTCAACGTTTATACCAGTCGATTCTACAGGAAAAGTTACATAAAGAAATGTTTTCTCCGCATATACATTCTTTGGAACGATTAGGTGAAAAATGAGAAAATCGAAAAAACCTAAATTTCAAAATTTCTCCGAGGAACTTTTTTTCTCCAAAACTTTTCAGTTTCTAGACTTAAGTAAACATTGATGTGCTGATTTCAAATTTTCAAACCGAATTGAATTATCTCTTACCGTTCTCGAGATATTCGTGTTCAAAGTTGAGTTTTGGCAATACCTAAAAAAATAGGTTTTTTAGGTATATGCCTTTAACGGTTAGGTTTACGGCTTCGACGACCTCACCAATCGATTCTACGGGCAAAAATACATAAGTGTACCAATTTTTAGATTTTTATTCCAATGGATACAATATGTAGAAAGGAAAAACGAAAATGGCCAAAATTGAAAAAAATGCCTGATGAACCCCTTGCGATTTTTTTCGATTTTTGGCCATTTTCAGTTTTTTCCTTCTAGAAATTCTATCTGTTGAGATAAAAATCTGAAAATTGGTACACTTATGTAAATTTGCCCGTAGAATCGAATTGTGAGGTCGCCGAAACCATAAACCTAACCATTTAAGGGATATACCTAAAAAACCTGATTTTTTAGGTATAACTTTGAACTCAAATATCTCGAGAACGGGAAGAGATAATTGAATTCTGTTTGAAGATTTGAAATCAGCGTATCGATATCTACTCAGGTCCAAAAAATAAAAAAATTCGGTGACAAAAAATTTCCAGGCGGAAAAATAAAATTTAGGTTTTTTCGTTTTTCTCATTTTTCGTCAAATCGTTCCAAAGAACGTATATGTGGACAAAACATTTCTTTATATAACTTTTCCCGTAGAATCGAATGGTGAAGTAGTTGAGATTGTATATCTTCTCATTTTTGAAATATACTTTAAAAACACACTTTTTTGAGGTACAACTTTGAGAGCAAATATCTCCGAAACGAAAAGAGATAATTAAATTCTGTTTGTAAATTTGGTATTAGCGTAGCTTATTCTTCAAAATCCATTACAAACAAAATTTTGTAAAATTTGAAAATTTTCAAGCAAATAATTCGATATTTTAAAATATTTTCGGGTTTACGCTCAAAATACGGCATCATCGTCTTTAAGAATTACTTCCCCTGTTATTACTACATACATAAATGAATACATTATTGATTATTAATTTTATTAACTCACGTTTAAAAAGAAGAATATATATTTTTTGTATAAAATATGGTGACATACCCTATCTTTGTTTTAAGTGTATTAAAAAGTTATCGAAAATTTAGAACTAAAGCACAGAATAGTTACACACAGTAGCGACACTCTATGTCGGTACCTTTCATGTTCCGCTAGTCAGTTCTATGACCTTGAAGATTGTGTATACCTTTATATTTATGCTCTTCCCCTATCTCTCTCTCAGATGTGAGGAAACTTCCCGATTTTAAACAATGGGCTCTTTAAATTTGTGCACCTTCCCCATCTCTGTCTAATTTTCGCTTCTCTGTCTTACTGTCGCTTCTGTATAAACCTATTCTGTGACTAAGTGAAAATTAAAAAGTAAAAAATTATAGTTTTTATTTTTACAAATAATGAAATTGAATTAAGCATGGGTAAGAATAGGCACGCGGTAATAAATCACAGCCTACCTGTAACATTTCCTGGCTAATTCACGGCGGCATGCGCGCGCAGCTAATGGCATCTCGCGGCAGACAAATGATAAGCCAGGCAAACGTAGATCGGCGATAGCGAGCCGAGTAGCTTATACATCATATCACAATAGAACAGCAAAAATGATTATGAGCGATGTTCCTTCCTGCGCGGGTCTCTCCTCCCGCTCTCCTCTCCCCCCCCCCCCTCTCCCGCACTAATGTGTCGCTTGATTTATACCCCCAGTCGAGACTGTATCGAATGCATTGGAGATGAATTTATATCTGCACCCAGGGTGTATGCAACACTTTGTGGCTCGAATATTAATTGGATGATCGTACGATGGAACATAAGCACAGGATATGTGTTTTTCTAAGGATAATTTATAGGATATTGCACGATGCGGTAATTGAGTGATTAATGTGCCATCTCTGATCTAATATATGTACTGATTAATTACAGATCTGCTTAGAAACAATATTGCAATGTGATTAATACATATAATAGAAATCGCTAATTATGGATTTGATTGCTCTTGATAAATGATAATAAATTTCTGATTAAATTTTCTTGACTAATCAATGAATAGATATAGGGCAAACTGGCTTTATTTCTTCTACGACCGGTTTCGACTTCACATGGGTCATAGTCTGAGGAAGACCGTATACGGCGTCGAAACCAATCAGAGACAAAATAAAGCCTTCGCAAATTTGCCTAAATAGTACAAAATTAGTACAAAATATAAAATATAGTACATGGAACCTTATTAAAATTATTGAGGTTTGATGCATCATCGTTGCTTATTCGATACTAGAAAAAGTAACAAAGAATTTTTACTTTTTGTTACACATTTAAATTTATATTTTTTTCTTCTGTTATTTGACAATTAAAGTGATAAGATATCATTTAATTATAAGTTATTATTATGTACAAAACATATTTCGGTTGTTATTTATAGTTTTGCAGCAAATAAATATATTTTTATTATAATGTGTCTTTCTTTATGTTTTGATAAAATTCAACGATTTTTATTTTAAAAAATCATTTGATTTAAATCAGGCCAGCCTTGGTTTTCAAGGAAGTAAAGTGATTTCAAATAGTACTTAACGACCAGGAAAATTGGTAAATAAATAGTTATAGTATAGCAACTGACAACTGTTAATAACATTAGTAAGTTCCGAATTTTTGTTTAAAGGATTAGTATTGATTAAATATATCAATATTATATTACATTCTTTGTTATCTATGTATAATGTACAATATTTTCATAATAAATTATTACAGCTAAAATGCATATAAGATTACAGAGAAAAATACAATGTTTATAAATATTGATTTATTTTTATCATATTTGTTTTTATATAAACTTATAACAATAACTAAAAAAATATGCTAATATTTACCCATGTATAGTTTATGTCGGTTATGGTAAATTAAGATTAATACGCACGTACACTCTTGATAATTGTAAAAAGGAAACAGTGGAAGCACTAAGTGCTTAAGTGAAAAAGCTACAACGGAATTAATCCTGGAGGGAGTAAATGAACTTTTAATTTTTGAAAAAAATGGAAGCAGCGTATTATCTGGGTTTAAAATTACACCTGTACACATCTCTTCCTGCGGTGTAATTACGCGCATTTTTAATTCGCACAGCGTGTGTCACACCGGCAATCGGTCGGTAAAACAGTCCGCGTCTCCGTCGGTAAGAAGAATAACTGCGGAGTTTTTCCACATTCCGCGCGGAACACCACTAATGGCGTATCATTAGAGAGCACAGGTAATCTACAGTACTTTTTTCTTCCAACAAGAAGATAAAAATAATAAATCATGGTCTCGGGACGACCCGAGCCCCGATTGCAGCATCATCTACTATCTACCCCCCCTACCCCCTTTCCGAATCATCCAAACATTGGATTGAAACGGCTTCGTCTGCCTCATGCATTGCTGATTATGACGCGCCGCTTATCAGCTAGATTCGATTCGATTTTGTTTGTTTTCTCCAAGGGTGGGGGGTCGGCGATTAGTCTACGGTCTAGGGACTTTTTCACCGCTCCGGGCAGTTGGCAGGCGTGTACAAATGATGGTTTCTTGTTTTATAAGTTTTTAACGAGGGGCGTTTTTTGAGCCCTGTTTTAAATTACACGATTTTTAACATCCTGATATTTAAGTTAAATAGGAACTAGCAGGAGACTAATCTTGTAGATAACCGTGAATATTTTTTAGACTCGTTTCTAAACCGGGTTTAAAATTGCAATTTGTGTCAAGTGTTTTGCAAACATGCTATCTGTATCTGTCTATTTATTTTACGTTTCCTTTTAATTATGATTGATTTCCTCATTTTGTATTACAAGATAAACGACGAAAATAGCAAACCTTGATGGTATCACCTTTTCAATAATTTATTTACAAAATTTGTACGCAATTACAAACAACCATCACCTATTTATTCTATATTTAATCAGGTAATATATGGATATACTCATAAAAATTGAAAACGAAATGATTAAAACTAGTTTCCGAGGTCCAACCAAAACACGATTTTTAATCCATATCGAAACCGTAACCAATTTAGCTTCTCTTCTAGTTTCGGCCGAAAACGTAACCGAAACTGTAACTTAACATTGTTGATCCTGTGAACTAACAATGTCGTTACCACAATTCAAGAAAAGTTGTCTTATTGTCAAGAAGACTATAGTAACTCGAGTGATTCCAGGAATATTATACCATGGAAGAACAAGCAATAGGCAGTTATTTCAAGAATAATATTCAGTATCTTTAAAATATGTACATATTTTCCATGATCCATCTAATGTTGCATTTCGATAGCAGAGATAAATGATTTGAGTATAAATGTAGCGCGTGCAGCTTTATGCAGTCGGTTTATGTATGACATGCAAGCTCTTGTACGTGCCGAGTCTTGAGAGAGCTGACATTGAAATGTATCGTTGAACTAAGAATGCATTAAACAAACATACACATTAATATTTAATCAACTCGTCGCCTTATCAGCTCTGATAGCGAAGCTGAATCAACATTTACTCGGAGCCGGGATTTGCCGTTCGTATTTGCTGGAGCGACATTCTTCTATGTACTTGCTGCGCGAAAAACTCACTAATCTCTTACAATACTTTACTTAGCTTATCGACAGAACCTTAAGTAAATATTATAATCTAAATGTTTCTTCAAAAACTATAGATTAACTTATGATAAAAAATGTTGTTCTTCTAAATTGATATCATATATTTTGTTTTGTTTGGATTGCACATAAAAATATATGCACGTGGCCATGCGAATGAATACTACTTCTGAGAGATGAGAGAGGAAATACTCTAATTCCTTAACCTAATCTAATTAGATTAACATTACCCTCCGTAAAAACCAGTCGCCATACCTTTTACTACCTGTAATCGTGTGCTCAAGCAGTACATTAATTCTTGCCACAATGTAATTAGATCAAAATCACCCTCTCTAAAATCAGACACCGTAATGTTTACTACCTGGGAGAAGGGTGCTTACTCACTGTATAGTATTCTTATTGTTCTCCTAATCCCTAATGTAATTAGATCGAAATCACCCTCCGTAAAACCAAACCCGTTTCTGTCTCAATTTTACTACCTGGAATAAGGGTGCTCACTCACTGTAAAGTATTCTTATTGTTGTCCTAATCCCTAGTATAATTAGATCGAAATCATCCTCCGTTTGTCCTAATCCCTAGTATTATTAGATCGAAATCACCCTCCGTTAAAACAACCACCGTTACTGTCCCCCTTTTTTTACTACTAGAGCGGTAGTAATAATTAAGAAAAAAATACATTATGATCTTCGTTTATTTGAATTTTGAATGAAGCATGTGTTATCATTTTAAAATTTGCATCTTTTAATCTTATGATCTAATTCAAATGCATGTGACTACAAAAGTAGTTGTTAAACATTTAAAAAAAAATAAATAAACATATGACTTATAACAAATATTATTCGCAATAATATATCTTTTAATACTGTTTAAATTACAAATCATAAAAATATGTAAATAACAAAGTAGTAAATGATAAGAAATTAAAACTAGATTAATGTAACAATAGAAATTATCTTTATAGCTTGCCTTCCTGTATAGGTATAGATTTATAATTTTTACTACCAGTAAATAAACAGTAACAAATGAAACGTATCTATCTTTGTTATTTTTTTATTAAACAGCGTCATAACAAAAGATTACTAATTTTGCCGGTATGATATACGAAATTAAAAAATAAAAGTTTAATAGCACTGGAATTTATCTTTCGAATATTTGTACCCTTTTCTAAACATGCTGCTAGTGATACAACTGAAAGGTGTATCACAAATTTTTACTTATATGATTCTAGACAAAAACAAAATGCCTCAATTTTTTTAAATCGCTTCTTCGTTCGTACTTTACGATAAAAAAATATTGAAAATCTGGTGAATGGATATTCCCCTCTATTTTGTAACTCAGTGGTTAATTTTTAACCAGTTGCTAAATTTTTTCTCCAATGATCGTAGAATGCACTGAAGAAAGTACCGAACCATCACTTGTAATGTTTGTTTTTATTTGTCAAAAATTTTAACAGCTGGTTTAAAATTAACCATTTAGTGACAGAATAGGCCTCATTGTAATTAAGTTGGTATACCTATTAATCAGTAATAAATCTTGATGTTATGTTTAATTACATTTATTTATTATAACTATATGTTTTGTTTATTTTTCTTAGCATATCTGTTGAACAACTTTTGCTATGTAATTTATTATACGAGTACTTAATAGATGTATTTCCTGTAAAAATGTGTTGGAAGGAGAGGCAGATAGGCGAATCCTTGGCGCGATATCTCCCGATATTCGGAACAAATATCAGATAAGGCACTAATGTAAATGTGGGCAGCGCAGCACTCCGGCGAGCGCTTATCGGACACGTTGCGCGGCGTTTCGCGATAAAAGACGTTGATTTTGTTTTTTAAGGCTATCTCTATGGAGACGTGGAATTCTGATTATTGTGTATGCTACATTCCTTTGTTTTTGGCTGGTTGGATTTCGTATTTCGTGTGTTTTTGTTTGCTGTACTCCAGTTGGTTTTATGAAGTGTGAGACCGAATGAATGGCTGGAATTGGATTGCATTTTTTGTTGTCATAATGCTGTTTTCTCCAAAAATATCTTTTTAACATAATCACCACAATAATTAGCCACTCTTGGATGTTTTCAGTACAAGTTTAGCTTATCTCGCTACGTTTGAAAACATAGTTGTTTAAATTTATATTTTTGCACAAAAAAAGTTTACTTTGTTTTTATTTCTTATATTTATTTTACTGGTATTTGCTATTGGCAAGACTTGAATTATAATTTACCGGATCCTATATAACTTTACAGTAGCAACTGTTAGGTACTAGTTACTAGTATATGATACATTAAGTAATATTCCTTTCAAGCTAAGATTCTGAAATCTTTCAAGAAAATAATGATACTAAACATACTACACGTAAACTGCTAGAATAGTTATTGTACAATTGTAGACAACAATTAAAAATGGCTCCACGGTCTCCCCTCCCGATATGAATCCCATTGAACATCTCTGTAATTAATTTTAAAAAAAATGTGTAAAACAAGACGTTTAAATAATATAAAAGAACTACTACATTTGTGGTAGAAGAATGGGATAAAATTGACTCCCAAATTCCAAGAAAATTAGAGGAAAGTATGACAACCCGTTTAAGAAAAAAATACTAACAAATGGTGATTGAAAAGATCATTGATTCTATATAATTTATAGATGTACAGAGACTAAATTAGCTTTTCTTTCTTTTTCGATTTCATTACGAAAAATTTAGGAAGTCAATAGGTACATCATTTTATTTACTAATATAGTATTTATAATATAATATTTATTTCTTATATATATATATATATATATATATATATAAATGTAATTGTATAATAGATAAGATATTTCCAGAAATGGACACCTTGACTCAGCGTGAGCAATATCACATATTTATCCTTATTTTTCCTAGACATCTTGCCGGTGTGTGAGTTGGTATCTAGAAAGATAACTATTAGAAAAGGTTATGCCTTATGGCATTGTTAAACTCCGGTTGTTGTACCTCAGCTACCGACCAACTTCGATCTGTTCAGACAATGTGTTATCAATTCATCTAGAAATTTCAGCTCATCTGAATTTGATTAGTTATAATTAGATCATTATCTATGTTATTAAAAGTTCTACTATTTTATCTGCTCGATCTAAATGAACTCTGCTGATGGTAGATTATTTTTAATGATGTAATTCTTCAAATAATATCTTTTTATTGTTGCAAATATTCAGATGTTATCTTCAATGTTATAAACAATAAGTGAATCTTAATATGTAGGTACCGTTAATACTGTGGTTTATTTTTTGTTATTAATTATTGTTGATAACTATTGGATTTTTGTTGCTGATGAAGAGCTAATTGTATACTTAATTAATCTCGTGTAATTAATTATAATTTTGTAATTAATAGACAGCTTTATGTGCTACAGAATGATTATGTAGCATTATTATGTATAACATTAATATGCAGGTTTAATCCTTTTAGACAATTAAATTTAAATATTAATTATAATTTACCGTAATACAATTATTAATTGACACACCATTTTACAGATGCATGTAACAATTATGTAATTATAAATGCAAATGTTTATATTTTAATTGCAAAAAAATATATCTTAAATTAAGTTAAAGTTAAATTATTAATATTTACTAATATTTTAATTATTGCATCTGCTTAATTGTTAAGGTCGTAAACAAGCCATGAAAAGATGAAAATAAAATAAAAATGTTATAGGCAGAAGGTAATATTTAAATTAACGACAAGCTTTATTTTAAAGGCCTTTTCTTTTGTTGTTTAAAAAACGAAAGCTCTTCACAGAATTATCACTTCTTCCTAAGAGATCCAATATCTTACTTTTCTTTGACAAATGTTACTTCCATTTTAATAATATGGAAGAATTGATTTTTTTTTTGATCAAATTGCAAATATTTATTCGTCTAGTTTTTTATAAAACCGTTCTAAGTAATATTTGTTTTTGTTTACAATTTTTCTTTATAACATTTGACTGACTGATAAGGATTTCTCGAATAATATTTATTTATTTTATAACTTTTTATCCATTTCTTGTAATAGCGGATTTCCCACCTAGTGTGTTTGAAGATGTATGTCAATGGTCAATAAAATTTACAACATTAATTTATTTCTATATCTCTTACAATTAATAAGAAACTTGTGAGTAATACTTGTATTTCATTTTTATTGAAAATATTTGTAGACCAATTCCAATAAAATGTTAAGTTAATACTATGTGTTCATTTAGAAAGTTTAGATAAAATTTTATGAATTTAAAAGTGGTTCATATTAATGCTTTTATCCAAATAGATAAAAAATTTATTAATAACTACTATTAAATCGACAGAGTTAACAGCCTTCTGAAAAACAGGTATGAATAATAGATGGTAATAAAAATAACTGACACTATGAATTAACAAATATAAACCCTAATTTAAGAATAACAATTATTAATAAAAACTTAAACACTAAGATTATTTGTTTAAACATTTAACACTACGTACTATTTTTTACAAGATATTTATATCACCAACTATTTATTTATATCATCAACTATTCATGTTCACTACACGTATTAATATCAGACTGTTCTCACAATCTCCTGTTCGGGGTTTATAGAAGACCAATTAAGTTCGGGAATGTTCTCGCACCGTCGAGACGACTAAACAATAAAAGCATTGCAAACAAGTCTTGACAGGTCAGTTGTTTGACTTCTTAAATAAAAAGTAGTTCTTGTTTAAAAAGTAGTTTTTTATTATTGAGGGTAATTGAATATGTTTTAATATTTCATTGAAAAAAAAACATAATATATTGTTTCGCGTGGTTGTAGGAATAAATTTAAGAAATAAAATTAAAGTCATGGGACATTAAGAAAGATAATGCAAGCAATTAATACAAGTATACAAGAATAAAAGCATGTAGCGATATTAGTCTACGGCGTTTTTGTTAGAATTTTAATAATGAAACAACGGACATCAGCTATGTTATCTGGTGGTGTCGATCTAGTTGGCATGTAAGTTAGTATCTGTTGTCGCCAGAAGATCGTGTTGCGTTCACAACCCGAGTGTCTGACGAGGCACCTTCAAGTGTACGTAACTCTTGACGCTGTCGATTTAGATTAGGATATTTTATGATAATCCTCGAGATAGTGCTTCATTCCAGGTCCCCTACTTCCAAAAACTTGAAACTTAATACACCACGAACAAACATTCAGTGGTACTAAATAAATGCTGCTAGATTCCTGAGATACATGAACTTATCTACGTGATTTGGATTTAGGTTTTAAATTAATGAATACTAATGTCGTCACATGTCGTTGCGCCATTACTTTATAATGGGACATCCTATAAGAATTCAGTAGTTTTGTTCAAGGAACTACTAAGTTCATGTAGTTAATTAATTCTGTTTTTATAAAATCAGGTTTAAGTAAATATTTGTATCTACAACCGTTATTTTACTTGTCTAGTTGCATAGAAATATAATACAGTAATTAGTAAAACAATTGATAAGTTTAATTCTTTTTAACACAGTTGAACTCAATTGCCGGTGCAATATTTATTTGATCTTGTTGCAATTTAATATTTCTGCAACAAGTAAACATAATAGAATAAAAATGAAATCTAAAACAAATTACGATGAAGTTTATTGTACATGTATATAATCCATGACACAAATTTCCTGTTTACTAATTGAAATAGGTCACTCAAACACATTTCCACACCCATCCTTTGTAGACGATGGGTGCAGCAACTTTTTATCTAAAACATACTAGTTCATGCAAGGGTTCGCTAACTGATATTTTTAAACAATAATATTCTTATCGGCCAAATCACCCACATAAAGATAAAATATATAATGATTTCATGATTGAGCAAGTATTTTATTAATTTACAGAGAAATTCAATTATTAATTATCTGTAGAAACTTATTATCATCATAAAAGAAATTGCCTTGTGCAATCATGTCGGCGATTGAGCTAAATATATGTAATTAATGTGTATATAATAACATTTCTAAAGGTAGAGATACGAAGAAATTGAAAATGTTTATTAGCTAAGTAGTTTTCGCGATAATTCTACATTCCTCAACCAAGTAAAAGTTCAGAACAGAATATTAGTTTTTCATTTCGTGTTAAACTTTGAAATTAATATATTACTTGCAAAATGAAGTTGTACAAGTCAATTTGCATTTGCAATAAAATTGTTACTAAAATGTAACATTAATATTGGATTCATAGGAAAAATTCTACATACCTATATATTTATTTTAAATAAAATTTGTTATTGTTAATAATTGTTTCTTACTTCTGCTTATCGTAATTAATACCTTTAATATTTTTAGCAAATTATGCTATTATTAAACAAAATTCATTTTAATTTATTTAAGTGTCTCCATTAATACTTTGTACATTTAAACTTCTAACTTAACATAGATAGACTTTTGCCTGTCTTGTATTCTAGACTATTTTCAAGACTCTTGATTAATAAAAATTATTACCATAATCGTAAGAAATCATTTATTAAGGTATTTGCCAACACTACGCATGTGCACTATGGGAAATATCAATAGCTTTCATGCATGTATTTTTGTGTAACGTTAAGCAGTATAGTCGTAGAAAAAGTGAAGTGTGCCACACGTACAGAATTACCTATTTCCCATCTTGTGCGATTCCAGCAAACGATTTCGTCTCGTGGCGAAACCTTTACGTCTCGTGGGAAATAAATGACTTTCTGCACTTGTTGCACAATATACTATTATTATGTCAAATGAAGGCAAATATTTAGGAGTGGATATCTAGGCTAGTAGTAATTAATAAAGTAACCGAAGATGTTAGTACGTTATTATTTTAACTGATCAAAGGATTTTATCGCCTAGGAAATGAAAAGGAGACAGAATGAATTACCTAATGGAATTCTGTCGATGTGCGAAGCTTTAATAAAAAAATTATAATGTTACAAAACTATATATCGTGTTGTACTAATGGTCAAGATCTCAGTTCTTGCTTCTCGTAGTTGGGTTTGCTGTTGTAATTTAAAAACTCCCGCCTGTGTGCACGGGATACATAAACAGCGTGTAGTGTTAGTGTAATGTGATTGTATTTGGCGCGGGGGCTGCAACGTGCCACCTGTTGACATCCGCTGTGTGACACCAGCTCAGGCGTATCGCGCGCTGGGATCATTATTGGCAGGAAAACAATACACACATACACAGCGGCCGCCGCCGCGCCGCCAAGCCTTATCGCTACAGCATCGCCGCTGTGTTCAAACACACAGATAGACGATACAGCTTGTTTCACTACACTCCAGATGCTCTACAGAACCCACTTTCATTTGTCAAAACCAACCACGCACTACTAATATTTTATAGTAGGAAAACAACAATTCAATAATTTATCACATTTATAAAAGAATTTAACTCAGGGTTGCATAAAAATCCTATTTTGTTATAAAAAGCTACATCACTTCAGAGTGCTCTAATTCCTGATCTATCGAAACCAAAGCACAATCCAGAACAGCTAAATCTGGTCCAGATTGTGTTCTGGTTTCAGTAGACCTAGAATTAAAGCAAACACTTCAGAGTGCTCTAATTCCTGACCTATTGAAACCAGAGCACAATCCAGAGCTGCTAAATCTGCTCCAGATTGTGTTCTGATTTCAGCAGACCTAGAATTAGAACAAACACTTCTGATTGCTTTAAATCCGGACCCACTGAAAGCAGAGCAGCTAAATCTGCTCCAGAATGTGCTCTGAATTAGAACGACGAAGTGTGCTCCAATTCCTGGCCTGATGAACTAGAACACCTTCATGGCATCAGATGCCTTGGAAGACGAGGAAGAGGCCCAGAGGCCTGCTGCCTCCCCGGTGCTCCACAGAGCGCTATCGTCTCAGGATCCCCGGTATATCCTAAGATGTGCATTATTATCGGTCATATGGATTCTTATTGGCTGATATTCAATCTGTAATTGTGGCTGTACTACTGGCTTTTTTAAGAATGTAACTCACCTCCATTTGAAGGTAGTGCTCAATTATTAAAAAATGGGAATAGGTACAATAATTCTTTGTAATAATAACAATTCAGGGCTTTATAACTAATGTGTGATCATTGCCCCTTAATTTTTTTCTATGGTTAAGGAGTCTAAAAAAAAGTTATACTTCTATCCGACTTTAATCCAACTGTGGAAAGAATATAGTTTTTTTTTAATTCACTAGATATGTGATAATGCGGTCATTGTGACAACTCAATTAAAATTATATTTCAAGTCCTTATTATGTATTTGCATTGACGTTATTTCGCGAATAATTAATTTGTTTATTAAGTGTAAAACAGATCGACTTATTATGATACATTGTATTTTACTTCTAGATCTAAGTATTATAATTAGAAGATGAGTCAAACTCTCTTGTATTATTTGTTGATTTGTTGATAATAAGTTAGAAAATAACATGTGTACCATTGTTCGACTTAAGGACTGCAAATCATGCCAATTATTTATGCTTGGAGATCTTAAGTGATTGTAAGTATTTTTAGCGGTAGACTTACAAGAGTAAGACAGCAGTGTGAACAGCAAGTAAGCAGGGATTTTCTTTTAATTACTAAGGCTTTGCAAGTAAATACACGTATTTCCAATATCCTCACATATGTGCAGGTATATGATAAGAAAGATAGAATATTTAATGCATTGACACGGGCAGAATGAACAGTTGCAGGATTGGTGGCGCGACTGGTGTTGACAGGCTCGATGTAGAAGGCCTGTGACAGATATCACGGTGCAGGAAGCGATAGCAATTGTCTTTGACGTGGCGATGACTACGCCACACAAACAACTGAAAACCGATGCGTCGATGCGCGTTTGTTCGTTTTTCAACACTTTTAAAATTAACTCTGGCGCTCTGGAATTTTGATCAAAGTTATCTACGGTCGATCTTCTATTGTTACGAGCTCGGACGTCTTTTAATAAACAAAAGAATCCAACCAGATGCTAGGCGCTTTTTTACGCGTTGTTTGTTGGTTAACAAGAAGAAGCATGCTGTAAGCGGCTTGCAGTGGATAAAGGTGTTTCCTCGCACACAGATGGCAGGTAGATCGACGTGCAGCCAGCAAGAAATTACCTGTTTGGTGCTAAATTGGTAGCTGGTGGTGTTTATTATGGTACTTTGTGTCAGAGAGGAAATTGCTTGTAAATTAAATGAGTAAACTTTACCTCCAGAAATTCGAATTTAAGTTTAACACTTTTTCAAACCTGTTTTAGCACTATAATTTATTTTCCACTCCTCAACCCTGTACAATTATGTCGTAATGAATTGGAAAACAATAAATATAAATTATACTTTATTTTCAATGTATAAGTATACCAATACCATTATTTTACAACGAAGAAAGGTGTTACCTACTTCACTTAGTAATATCATAAAATATAATACCTATAATTTATAATGTACATCTATCAAGACGAGAAATAAGAAAGGAATCCATACCTTTTACTTTAGAGTTGGTATCAAGAATTGTTACATTATTTTTTAACCACATTCAAAATTAATATATTTTTACATCTAATAGTTGTTTTTCAATATTCAATAAACAATAATTCAGTCCTTAAAAATAAGGAATAAAATATTTGTTTACTTTTTTGTCATATATTTTATTGTCTGGCGTGTCCGAATTCAGAGAGAATGTGATATTACGGTAGTGAGATAGAAGAAGTCAGTGTGGTCTTCGCCAAAATAGCCGAGCATAATTTGCGGTATTCGCAAGGGGTGGCAGAAGTCGAGAGTGTATATTTTTATCATTTGAGGGAGGGCATTATTTTTGTTCTTGATAAAAGACCAAATTAATGGTCTAGCATTTTTCAACGAAGATAATTTTTAACATAAAAATATGCCTGCAGTGTTGCCAGAAGAGATAAGGAAAATTGATTTCTTTTGAAAAGTTGGTCGGAAAACGGCTCGCTACTTGTGATACGCTGATAACAATTTTATCCTTCGAACGTGGCTCGCTGAAAAATCGAATGGAGACAAACGCAGTTTCCTCAATATATTCAATATTTCGATGGTTATCTCTTCCAAACCCCAATCTTGCTGCTTTATATTTTATGTTCCCAATATTGCTTCTAAATGTTTGTTTATAGCGTATCACGTATCTTTATTTGCTCTTCTAACCCAACTAATTTACTTGTCCTTCCTTCATTTTTAATTATTTCATTCACTACAACACAAAAACAACTATATTTTTATATTATTTTATAATAAAAATACTAAAATACACAAATAGATATTTCAGTTACAAAAGGTACTATGAAAACTTGTTGAAAATAAGATGATGTGTTGTCAGAATAAGGTGCATTTAGAACTTTTAATTATAGTAATATTGTTGTTGTGTGTTTCTAAAATTACTATTGTACTTGAGGAAACTTACTAAGTTCATATCTTAGAATCTGCTTAGTTTATCTTAAGGAGGTTCACGCTAATCTTAAAAAATCTAAGATTTTGGAAGTGTAAAGGGCGAAGTAGCAAGTGGGCTGACCCTAAATTGTTCTCCCTTTTATTCTATTACCTTTAAGGGAAATGATAAAACTTTGCCTCTCTAATAACATATTTATGAATTTTTTTTTAAACATGTGCTACAGTGTGCCTAATATAAGCAAACTTTAAATGAATAAAATAATAAAACTCGACAAAAATTAAAAAATCCCTCACTAGAGAGACGTAGTAAGAAGTTTCAACAATTTGATAGCGTTTTATTTATTTTGAAAATGTTAATTTTAAGACGATTTTAATGGTATTACTAAACAGCATTTTGGCGTATTTCAAAGTCTAGTAGTACAAGGTGCAACATTGTTATATATTTTATTATTTGTAAGTTGAGCATTTGTTTCCGTCTCATCAATCAGCCAATACTCCGATAGCGTAAAAAAGCTCACGAAACAGATACTTTTATCACAGAGCACCTTATTTCCCTGCAGTGCAACGAAATAAAAGAAGAATGTTTTTATTCCAAATGAAGAAACAAGACACCTCAGCATAAAAACAAAACAAGCGGCGTTACATTGTTTCCAAGGCACACTCGAAACAAGTTCGAGCCTCCCACATCTCATCGATTACATTTGTCCGTACATACAGTAACAAATAGTGCGCGTACATTCAACATTCACTTGGACGTATAAAATGTTTCGATTACGTTTATTTTATATTTATTGGCGCGCACTTTTACAGCAAAGTTTAATAGCGGTTTCATGTTTTATCAGGCTGGACGCACGTACACAAACACTCACACATAGATACACAGATGCAGCCGATACGAGCAGGGTAGCCGTATCTCGCGCATACATTCGCACAGAGTGTACACTGCTCTTATCTAGATGTAGAGACCGCGCGGCTGATATCACGTGACCTACATCTACGCCACTGTACCCGCGCATACTTATCTACATCTGCAGACACTGTTTACTATTTCAAAAATTTAGAAAACTTGCAATGTGGCTACAAATACCACTTTTATGTGTTTGTTTCGTATTGTTTCCTTCCAGCAACTATTTACTCATACAGAATATTTCTTGCTGATACACACTTTAATTTGCATTCAAATGAATTTATTGCTTGCTTTTGTGATATACTAATGTTTTTTTCCTTTGTTTTAGGTAAGTAACAACATATATCTACTAGAGTAAAAATAACGAGGTGCTTGTAATGTAAGTAATTGTACTCATAATAAAATGCTTATAATCAAATAATATTACATTAGGCGTAAGTGCGCAAGTAATAGAATTTAAAATTAAAAGTATCATTACATTTAAATATCAGCAAATAACTAGGTTTACTTGATAAAGGTTTAAAAATATAATTCTGAAAACTGCTGAGACATAATTTTAAATTATGTGCGGACGTGTTATATTACAGATAATTATTCTAATGGAAACTAAAAATAGATATTTATTTATATACTTTTAAATTACATTTATTTTTGAATTTTAAAAGAATTTTCATTTATTTTATATTTCATATTTATTAACAATCAGGTTACCAGTGCACCTGTAATCATCTTTCTAATTTTTTATTTTATATGTGGTTAAATTAAAGTGTTAGTTATTATAGCTATTAACATACCTAGTGTAGTTATGAATATTATAACCGCCGCAGATGTCAATTGAATTTCGAGTTCGGAGAGCAAAGATTTTAAGACATCTAAGGTATGGTATGATTCCTATCATCCATGGTTTCGCGTTATTAATAAATATTATTTTATAAAATCCTCTTGTCCGTTACGTTTTCGTGATCAAGTCTGTATGGTTTGATATGACAGCAATAACTGTTTATTCACTAAGAAAAGGAAGTTTTACCAGCTAGTAACATGTAAAATGTTTACAAGATAGATGTGTTTTATGATTGTCACTTAAATTTTTGACACTTAATTAGTAACTGACAAGATTTGTTTTTACTGTTGAAGGAATTGACAGGTTCGACATTATTTTCCTTATCAGCAATAAGAATGTGTTACCTTGCTAATAATGTAAAATACTATAAAAGTTGTAAATTGCAATTAGTCCGCGCCTGTGCATTCACTTGTTCCATCCAATAAACAATGAACAAATGCACCTCAACAGTTCCCACACAGCTAACGTCACAGATCTTTTATATAAAAACATATCAATGTTTCCTTGAAACCGTACTCGTTCTGAGATATCACGATATCAGTATATATGCATAAGAATCCAACAACATAAATATTCATAGCGAAGTATGCGTGACAGCCCGTGCGAGGCGTTGCAACGTTGCTCGATTTTCCTTCGAGTTTGTCGTCAAGGCACAGATCGGACTCTGATTCATCAGCGAATCAAATCTGGATATTCATATCTCAATAACTGGTTTCGGCGGTAGATTTACCTCTGATAAAAGCTTTGATTTCCACTGATAACTTATCGATTACTAAGTAATTTCCCCGACATTTGCACCTTGAAATTAGGACAAACTATTAATTATTAAATGAGTGGTGGGCAAATATTAACTATTTCACGTATGGAGATAATTTGACAGTTTACCTCAAACCTGGCAAAGTTTGGGTTTAACCTTACTTCAAACTAATCTGTTGGTGTGTGTTGTGTTTGTTGCTTTTTAATTTAACAAAGGTGGAATAAAAAAAAAATATTATTTATGACACTAGAAGTGACAAACTTTGAAGGATTATTTAGGTAATGAATTGTTTACGACAAGAATATACATTTCCAGGTATGAATATTTTTTTATCCTACACATATTGAAAATAAGATTTTCCTGTGTGTGTGTGTGAGCAAGAAAGTAGACATTTGTCGGTACAGACTTACAAAATCTCACTATTCCCTAGGGAACAAAAAACATTTAGTATCCTTCGAACCAGAAAAGAACAACTTTTCTACCTAGCAGCACAAATAACTATTTTTTATTGCTGTTGACCATGTATTTAAAATTACATTTAAGTCAAATATTACAACATACAGTGTAGTTATTTCGCTTTTAATATCCTTCTTTTTGCTTAATTTTTATCTTCAAGAAAAAAGGCATTTTATCCAATAAAATAATTGCTATATATTCTCGTCAAATTTATCTGCTTTTAGCTGTATATCAGTTGCGTATTCCTTATTAAGTTTATGTGTAATAAAATGTGCATTTACGATAATGATATTGAAGAGATATCTCGCCTTTTACGCTTTCAATGCAAAATGTTTTAATATTTATAATGGATTTCCAATCTTGTCAATCGCTATATTTAATGCAATATATCGGCTACATGGAAACCTATGCCTTAAATGCTAATTATACGCACTTCTCAAATCAATTTTATTTCGCTGTTAGATATAATATGGCAAAATTTATACTACTTTTATATGAATTGACGACAGGTGAAATCCGTAGATACATATGTATGTAATTTGTTATCTTGAACTTGTCTTTTTTGGATATTAAAACAAATGTTAAAAGTTGTTTTAGTAGTATACAAGAACATAAAATATTTTTTTTACAATTTCACCTTTGCAAAACTAGACATTAGGTATTTTGTACAAACTTAGGTATAGGAATATACGTTCTTTGGAACGATTAGATGAAAAATGAGATATCAATGCGCTGATTTCAAAATCTGCAATCTTATTACGCCTTCTCGATTTTTTTCTGTCGCTTTATTAATTAAGTTTCATTTATTTTCAAAACCTATATCCTCACATCAAAGTTGTGTAAAGTTAAAACAAACCAAACAATTGTATTAAACAAAAAAAATTGTTGACAAACGCGAAATGTCCTAAAAATATTAATTTTTGTACCCAAAATTTTAATTTTGGGGAATAGTGTACTTTGATAGAACTCGCCGCAATGATTTCAAATTTTCAAACGAAATTTAATTATCTCTTTTTGTTCCTGAGATATTTGCTGTCAAAGTTGCACATCAAAAAAGTGTATTTTTTTGCTATATCTCTAAAATGGGTAGAGATACAATCTCAACGATTAAACCAGTCGATTCTACGCGCAAAGTTACATAAAGAAATGTTTTCTCTGCATATACGTTCTTTGGAACGATTAGGTGAAAAATCAGAAAAACGAAAAAACCTAAATTTCAAAATTTCTTCGAAGAACTTTTTGTCTCCAAAACTTTTCATTTTCTGGACTTAAGTAGATAGCGACATGCTGATTCCAAATTTTCAAACCAAATTGAATTATCTCTCACCGTTCTGGAGATATTCGTGTTCAAAGTTGAGTTTTGGCAATACCTAAAAAAACAGGTTTTTTATGTATATCCCTTTAACGGTTAGGTTTATGAGTTCGACGACCTCACCAATCGATTCTACGGGCAAAATTACATAAGTATACCAATTTTTAGATTTTTATTCCAAAGGATACAATTTGTAGAAAGAAAAAACGAAAATGGCCATAATCGAAAAAAATGCCTGATGAACCCCTTGCGATTTTTTTCGTTTTTTGGCCATTTTCAGTTTTTTCCTTCTAGAAATTCTATCTAATGTAATAAAAATCTGAAAATTGGTACACTTATGTAATTTTGCCCGTAGACTCGAATGGTGAGGTCGCCGAAACCGTAAACCTAACCGTTTAAGGGGTATACCTAAAAAACCTAATTTTTTAGGTATAACTTTGAACTCAAATATCTCGAGAACGGGAATAGATAATTGAATTCTGTTTGAAAATTTGGAATCAGCACATCGACATCTACTTAAGTCCAAAAAATAAAAATTTTTGGGGACAAAAAGTTTCCAGGCGAAAAATTGAAATTTAGGTTTTTTCATTTTTCTTATTTTTCGTCAAATCTTTCCAAAGAACGTATTTGTGAGCAATACATTTCTTTATATAACTTTTTCTGTAGAATCGAATGGTGAGGTAGTTGAGATTGTATCTCTACTCATTTTTAAAATATTCTCACAAAACACACTTTTTTGAGGTACAACTTTGAGAGCAAATATCTCCGAAACGAAAAGAGATAATTAAATTCTGTTTGTAGCTTTGTTATCAGCGTAACAAGTTCTTTAAAAAATATTACAAACAAAATTTTGTAAAATTTGAAAACTTTCGACATAAAAATTCGATATTTTCAAATATTTTCAGGTTTACTTACCTGATCATCATCAAGTAACTTACCTGATACTGCTGGAAAGATCGAAACGTATCGTACTATCAACTTTTACTGAGTTTGGTACTCCATGCAGTATTATATTTGGTTTATTGTATTGATTCTTGTTTTACAATGACCTTTAATGTAAACCTTATATTATATATCGTATCGGATACAATACATACTGACGAGTTATTCAAAGGAACAATTACATTTTTTATAATGATGATAATCGACTAGATATTGAATGCCAAGGAAGTAAAAATTGGACAGCAGTCTTAATATTGAGAAATTTTATTTCACATCCAACGTTTCTACTATTCTACAGTCTTCTTCCATTTCTAACCCTGAAGAAGACTATAGAATGGTCGAAACTTGTGAAATAAAATTTCTCAATATTAAGACCATCCAATTTTTACTTCCTTGACAATTACATTTGTTTTTACATTACTATTGCAAACAGTGGAAATGAAGTGATGAAGCTAGCCGGTGATTAGTTGTGCATTTCCTCCAGCTGTCGCCTGCGATCATGCATTCTGGTCTCGTGTGCTGCACGGAGCGGTACCCGCTGCACTCGCGGTTTCCTGCTGCCGCCGCCTGAGATGCAGCCGATGAATATGTAAATACCCCCGGCTGCCCCGCCCCGCAGCTAAGTATGGCTTGCACGCCTGATTTATTGGGGAAGTGGATGCGGATAATGAATTATGAATATTTATACAGGGGTGGATGTGGATGGATTTTTTACTTTGCAAATAATGCAATTGGGGGAATGTTATCTATTTCGTGATGTTTCTACTTTACGTGCTCTTCCTGTTATTTACTTGGAATTAATTGAAATTTTCTTATCGCAGTGCCTTAAGTGCTAATATTAATATTATCAATGATTCAAAATTTAAAAAGCTAAAATCAAAAGGATCTTATTTTAATTATAGATCTCATATGTGCAACAAGTTATTTTATTTCTTACTTACTTGTAAATCGTCAAGTAACCGAAAAATACTATTTAACGGTTAACTCTTATAAAGAACGTTATAATAATAACGGTTTTAGTTCGAAAATCGGTTTTTATAAATTGGAAACCGGTTAATATATCGGTTAAAAAATATTAATTAGAAAGTTAATAAAAAAAATACCATCTGAAAATATATAACAAATACAATAATGCAATTTAATTAACAAATAATCACAAAAATTTTAAATTGCCTAATGACAAAGAGACTACCTACTTTTATGACTCTCCAATAAAATGCAAATTATAAAAACTGTTATGACTCATATTCAAATACAAATATGTAGACAACACAGATATAAAAATTATTAAAAAAAAATCGCGCTAAATTATATTAAAATAAAATATAATGTTCGCTGAAACCGGTTTATTTCTTTGGTTAACGGTTGCATTAATTTTCGGCCTTAAAAATATCGGTTATCGGTTTTTACTAACCTGTTTTTAAAGTCTTGATATCTAGACAAGACTTTTTAATCTAAAGACTTAAGGCAAGTCTTGTCTTGAAACTTCTAAACATGATAAGATTTTGCTGTTTTGTCTTGTCTTGTCTAGACGGCAACATTAAGAAAAAGTTATTGACAAGAGAGTTTTATAAAACAATATTTATTAATAGCACCTTCATTTTCTGAAATCGGTAAAGTATTGAACAAATCAAGAATGTTATGAATCATATCAGACTTTAAATTTCTTAAAATTCTCTGACATTTTCAGTGGTTATGGTGCTCAAAATAATGCTAGATATTACAAAACAAGTAAACTATTGTAAATAAAAGAACAATATTTTAATGTTTATTTTGCTGAACAAGTATATAAATAACACTTCTTATCAAAATTGCTAAAGGAAGTAGGAGCAATTTGTTTATTCTATTTAAAAATAATGATTCAGTGTGGTTAGTTAGTAGACCTGAGTCATTGTTATTAAGATATATTATGATAATGTGTAATGAAGTAAGTTTATTCTAAATAGTTATACAATAGCGCTGCTCTTCCATGCATTGTTCGTTAATACATTGACATAACCACAACACATGTAAACACGCAGCGCTAATAACACATGCGACACGCGTACATGCGAATCACGACTCCGCCGATATCTTAGCTGCATCGCGCAAACCCGGGGAATTGCTTTCTGCGGCAGTACTCTTCGGTCTCCACAAGGGTACAAATTTAAACAAATTGGGAACAGCAATGGGAAAAGAGCAAAGAATTGTTTTACTCAATCATTTTAATAGTCGAATTTTGTCAAAATAAAATAATCTGATGTGGACACCACATGACTTCCTTGTACGCTAAATTATACACTTTTTTGTTGGAGTTCATTTAAACTTATATCATTTGAAAGTGAGATCATTCTACGGTTAATCATTGTTTAACTTCCATTCGTTTCTTATCTTAAATTTTATTAAAATGCTTATCACTATGCATTATTTTATTGCATTACACAAAATTAATTTTATTGCTCAAAAAGAAAGAAAAGAAGAAAGAAAGAGAGATTCGGTATAATTTATTTCGTACATATTTCTCATGTTTCTCACGAAATACATTATGACAGTTGTCAATGTCAATTTATTATTAAATGTTTCCTACAAAAATTAAACAAAAAATCCTAAAAATTTCGTCGCTATAAACGATTAAAGTAAAATAACGTTAGCATATGTGGACTTTCAAACAAGTGGTCACAATTTCGACTTTATAACTAGCTTGTCGCTATAATATGTCTTTTTTTTCCTAGTAAATGCAACTTTGAGAAACATGTTTTTACTACAACTTTTAAAAAAAAAACAAAAAAATCTGATTTAAATTAAAAAAAATGTACCCGAATTTGTGACCATTTTTTATATTCTGTGTACTGAATGACTTCTTCTTAAGTATATCATTTCATTAAAGCAACTATGTTTATACATCACGCTGTAAGTGTTTTTCTCTAACCTTTGATAGAGCGCGCATCTATTTTTTGTTTGGGTCCATGAAATAATTCGTAGCATTAGCGGAAAGTAAGTCAGTGAAATGAAAGAGCAAATAAATCCACATTCTCCAACAACAGAACATATTGCACCGATATCTAGGAAACTTTCGCAACAAAAAAAGTCCTAGAAAAGTATCGTTGTGCATACTAAACGAAAAACAATCGATACATGCAACTCCCCCGGGTGGGGGGTGGTACAGCTTAACCACAGTGAGGGGGTGAAGTTATAGTGCAAACAAAAACAACAAACTAACGTTACCATGGCGTCGGCGGGAGAGAGATAGCGATAGAGGCCAGCACAAGTTTCAGTGCAATATAGAGATAAAGTATAAAGCAAAGTTTAAAACATACACAGCAGAAGCAGACACTAGCGCTATGCGGCCAGTGATATGCAAGTCTTCACAGAACAACACAGACGCAGACAAGAGCAAGATATGCAGATAGCGGGCCATATCTTGCTTGCACATCCACCCGAGCTGTATCTCTCCGTCGGGCGAGAGCCCAGGGTTGCACCATCTGCCCAAACATTAGTGCAGTCCAGCATATCCCGGACACTTTCAGTTTTACCAAAAGTGCTTCAAACATGACTTTAGAAAAAAAGAGTGCCAAGATTTTGATTCACAGATTCATTCGAAATAATTGTAACATGACTAGCTTAAAGAATATCTAAAATTTGATTCCCAGATTTCCGAGAAAAGATTGTAAATATTAGATAAATAAGAAAAACCGTTTCTTTGTTAATCTTTATTGCCGGAAATAGAAGATAAGACTGCGACAAATATACAAATTATCAAGTATGTAGATACTGTAGATAAGATTCAAAGAACTAGAAATAACGTCTAAATTATTTTTTGTTCCTGTATGCTATTATTACTTAAAAATATTTAATAAAAAGTATTTGTCCTCTCAAGAATACCTGCCGCCAATTAATCTCTCGAACATTCCAGAGCCTTCTGGTTTCTTTAAAATTCCCGAACAATAGCGGCGTCGCTCCTATCCCACTTGACCTTTAGCGCTACTACCTGACCACACAGGTCCACTGTAGGAATCATCTGCGGTGAGTCTCGCTCTTTACAATATGTAACAATGTAACACTGAGATATGAACCCAGGGCTTTTTTTATTGCTGGTAGGATGATGTACCAACTGTGCTACAAAGTCCCGTGAAGAACATAAATATTTTTGCCGAAGACACAATATACCCTCTTATTAAGAGCATTGAATAATCAATAACGACGTAGACATATTAGGTGGTGGGAAGGCCCTGGGTTGAAATCTCATTAATTCTTCATTAAATATGTAACTAGCAATTACTTTTCCATATAAACAAATTGGCTAATTGAAGTCAAACGCTTACAAGGAAAGTTTTACAAAAAATATGTCAGAGGAATTTGCTCTAGCCTTGTCTTCCTGGACACTTCTACGAATTAAGTGCATTATTTAGCCCAAAACAGTGCCAAAAAATTGTCGGGGGTTAAATTTATGAATTCGTAAGGAGACACTTAATAAGAACATACGAACATTAATCCGATCAAACCTAAGAGAAGCCAAAATCAGTAAGGGCTGAAATAAACTCTTAAACATTTCAGATATCCAATAATTTCATCTATCCATCAACCAAACTCCAGTAAAGAAAATAGTACCTCTATTAAATTTTGGCTTGTGCTAGGTATAAGATGTGGTTAATAACGCTAACGATGTTACCTGATACTGATTGACCGATAATTGGAATGAGTATGACATTTGCAGTAGTAAAAGGAAAGGTTGAAACGAAGTATGTACAACGTAGTTGATTTGTAGTTTTGAATTTGAAACGCCGCGATAAGCCTTGGCCGTGGAGAAATATTGGAATAAAGTAGGTGGCTGATGTGCGTGCAACATTTTGCCGGGCACTGCGCGACGTTAAAGTTCGCTGTTTACCATCGCTTCATCCCTCGCTGCCGCCGAAAGATAAACCCACATATGAAAAGTTGCAACTGCTGCAGCCATAAAGTATGGGCCCCAGATATGATACGTGGCCGCGGTGCCTCCTCCCGCCAGACAAATGCACAGCGCACACTGACGTCAGATAAAAATACCGGAAGTCTATCACGGAAATAGCTCAGCCTCTCCGGACACGTGCGTTGCGGTCGACTCTAAAAGAAGGGGAAAATGACCGACTGACATACTGTTTACCCGGACTCTTTCATTCCCGCTCTTTTCAACAAGCACTATTAAAACCTGAATAAAGAATTGATCATTTTATCTTCGAAAGCTCATTTAAAACAGCTTTGTTTATTCTGTAATGGAGAAATATCTAACTGGGCACAAATACTTACCTTCAATATTTCAATAATAAATAATTTATTTGTCTTCATTGTCAATGCTGTATAAATATTTTATATATTTTTTTAAAAAGTTTTTTTTAATCATTTTATTGACATATATGTTTAATTGAATTTTAAATGCATCACCCACAGTACCAGTTTCTAGTGATGATTATATTTTTTTAAGTAATAATCAAAATTTATTTTTAATAGTATATAATCTGGACTTACATATAAGAATTAGGAAAAAATTAAATCATATTCTGAAAAAAAAACTAATTTTATTCAGGTTTGTAAAAGTCAAACTCTCCTCCATTATACATATTGATGAAACAGTCAGATTGTTGTCATTTGTCATAGTTTATATATTTTATCCAATCATCCTTCTTTATCTGTTTTTTTTTTTTGTTAAGTAAATCTTGTCTCTAAATTACAAAATTAATATTCCATCTCTCCCCACTTCTACTAGTATATAGTAATATGTACAGTTGTTCAAGAAAACGTCACAAATTTTGAAGCTGTATATATTTTGACATAAATTTGTACAAAAATATGATTTTAAAATTAGCATAATTAAGGGTAGTTAAAGGAGTAAAAGTTTAGTAGCATTCTATTTGAATACATATTTCTTTTAAAAAAATTAGAAGAACGACCTGTATCTATTATCTATTTTTAGGTAAAAGTAAATAAGATTATAAGATGTATTGTTTCATATATAGTAAAGGGATACCTATATATATTCTGTCATATGCATAGTTTTAAAGAATGAATGTGAAACCTTTTGTCAGTGTTGTGTCGTTTATTTTATTTAGCTCAATACAAATTTGTCATTTTAAATTTGCGCGCATAATTTCGCCGGCATATATTTCACCCATGTAAGATCCCTCCCCCCACCCGCCGCCACTGAGGCTTCTGAGCTGCTGGCGGACTCGCCGTCGTTTGCTAATAAACATTTCTGCTCATAACTGATAACGCCCTCCATTGATGAATATAAATAAGGCGTGCCGGGCCCTTATCGCGGCTGCACAGAGCCGCACTAAGGGGTGGGGGCCAGCCACCCTGCGCCGCCCCTGGCAAAGCTCAGACATGGGCGGAGATGGACAGTTTTTAAAATTATACTAACCTCACAATACGGTAGACGGTAGAGAGTTTAATATGATCGAGTAGGATAACGATCTTATGGTTAATGAACTAGCTAAAGGCAGTAAATTATAATGTCTAGTAATAATTCGATTATAATAAACATTATCGGCTTTTATTAACCTTTTAAATAAATGTAAAGTAATTATAAATGTACATAAAATGTAAGATTGTTAGAGTTTAAAGCGAATTTTATAATTCTGATTTGAGTATTTTTTTAATCACACCTGTGGATTAAAAAATAAGTAAGTTTATTAAATAAAACGAAAGATAATATGTAAAGTCGGTTTCCTCTAGTTGATCCGCACGTAATCAAACTTAACCATGTGATTCAAACAGCCAAGTAGAAATGGGGGATTGATGACATCATGACTGAATATATGCAAAAACTGACGGTATTATATACAAATATAATACTTGACGAAACCAGGGTTGGCTTTAAAACAAAAATAAATCATTTTTATCAAAGACAAAAAAATTTAGTTATTTGCTACGACACAATTAATAATTGCCAAAATATGTTCTGTATATAATAATATCTTAAAGTTAAATGATATTATATCACTTTAATTGTCATATAATAAAAAAAAATATTAGAGTTTAAATGTACAACTTTTTTTTATTTAAATCTATTTACAACTGGTTGGATTGATGGCTCATCTATGACAAAGATGCTAGATTTAATCATCCTTTCAGTCAGTATCAACTGGTAAAAACAGACTCTACATACAAATATAATCTATATTAAATTCCGTACTTATCTTTATATTATGTTTGAAACATGAAAATCAAACATCAATATGGCTTGTAAACCTAATCAAACTGGTATGAAATAAAAGTCCAACATAAACAGCACCTTCCATCAAACTTTCGTCCAGCAATTGTTTATTCTGCGCGGTGTGGTGGGGGCGGGGGAGGCCAGGCGTCGCTTATCGGCGGCGCGCGGCGTCTGGAGTCGCCGGCGTCTTTATCGGCGCGCGCGGGCGCTTATCACGGCCCAGCAGCCGGGAAGACGCCTGGCACACGTGTTATCAGCCGGCCGCACTATTACAATATCTAAATATGCGACGAGATTGTTGTTTTCAGCTGAGGTGCTCTCTCATAAACCGACCGCCAGCAGCCATTGTTGTGGGGAGAATTAATATCAACTAATGGGATTGCATCTACAACATACCTATCTACTCAAATGGTCTTTTTTATGTTATTTATCATGCCACCATATTTTTAGACTGCTTACAAAATAGAAGAATCAATCCAACAGGAATAGTAGTTAAGCAAATGGTTGGTGCAATACTTTTAATCAATCTTGAACTTTCTTGCTTGCTAATCGGGTTGATAAACACTTTCAAACTACTATTGCTGTCTGTGGTACAGCTATTTCGACGTACAATTTTGAGTTGGGGTGTTCTTTTCTCTTGACGCCATTACCGGGGTAGTGTTATCTGATTGTGTGGGGTACATACTCATTATTATGTGATTAAGTAATTCCCTTACGGCTGGTACTGATAGGTATATGGCAGTATAATTGGATTCAAAATTATTTATCTTCTAGATAAGTTAAAGCAAAAATAATATTATCCTTCTTTCCTCAGGTGTAAGATGTATACATGCTTAATCTTAATTTTAATTTAGTACTGTTTCTTGTCCTTTATGATTCTTCTTGCTTCTTACATCGGGATGTTTCTTTCGTCAGTATCTTCTTTATTACGTTATCCAATGTGTCCTTTGGTCTTCCTCTTTCCTTTTTCTCTGTAACGTTAGTCATACAAACTTTTATGTCCAAATCTTGTGTGCCTAAATATTGGAATTTATTAACTGGTTCAATTGGTTCGCTTGTTGGTTCTTACGAGATTACCATTATTTTGGTTTTAGTCGCATTTGTGTGCATTTTATTTGTAAGATCTGGTGTTTAAATCACCAATATCTAAACAAATATAGCTAGGTATGTCTATAACAGATAGATGCCTTGTATAGGCAGCAGGCTGACAACTAACATTAGTAAAATGCAAGTGGAAATTCTCTAGCTAGAACCAGAACAGATTTGCAAATAAATAACCTGGAAATTATAGTAAGATCCAAAATATTTTTGCATATATATTCGTACATATCAATTTTTAGTTATCGAAGTTTATTTGTCGTAAAATTAAGGTTTAATCAAAATGTAAATGTAATTATATGCAAATACGTAAACGTTACATGTAAAGTGTGAGAAAATCCCAGTAGAATGCGTAAGGAATGAAACACTTTACCTACCCACTCAGCTGATAACTAAAAATACTCTTCTCGAAAACCTTTTAGACAGTTATCTCATCAATATATTTATTTAAACCCTTGGCTATATTTAAAAACATTATCTGGTAATAATTTAGTTGGTAGATATTCCACGTCATCAATTGCCGACATGTTATCAGGGTTGGCTGTGGCAGCCACGTAACCACCCCTGGCAGCGTCGCCGCCCCCGCTTATCGCGATGCTGTGTTATCGCTGCGCCGCGGCGGGCGAGCTCCGACGCCATATTACTTTCTTATCAGCGTCTCTGCTATACTTCCAGGCGCGCGTATCTCATCCGCTATCTACGCCGGGCACACACACCCCCCCTCACCCCCTGCCGCACCTTGTTGCGCGGGGTCAATCATGGTGGATGGACGAATAGATACAAAGTTGTTTATAAATAACGATAATCCCAAATAAATATGTCTTCGTGATCCAGATCTTACCAATGGTGCACCTTAGAATGTCTGAATATACAATGCAATATGTTGTTATCAGGCAATATCTACAAATAAATGGAATATGGCAATGAATGAAAATATTTAATAATTAAAATTCATCACGCTTACGATATACTTTAAAGTATTAAATCAAATCACACAATGATTATTTGTTTACAATGTGTATTGGGGTTTGAACTATAAACACCTCTCTCTTTTTACCTCCCGTCTATCAATATATAGATAAGGATAGTATTGTTTTTGGTCAAAATTCTCGTGTATGAGTATTCAACATATGAGCATGAATTAGGGCCTCAAGAGTACGGTTTTACTATTTTTACAGTGATGTCTGTAATTGGTTAAACGAAAGTAATACTTTACAAGCTTTAAACCATTTTTCCTAAAAAATATTTCTAAGTATCATTTTGTCGCAAATTACATGTATCTGTCTAAACAGAAAAACAATTATATTAATTTTTCACATCGTTTAGTTATTCATGTATTCACATAATTTTACATTGATGTTTTCTAGTAAGTTTAAAAGATAAAATAATTAAATTTAAAGTAATTTTATAGTAATATTAAAACGGTGGAAGAAATAGATAAGGAATAAATTTCCATGCGCGAATCATGGTAAGGTCGTTTGATAAATCTAGTAAATTTATAAAAGAGGACGCCATAATGAACTTTGTAATACTTAACCTAAAAGTACAACTCTTCAAAACTCTAGATATACCGTCTTTTCCATAAGCAACGCTTACTTTAATTTTGATAGTCATTTGAAGTAAGTCAGCAGTTTCTAAAAAATATGACTAGTGGTACTTTCAAGTTATGTACTACAAAGTTCATTGTGATGTCCTCCTTTGAAAATTTTATCAAACGTCCCTCATATTTACGTCTGGAAATAATATTAATATTTATTTATAAGACGAAATATTGGCATTAAGACAATCTTCCTAAAAAAGAGGAGGACCTCAAATAACAATCAATATGTGATTTGAATTTTCGGAAACAGCAATTAAATATTTTGTATTTAGAGTAAAAAGGTAGAAAATGGGTAGTTGCGTGAGAAGTTGGGTGATGGATCCAGGTGTGCGAAGTCATTGTCAACCCGTATAGGAAGCGGGGCACACGCGCACGTGCATGTCGGAGATAAGGCAACGCTCCGGGATTAGTATATCCTGGTATATCCCGGTTATCCCGTCGCGATATCTCGCCTGCCGTTTTAAATCGCCCGCCCAACGATCATTCAACTGATTCTGATGTCGCTTCCGTTTCTTCCTTCCACGCTGCCAATCTCGCCAATTGTTTTACGCACTTCGATTCATCGGTACGAAAAAATGAAGATGCTGCGATAACGCTCATTTTAATTATCGCCCAAGACAAGATTGGATCGTTTTAGGATTCCATTTTCTGTCCCGTTCTGCTGATGATTTAAAATCATTCCAGATATTTCAGTGTTAATGACGCGAAAATTTCCAACGATTGTTTTAGAACGACCTTACAAACTTTACCCTGGTACTTCTTCAGCGGAATACTTTTTGTATTCCATTGAACCTTATCACCGTTATTTTTTGTGATTGAAAAACAGTAATTAGTTTCCAACCATTTCGTGCTGCGGGTCCATAAGTTTCACTATTGGTTTTTAGATCTGAATTATTTTTGATTCCCGTATCACTTGTCTACAAATTGCCTTTTTCCCACAGTAAAAAAATCTTGCGTGATACAGAAAAATGGTGAACGCGTATGTTTCTCACAGATAATCAACGATATTGAACGTAAATCAGTTTTTTATTAGCTATAAAATCGTTGGTGTAATTCATCTCTCATATATTTCCTGTCAATCATCTTTTATCAGCGATATTATCGCACCAGCCGTGAGACAGTTTCAGTCTTTCAATTTTGCGTAAATTGGAATTCTATCAGCAGTTTTTCCGTTCGAAAATGTATACGACGAAATTTTCCAACAGCAAAATTTCCTTCCAGATATTTATTTTTCTGCGACCAAAGCAAAAAGTTAAAGTTAAATATAGTGTTATTTAACAAAGGATCAACAATGATAATTAAAAGGAAAATAAATTTATTTAATGTTGATCCAATACGGTTGCGGACACTTAAAATTAAATGGTCAACATTTTATGGTATTGCTTTTCACTTTCTTTGCAAAAATGTGAAAAGGTATCGGTGGTCCAACAGTTTCATATTCGGGGACTGAAGAAAATATAATACTTGGTTGGGGTATGATGCATTTCGATGTTTCTATCATCATCAGGTAACTTGTTGAGGAATTTAGCCATTGTGGCTTTGTTAAAATTGAAAATATCTGAATTTCCGAAGCTCATTGTCACAATTAAATTTAAAAATATAAAAATAAAAAATAATATAAGTTACCTAATGATGATCAAAAGATCGAAACGCGTCGTACCTCAACTTTTACCGAGTTTTGTATTCCGTGCAGTATTATATTTGGTTTATTGCATTGAATATCGGATACAATACTTACTGACGAGTTCTTCAAAGGAACAATTACATTTTTTAATTTAATTGATAAATAAGTATTTCTGAAACAAAAACTGTAGTTATCCCGGGAAAGGAAGAATATTGAAGTGCGTGATGTTGAGACAGGTGGAATAACGTTTTTAGTTTGACTAAACGAAGTAAGTACAATGAACAATGACGAGTCGTGTCGTTAGTTTTTCGAGATGTCAAAAACGATGTTGTTGTATTTACATATTTTTTGCATTCTGGCCGTATCTTCGTCCATCAGATTCCTGCGCGTTGCATTTTTGCAGCAGGTGACCCTTGTGCGACCTCGAGAGGAGGCTACACCTGTAATTTAATATCTGCGGGCGATCATCGACCAACAATCAATACGCGAAGACTCGGGAAAATCATTAGTGTACAACAATGCACAAAGATGGCCCGCGGACAGTTCGCCTGGACCATCCTACTGAGTCCCGAGCTCAGCTGATGTATGTGTGCGGAGCATTAATGCACGGAACATAAATACCCATAAATCATCTATGTGTTTAACATTCTGCCGGACCAGTTAAAAATGAGTTCGTTATCAGTGAGTAGGAAGAACGCTTCGGGCTCGCCAGGATTGCATTCAGGAATATTTTGTTATTTGATTGATTGTCTATTTATCTATGGTTGGATTTTATGCTCTTTCTTCAAGCACATGAAAGTCACCTGTTGCCTAGCGATTTCATTAGCACTAAACTCTGTTCATTATTATTTTGCAATAGTGGGAGATTTCATACAATTTACAAAGGAATAATCACTGTCACTACTAATATTTTATTTGGTCTCTAATCTTATTTCAAATGACACAATTGTAACAAATTTCTATTATATGATGACAAATATGTATTAGTATATAATGTTAACAAATATTCGTAAATATACTGCATAAGTGCATAAATGGTAAATAAATGACTTCATATTAATATTTATGGCAATACTTTACATACATTGTGTACAATGAAATGCGGAACGTAGGACTATAACCGTGGATGTCAGAAAATTGCGGATACTCTCTCTTTTGATAGATTTATAGCAAAACTACAAATTTACAAAGTTGTTCAAATTCAAATTATACATATATGACAAATACATAAGAATACTTGCACTCGAAAATATTTAGGTATTTCCCATGCACTTGTGAAATAACTATTGAGTATGTACTTATATCTTGAATATTTTGATTGTTATTGATATGATATTAATAGTAAGTAACTTATTGAAGATCATGTAGATTTTCGTAGAGATTAGATGTAGTATCAAGGGAAAATTTTGACCTAAACATTTAATCTTAACTTTAAACTATCACAATGTCTAGGTACATAAAATATCATGTAAATGGTACGTGATTGTGGTATTCAGATCATGCATTTTTTTGATAAATAATAATATAAAGTACAAGTACAACAAATTAACAAAATGATCTTATAAATTATCTCCATATTGTCTTTTATTTTTTACTATGACTCATCATTCGTTATAAGGAATAGAGTCTCAAATTACTAATATTTGGTGCGTGACAAAAACAACTTTTTTTTTAAACTGCTTTCTTCTTCAGAGTAATGACATTACAATATCACAATATAACCATTGCATTTTGAGTAGGGGTAATATTTGCCCTAAAACTGACTGAGTGTGACTACTGATTAAAGTGACTATTGTCAATACCTATTATATGCGACTGTAGGTAAAAAAACATTTGCCAACAAAAAACCGGTGATATGGAAATAAGTCGGTGCAGTTTGCAAGCAAATTGATAATAAGCATTTAGAGGCTGGAGATCCAACCACTCAGAATTAACTATCAAAATTGGGGCAGAGCGCGAGAAAAAACCATAATCCCAGCATTTCATTAATTACGATCCTGTAGGTGCGCGATAAACGTCTAGTCCGCGGACAAGTGCCAGCTAGACAGAGACACAAAAATACAAGTGCGAATGAGAGGGAGTGAGAAAAAGTCGGGGTGAGAATGAACGCGTGAGAGAGAGAATTGTGAGGGCTGGCAAGCTTCACGCAGTGGCGGTACAAGGTGAACTGCTGGGGAAACTACCCCTATAGGTTCTCGCGGAGATAATTCCTATTAAGTGGACTCTATGTGTGCTGTGGTTCCCTCTTTCTGTACTCGATTGCCCCCAGGACATTTCCTGATAAGGTAATAGTTCAATAGTATCTTCGAATCAATCAACGTATATAAGGGGTATACACTTAAATATAGATATTAAACGATTTTGAAATAAAACAATAAGAATATCTAACCATATTTTTGAAATCCTCTCGTTTTGTCTTCTACGGCATAACATTCTTACAAGAATAGACTTTCAAGAACAACATGTACTTGATTCTTGATAGTTTTGCTAACATTTATTTGGTACAGGCTTAAGTCTAAAGTCTCAAGAAGGTTCTTCATCTTGGACACAGCATTTATTTAATTAATAGATGGCCGTTTGCACCAACATAACTTAAATTTTAAGCTTGCCTTAAATAGACAATATCGAATCGAAATAAAATGTCAAATGCATGATTTAACATTGCTGTCAAAAATTCGATTAGATTTTTTTTGTTTAAGTCTGGCTTAAAATTTAAGCCTTGTTGGTGCAAACGGGCAAGAGGGACGTAATGGTGACACCATAATCAGACATCTTTATGTTTTGGTTCTCGATTTTATAACCTGAATTTAATGAACATATTGTTTGATTTTATAAGGAAAAAAGAAATAAGTAATAAATAAAATATATCGGTAGGCAACACAATATACAGATCATTACTGACATACAGGTGACATTGTCAACCATTTAATCAATCAATCAATTTATCATAATCCATTTGTGTTGTTATAATTGCAGTATTTTTAATTTACGACTAATGTTTGATAAGTATATCATACATTTTTATTTTAATATGTTATATGTAATTTTTATCCATCTATCATCCAAACTCCAGTCAAGAAACTTCTTTGTACCTTCATTGTCAATCAGAAAGAAGGTAAAATCCATGCGATAGCAATGAAATATTTAAGTCGAGTTAAATGAATAACAATGCTAGACAGAGCAAGGAATGAATCAATATGGGAAGAACTTCAACTCTCTTGGTGGGAACACATAATAAGAATGAAGAAAAGGAGACCGATTCATCAAATTTGTTTGACCAACGCTGCATCAATAAAGGGAAGTGGAAGACCAAAGGACACATGGAATAACATAATACAGAATATATTTAAGAAAGGAAACATTGCAGTTCAAGAAGCACGAAAAATTGTGAAGGACAGTAAACAATAGAAAAAAATATATTTTTTTTACAATAATTAATTTGAAATTGTATCTACATTTTTTATGTTGTCTTGTAGGCACTTACAATGATGCGGAGAATGCATTTCTTATGTATAATATTCTGGCGTTAGATCAACAGATGGTTGTTGTGTTTACTAAGCTACTAAGTCCATTTGTTACTTTTCCATAATTTGGTGATTTTTCATGGTTGCCCTTAGTTAATTTGACATACCTGCGCCACTGGCGATGCGTTATCAGCCGGGCTGCTCCCCAATAGCGATCTGTTATCAGGGCGCGCAAGGGCGGTTATCAGCGCCGGGAAACATTAGGGGAGCCGGGCCGGAACTAAAAAAAGAACCTTTCTATAAATGCGAGTGGGCCGGCGCCTGCTCGTCCGGCGCGCTGATAACACATAAGTCATTAGATATTTTCACTTGTAATTAATGATGCTGATACGGACCTGCCCTGCACTTCATTCCCACTGCAGTACGATGCACTCAACCTTCAATTCTACCCGATAACCAAAAGGGAATCTCATTTTTTATTCAATGCAGATATCATTACTAATTAAGCTTCCTCGCGACACTCAAATCGAAAAAATTACATTTCAAAAATGATGAAGTTGATATTTTAAAATTACTAACTATGGCTAGGGTTTCACGAATTGACTTGACTTCAAATCAAATCTACCTCAAATCAAGTACTTCACTGATGAAGTAGTTCTTCAACACTACTTGACTTTTCATCAATTTTTTATATAGCTTAAAGAAATCACAATGAGATTTTCAATAAAGATTTTTATTTACAAAACTAAATCATAAATAATATCTGCAAAAATAATATAAAGGTAAGAAAATACAAATAAACATGAGGCTTCTAATAAAGTTATCACTTATACTACTGAGGGTTTTTGTAGTAGCCCTGGAAAATTGTCCTTACAGGAGCATTTACATAAATTTCGTTAAAAATAATTCTTGGCAATTTTTGGAGTCAAAAGAGACTACTTTGTGGTACTTCAGTAAGTGATAACAACAATGTAATGAAATATCCATTGATAATTTGAGCTCTTCCTTACTTCACGTCAATTATTTATTTATTTAAAAAGCAATCTTTGTATCAATTAATATCAAGTAGCTTGAAATAGTCAAGTCAAATAATGCAGAGATCAGTTAAATGTAAAACCAATCGAGGTGACAATACAACAGGATCAACTAAGGTGGATGGGACATGTACAAAGAATAGACCAACATATGCTAACAAAATGAATATTTGAAGCGAAGGAATCCGGAAAAAGAAAAATAGGTAGACCTAGAAAAGCACGGAGGGAAAAAAAGCCAGCAGAGAGTAGAGAAATGAAATGGAAAGAATTACCAAGGCTGACAATGGACAGAAAACAGTGGAGAGACATTTGGAAGAAACTACCCTAAATCTTTACAATGAAAGGAAGAAAGGTTCATGGATTAAGAAAGTAAGTATGATTCATTTTGAGAATGACTAAGTACTTTTATATAAAATTATTTCAAGTACCTATTGAAGATAGTAGAAGTCATAAATATTATGACAATAACAGATGTCAGTGGTTCAAAATATAAATGTTAGGAGCACGAGCTAATAATGTGGAAATGGCATATCTTTGAATGCACGACAATTGAAACTGAAAGGTTATCAATACTTAATCAATAAATCTTGATATAATAGCTCTCCAAATAATCTGATAAATATCTAATTGTGACATAAATCAACATGCTTCAGATTTTAAAAAAAATTGTAACAATTACAGATGTTTTTAAACAATTGAAGTTATTAAAAATCAAAACATTTTATATTAAAATCCCAGACACTTTGAAGATAAATATAAATATTAATTTATTTTTGACGTGATATCTAAGTGAGTAATCTAAGACATCAATAAAATCTGGTTCATAACAGAGCTGTCAAACAAACAAAAAACTTGTTTTTAAATTAATCATTATTATTTCAACTTCAACTCAATTAACTATTTGCAGAAACATAGCGGTTAATATTATGATAACTACGATACAGTAGCAAATTCGGAAGTGTCCGAATCGCAAAGAAACAGGCGTGATGTATAAACAAGCGCGTTATTAGTTATGACAGATATCCCAGTTGGCTGGTATAAACAGTGATGCGAGATTAGTGCGTCGGACAACTAACAAAAAGAGATGTAAAAACACACAACAAAAAACTAAATATAATGAAGTGCAGTCTGGTAAGAGCAGTTGATTAAAGTGCTGGGCAGGGGCGCGCAAGTCGCAAGACGATCTCGTAAAAGGGAACTGCGATAGTGTTCTCTAACGTGAAATCAAAGCAACAGACTTTCAGTTTGATTATCGCCAGGGTAGATTTCATCGGTAATTATTCTGCCTTCAGGTTTCAGGACATAATATACAAGAGATTTGGTGATATACTAGGTCAGGCGAACCTCTTCAGCTCGATATGACAAAATTTGGAAAGAACCTTGAGTCCATTTTTCCTAGTTGATTCTCACGTCATCAATCCCTGCTGTAAGAAGTATCTTTGTCTTATACCGTGGGTTTATTTTAACGTGAAACACAGAATTCGCCATATTAATGGTTGAGATACATTTGATTGACAGCAATCTATTAAAGCGATCTTTTTAAAATGAAACATAGGAAGTATTTATTTGAGACTTTTAACCTGGTAGATTAGTTTTGTTTACTTGGCATTATTTAAGTAACCCGGAATAGTTCTTGAAATGATCCAGCTGCCCCAGCTATTTTGGAGGGTTGGTAGATTCATCTTGGTTCAACCCGTTTGCTGCGTTTCTTTCAACTTGTGTTTATTGTTTCCCATGACAAGCATAACACCATAGCCGTTAATTTTGTAAGTTAGGTTTTATTTTAAAGGTAGATATAGAAAAATGTAATAAACGAATCAAGGTTTGAAAATGGGACATTTATTTGGAAGTAAAACGAGTTACTTATGGATCAGTTCAGGGTTGAACCTAAAGGTACCAAATCTTTCGTCAAACATAGATTTCTGTAAAATAATTTACATGTTTTTCTTGATAATATTTTATACCATTTATCACCCTGATGACTCGTATCACCTATTTCCATCCTTGGCCTTCAACTGATTTTTTAAAGAAACACATTTGTCATCGACTATTAATTATTGTAAACGTTAAAGAATTAAATGAAATACACAGAAATGTAGGGAATAAAGAGGCGATTGTCTTCAGCAAATGCGGTCGCGCCGCCACTGAAGCACTCATGATAAATCCATGGTCTGGCGTACGTCCGTCAGAGCGTCTCGTCTGCCGGTTATCACCACAAGACGGCCCTCGCGACCTGCAGGCCCTGTTATCCTGTTCAGGATTTACAGGATCTTAATGGATCTGTCATTTGTCGTCCCGCCTCCTTGATGGCGCCGATTATAATGCTCCTTATCAATACACTCATTATTTATATGCTTTTAAATTACTCTTTATCTTTCAATGCTACAATCATAAAATTATTTTCTTCATCTCACTTATCTATGGGATTTTCTGAGTAGTATAGCTGTAAATATGATGTTTAATACTTTTCTTCAACCCTCTTAAAAGGCAGTGGGTTACACTAAAGTTTGTATTAGGACTTGCATTAACTAAAACACAGTTTTGCCATAAATGCCGATGATTTTATTACTTATTTAACAATGTAACTTTAATATTTAAACGGTCTTTATTGAGAAATCCACTTTTCGATTTTATCTATGGTCAAAACTATCGTAGGAATAAATAATACTAATACTAAGGTTATTAATTTTCTCTCCTTTTAACATATATGTGAGTCTTTTGAGTGGTTATTAATTAAATTAGAATATAGAAATGTATATAGAGATAGAGGATATAATTTGATTGTAGTAAGTGTATGAATTAATGGGTGTAGATAATTATTCCATTATAGCAAATTAGATTTGGGCTACAGGGGAACAAGTAGTGTCATTTAACAGCTAATTTAGTAATGAAAATGAGCGACTATTGAAATGGACGTGCATTAAATTAATTTCCATCTATTTATACACTACTCTGAACATTAGTTTCAATTATTTGGTCTTGACATTCCCTACTGTTGCACGTACCAAGTCAATTGGTAATACGTCATGATTAGAATAATATAATAACAACTACAATGTAACATAATTCATTCTTCATTATTGTTCTGTAGAACAAAAACCTAAACTATATACAGTGATACCTCGGTATAAATCTATAATATGTTCCAGATGCTTGAACTTATACTAAACAGTGAGTACATCAGACGAATTCGATAATGATTAATCCTAAGAAAAAATCTATATTATTGACATATTATAAAATGATGAGTGTATAATAGTTATTTACGTATAGAGTATAGATTTCTGTTTTGATGTTTAGACTGTAGATAAGTGAAATATTTCGTTATCAAGAAAGCGAAGAATACATTAGTAAATTTATGAAAATCTCCCTAGCGAAGACCACACAGCGTCGTGATCACAGCATCTTCAATCTTCATATTCCCATGCTTACATATCTGGCTTTACTGAGAGCAAAACGTCACAAAAAACAATCGCTTCTAATTTCGAATAAAAAGTTATCTCTTCGGAAGAATGCCAGGAGCAGAGCAAGCAGCAGGCAGCAGCATCAGAAGCTCTCGAACTACTTCAGTAGCTGTCATATCGGCCAGACATCTCGCGGTGATAACTGCATTTTTAGTCGTCCGACAGTGGACGGACAGGTAATTAGTGTAGTTGGGACAAAACAAATCATAACGCCAGATAACCCGACGCCACCGTGATAACCACATCGGATATCATATGGGCTTCGTTAATGAACTGATTCGGATGCAGCCGTTTTTTATTCCCGAATATTTCAGATTGTTTCGATTATGACTGGAATGTTTATTTCACATTTATCTTCTCTAATTACACTCGTTACCATTTTCTAGTAATGTCATAATTAAAACGTACATATTTTTACGACATCCTTTGTAGAAGATTGTCCAACGCTCGATATTTATTTCATACAAACATGGATAGTCGATATAACGTATCTCGTACAACTAAAAGTACTAGCCCAACAAAACCCAAACAAAAAGATTTTATGGGATATGAATTAAATTATTAATAAAACAACTATTTCCCTTGCCAAAATCAGATTTTATCCTTATTCTTACTTACGAAGATGGAAGATTGTTCAAAACTCAATATTTATTTCATAAAAAAAAGAAATCTCGATATAACGTACCTCGTACAACTAAAGCTAGAATAAATTATAAATAAAACAACTATTTCCCTTGGGATCTCGATATAACGTACCTCGTACAACTAGAAGAACCACCCCAACGAAACCCAAACAAGAAGATTTTATTGGGATATGAATTAAATTATAAATAAAACAACTATTTCGCTTGCCAAAGTCAGGTTTAAGTCTTCATTCCCACTTAGGAAAATTATCAAAAACTCGATATTTATTTCATAAAAATATGAAATCGAGATATAACCTACCTCGTACAACTAGAAGAACCACACCAACAAAACACAAACAGGAAGATTTTGTGGGATATGAATTAAATTATTAATAAAACAACTATATTTCCCTTGCCAAAATCAGGTTTTAGTCTTCATTCTTACAGTGACCGAATTACCCTCTCTTACTAAAATGATATAAACATAAACAAACAGTAATTAATATTAAATATTCTTTATGATCTTATATGGGGTGTATAACTACAATTGAATTTCAGTATATAAGTGATGAAAAAACTAGCAACCATAGCTTCTCATTACAATTATAAAAACTTTACATTTGCTTGCAATAATAAAATTATATGCTATTTAATGTTTTGGAGAAGGAACGCGTGACATTAGTATGGTAGGATCATGGAAAAAGGCAGTCTGTTTCTTACGCTCCCAGTTCATCTTTTATTTTACAATTCTTCTACGATGACGTGACAGCATCCCTTATCCAAATATTTAATAATTATTTTCTTGTAAACAACTAATAATGAATCGATTTAAAAAAATACAGATACTTCATCAAGTATATTAGTTAGAGAGTAACAGGTGCACATCCACCATATGTTTCCCATCCACATCTCCACCATAACTCTCCGTTGTCAATTCCTCCATCCACGTGCGTGTGTGCGTGTCTCCCGCTCGTACAATAGCTATTTGTAAATGGGAGGCTTGCTACAACCGATGCGGACACAGATACAGCATCGGCGGTAACATTAAAAAATCAATGTCGACGTGTATACGGTTACTGTTACGGTAGGGCCCATTGTATGCTAAGCAGTGCTCCGCGACTCGTAATTGTGTTGGAGCAGCGAGAATTCGAACTCGTTTAGTGTCGGTGGCTACGCACCTTTATCTCGCCAAAGCTAAGTGGAGAATTTGTAAATTCCCTATTCATGCAAGATAAATGGAGTTATTGATATTGTGACCTGAAATTTATTATTTTATCTCAAAGCTTTCTTGTATTGCATTAGTTCGAAAGATGTAACCACGTGGGAAGAGTTACTTACCTATAGCTGTTTATTAATGATACACAAGTTCAATTCACCATTGTATCATTCTGATAACAAATGTATCAATGAAATATGCACATTATATATTCAACCAACTTTGTGAATTAGCTCATTTTTATGTTATACCATCGAAAAACTATGTTATGAAGATATTTCTACTTTTTATTAACCTAATCTTTCTGTATTTCCAATTCAAATATATGAGTGTTTATACTTACAAGAACTTGTATAAATAATTACAGTAATTTTTTAATGTTTTTCTAATTATCTTTGTTTTTTCTTTTCAGGTAAGTTCCGTGATCCTACTCATTCATAAAAGCGATACAGTGATACAGTGGTAATTATTACAGGAAAAATATATTTTTAATATTAAATAACTGCTTTTTTGTACTTCCGGGAATAAGAGCTTATTTTACTCTTCATATCCCTGCGTGATAAAAATAATAAACAGGCATTATGTTATCATATATGAAAATATTAAATAAACCTCACTCTCAGGATTAAATCATGCACTTTAGTCGCTCAGTGTATAATATACTATTATAGCTATTAACATACTTAGGATAGTTATGGTTATGAGTATTATAACAGCCGCAGATGATAATTGAATTCTGATCAAGGAAGGCGAGGATTTTAAGACATCTAAGGTCTGGTATGATTCATAACATCTTTGGTTTGTACAATAGTTTATTGGTTTCACGTTATTGTAGAAGTTATACAACAATAATCATTTCTTGCTTAATCATATAGGTATTCTAAGTTTCATTTAAATGTAATACATCATCAAAATTTAAAAATAGTTACATCATATCAATATCTGTAATACAAAAGTAATTTAAATTTTGTATGAAACTCATTTCTTCCAGCTGATTTATGAAACAAATGTCGAATAGAAATAACAAATTATTTAGTGTTAATTTGTAAAGTTCCGCGTAATTCCCGTTAGCGAGTCTTTCACTTCAACAACTATTAATCAATATTCATATGTGTGACGGGAAAACCTAGATAAATTATGACATACGCAATGTTTCTTACCTTAGAGATGGAGAGATAAGGCCGCGAAGAACTCACGCTGGGATAAACGCGGAATAGAAAGGATCTAGTGAGCAGGTGTACTCGCTAGGCAGGCAATTGTTGATGGAGAAATCGCAGATCGCTGCGTTTTTATGTATCACTTGTACAAATTATATATGATCGTGTACGTGTTACGTTATTTGTATTATTTGCACCGCGAGAGTGGAATTAGATTGAGGGTGTCAGATTGTTGGCATTCCTACAGGTAACCGCTTTGCTATCGGAGAGAAATGTTTCTTGTTCTGTTCTTTACACGCAAATACTACAACCTTTTCCGATAAATACTTGCGAAGTGTAATAAATAATTAAAATATGTATTAGTCTTATAAATCAGATTTCAAAAAAAATTGCAAGCATTCTAATAATACAGGTATTCGTAATACTTCAAGAATGTTACCAAAGGTAATGTCTAATTTGATACAATTCTGTTTGAAGAGAAACTTTTAATATTGGTTTTTTCACTAATTAATATGGATGACATCTTCGATGTTGACAAAATCTTGGACACGTATCGAAATGGCAACCTAATTACACGTACCTTCATTACTAGTACATCAGATAACATGCCAATGAACTGTTGATATGTGGGAAAGTCAACAGTCATCAAAGATTTTATATGTAAAGACGAATTAATTTTATCTATACATAATTAAAATATAATCAATAACTAGATAACACGAAATTTTTATATGCAAACAGTTGTAATCACTTCTAATTCACTATAAATCAGTAGGCGTGTTAATAATTCTTCCCGGCCGTTTTGACCCGGTCAATTCGACTCGAAATAATTCGACGTAAATATAGTGCATGACAAAAAAACGACAGTAAAAAGTAAAAAAAAGAACAAACCATAAATATAAATCATTACAGAAGCTATTCCTTATTGATAATATAATATTCAATCATAATTTAGTGTTATGTACAAATTGGGGAAACGTGTCTAAAATGATTCCTCGAGGTAAAATGATCCTATGCTGGTTCTGCTGGGAAAAACACTCCACTTAGTTGTTCTACTTATAATATATAATTCTCTTCGCCATGTATTTAGTCGCTATATGGATTTTGAAGCGAATACTAGCTCTGTTTTTTGTGAAGATCGTTTTATCAGTTTTGTCTTTTAGGTCGCCATGTTGGATGTCCTGTCGGAATATTGGTAGTCAATATTTCAGGGATATTTGTTATTTGTCCTATCTTGTTATTTTTTGTCTTACGCTACACACTTTTTTTCTTCGCTCTTCAATATTGTTAAATTTTTGTGGTTTATCTTGTCTTCATATTCATATGTGTGTTACTGTTGGATACGTCCACTTAAGGGCTATTTTGGTGTGTGCATAGTTTGTGTATGACATTTTCTGTAGGTAAGTTATCTTCATTTTTAACTTACTTTCACTTTTTAAAAAAAACGTGGTCGGTGATCTTGGTTTACACCTGCATATTTTTTGCGAGTTCATTCACCTGTCATCTTAATTAAATTATCTGAACAGTTTATTGTTTATACTGGGTATTTCAATAAATATATTATACTGGGTGCTTCTCAACATTTCTCTTTTTTTCTGTTAATATGGCTGACAAGTGTCATTGTTGTAACATACAAACAGAAACACATCGACGCGTAACCTGTTCTGTATGTAAAAATGAATTTAATATTGACTGTGTCAATATTAGCTCAGCCGAAGCCCGCAGGTTAAATTCAAGAAACTCTGGCTTGAAATGGAATTGCTCTAATTGCCTCAGCTTAGGTAATGACATTGATAGCCTTAAACTCATAATTTTCCAACTTAAAAAAGATATGGAAGAATTAAAAAAATCTAATAAGGAAGCTCAACCCTCTCTGTCAGTTTCTCTATTATCTGAAAATATTATTGAGGAAGTTAGTCAACGTCAAAAACGTACATGCAACCTAATCATATTTGGTTCTCCAGAAAATGACTCTTTGACCTCTGAACAACGTCTCCAGAGTGATACTACTACGTTAAATAATATTTTAACTGACATTAATGTGACATGTCCCATTATTAAAACTTACCGGTTGGGTCGTTATGATAAAACCAAAAGTCTGTCCCGTCCCTTAAAAGTACAGTTTTCTTGCGAACATGATGTAATTAAAGTTATTAAAAAAACTAAAGAACTCAAATCATCTATTAAATGGAAACATCTTTCTATTTCAAGAGATCGAACTAAAATGCAAATTGAATATTTTAAAACAGTTAAATCAGAACTAGACACCCGTACAGCAGCTGGTGAACATAATCTGATAATAAAATATGTCAATAATATCCCAACGATTGTTAGTTCTTTAAACTAGTTACGCCCGACAGCCCGCCAATTACATTAAATATTTATTATCAGAATACCCGTGGTTTGAATACAAAAAGTCATTTGTTTTATGTAAACTGTTGTTCTGTGTCTTATGATATCGTGGTTTTGTCTGAAACCTGGTTAAATGAATCTTTCTCTAACTCTGAAATCTTTCCAAATAATTTCAACATTATTCGAGATGATAGAAACTTTTCAAGTACTGGACGCAGCCGAGGGGGAGGTGTGTTAATAGCTCTACATGAAAATCTAAATTACTCTTTGGTTGACACATCTCATGTCAAAAGATTAATACCACTAATCGATCTAACAGCCTGTAAATGTTACTCTTCAAACTATACCTTCATTTTATGTGCGGTTTATATTCCTCCTGATCTAACTGCAAGTGATTTTGAACTGTTTACAGATTCGCTTGAATTATTATTTTTGAATGAAAAAATATTATTTATAGGTGATTTCAATCTCCCTAATTTTTATAATTCTTCTTCTACATGTACTAAATCTTACTCCTTTCGTAATTTGTGTGATATCTTAAATTTAAATCAATATAATTCAGTACTAAATAATCATCATAATATTCTTGATCTAGCCCTTTCTAACTTTACTGCTCTAAATATCACCAAGTGTGACTTCCCTTTGGTTCCCGAAGATATGTATCATCCTGCTTTATCTATCACAGGAGACATTCATTCTCCTGTTAATCCCGTTAATTTTCCTACCGCAAATAATTTTAGATACAACTTTCAGAAAGCAAATTTCAGTGAATTATATAATTATATATGCAATATTAATTGGTCTGTACTTAATGAATTCCATAATGTTGATGCAGCTGTTCATGAATTTTACTCGATATTGTACAAAGGTTTTGATCAATTTGTTCCAAAATATAAATGTAGAGTATCCCAATTTCCTCCATGGTTTACGTCAAATATAAAATATAATATTAGAACTAAAGAACACTATAGGAAAAAATGGTTAGAAACTGGTAAAATATCTTATCTGAATGAATTTAAAAGATTAAGATCCATAATCAAAGATCAAATTCCCAGTGCTTATAAAGAGTATTTAATAATGGTTGAAAGAAATCTGAAATCTAACCCAAGTGATTTTTGGAAATATGTGCACTTAAAAAAAGGTAGTTCCCGCATTCCTGGAAGTGTTATTAACAATGATATTGAATATAGTGATCCCCAAGACGTAGTCAATGCATTTGCTACCAGCTTCTCAAATTGTTTCAACTCAAGTTCAGCATTTAATTCAAATAATGACATTAATCATAGCAACAATCCATCGTTCACAATTCATAATGTCAGTGAAGAAGATCTTATTAAGTTAATGAAACAATTTCCAAATAAATTGTCTTGTGGTGATGATAAAGTCCCAGCATTCCTTGTTAGGGATTGTAGATATATTTTGGCTATACCTCTTGCTATTATTATTAATTTAGCAATCAACACCTCTACATTCCCAGAGCAGTGGAAGCGTACGCGCATCATTCCTGTTCACAAGAAAGGTGACAAATCTATTGTGTCGAACTATCGTCCAATATCTATTTTAAACAATTTTGCTAAGTTATTTGAGAAAGTAATCTATAATTCTATAATATACAACACCAAATCTCTAATCTCTGTCAATCAACATGGTTTTCTGCGTGGTCGATCTACAACAACAAACTTAGCTTGCTTTTCTCAATATATTTCAGAAATTCTTGATAACCAAGGTCAAGTAGATGTGATGTATAGTGACTTTTCCCGTGCTTTTGATTCGATTGATCATGAACTACTTATATCTAAAATTAGTTCGTTTGGAGCTCTGTCTTCATTATTAGAACTTCTATCTTCCTACTTGTCTCATCGTACATGCTACGTTTTTTATAACGGATTTTCATCATTCGAATTTATTGCATCATCTGGAGTTCCTCAGGGTTCCAATTTGGGCCCTCTGTTATTCATCCTTTTCATCAATGAACTGTTACTACTATTTACTTGTCCTGCTCTGGCTTACGCTGACGATATTAAGATCTACTGTAAAATTGCATCCCTTTCTGATCTATACTTACTACAAAATAATATAAATATACTTGTATCCTGGTGTACACAAAATAAACTTAAAATAAATGTTGAAAAATGCTTTATAGTCTCCTACACTCGCAAAATTAACTGTATTATACATTCTTTTACTTTAGGTGATAATATTATATCTAGGAAATATTCAATAAAAGATCTTGGTGTAACTTTCACTTACAATTTCAATTTTAATGAGCATATTCTTAATATATGCTCTTCTGCTAGTAAAACTTTGGGTTTTATATTTAGGATCTGTAATAAATTTCAAGATATAGCAGCTATAAAATCACTCTATTTTGCATTTGTCATCTCTAAACTCGAATATGCCGGTCTAATTTGGTTTCCTTTCTACGCAAGTCAGCGTAATCATCTTGATCGTATTCATCGAAAATTTTTAAAGTACATTTCTTTTAAACTTGATAATGTTTACCCTGGTAGAGATGCAGATCTAAATACACTCCTTGAACGTCATGCTTTACCCTCCTTAAGTTCCAGGCGGGAATCAGTTTGTGCAAAACTTTTATGGCAACTAGTTCACAACCAAGTAGATGCACCGTACCTTCTAGAACGGATTCCTTCCCATGTGCCGAGGCCTGCTTCAAGACAGCATAGGACATTTCATCTCTCCATTGCCCGCACAGATGTTCTGACTCGCTCCCCAATCCATATAATGTGCCACTTTGCTGAACAAATTTACGAAGATATTTTTGTTTAATTATTAATAACTTCTCTTCTTTTTTTATGTATTATTATTTTTGTTTATTCAATAATGAATTTTGTTGTTAATTGTATTATCTATATTTATTATATACTTGTTCCCTGTAATTGGCTTGCTGTTGGGAAATAAACACTATTATTATTATTATTATTATTATTATTATTATTTATTCGCGAATTTAATGACAATTCAAAAGATTGTTTGAATTTATTTTTGCATGTAAAATAAATGAGGTTATTTGAAACATTTGGACGTAAATTGACCCCTCTTTAAATGATCCCATTAGTCATTTTTTCAAATTTATCGAAAGTAATGGAGGTGTAGATTTTATATCAATTCTTCCTTAAAGGGATTGTTTTAGACATCTTTTTCATACATGCTAAGGACAAATTTAACAAAGAAGTTAACGTTTTCTTTTGAAATTTTCCTACTTACTGAAGCTCTAGTTGTGAATAATGTAGATTCACTTAAATTAATGTTATGCAAGTATTTTTATGAAAATACCTCGGGGTATCGTTAAAGTCTTGATCTACGAGTGTAATGAGATGATGTTTCTTCATTAATTGTTGTCATTTGGTTGAAAATAATTGTTGTTTGTGTGTTGTGTGCGTTGAAATTTGTTGGTTTGGCTGAGGACAAAATAGTCGGCGTCGAATTCCAGAGTCCCCAAGTAAACGAGATTCTGAAGATAAGAGGAGAAAAAACAAGCAGTTGCCACCTCCTTCGTTTAATAAATAATTCAAGAGATTCTCGGCAAGATAGGGAATATTTCACACCAGTCACCCTGTCCATCGTCCACAGACGTCAAAGAAGATGGATCGCCCATCAGGTTATCCTTAAATCGCAGATGCTTCGTATCAAGCGATCATAACACTGCGTGCGTCAGCGCTTGCTAGATTTATTGAGTCTGGAGGGAGATAACGCCATTTTTACACCAAGGTGTGCGAAACTAACGAGCTCTCGGAGGTGGTGACTGGTGACAACATCCGATGAGCAGGTGCTTTGACGGGCCTTGTTAGCGTGAAAGTGGGCTCTGATTTGCGATGCTCATTTGCTCTAGATAGAACAAGTCAAATGTGGAATCAAGATTTGACGTGAGATATAACTTGATAAGGCATTCGTCAGGTGACTAATGGTGGCTCGAACGTAACTATCCCCAATAAAGCGCCACAGTTGGAAATGGTAAATTTACTTCTTGGCCTCCTCTGTTGACTTCTCAGTGCTTAGTGATTCTGTGAGACGAGACGAGACTTTTCTTTTATTTATTTATTATTATTATCTCATCTCGGTCTCAAATCTCGCCGAGATTTTACGAGTTTTCAAAGTCGTCATCTAAGCGTAGTGTTTCTATATCTAGAGAAATTTCCCTAAACTTAGGGAACAATTTTTCATAGTTCCTCCGGATTCATTGAAGTAGCTATATTTCTACTTTTGCGGCGTAGAAATTGCTACCTTGAGAATCACAAAAGATGTCACGTTTGAAAAAAAATTTTGAAAACCTCGAATTTTTTTTTCTGAATTGTTGCATATATGTACATAGGGACTCTAAATATTTTGTGTTTAGGGCTTCCATACATATGTCGGCTAAAATATAATACATTATGTGTGCGTAAAGTACTTTAAATAATATATATTTAAATATTTATTTAAACCTACCTTTAATCCTGTACACCGTGGAAGTAATAAGAACATGCACATTATTAGCAAAAAGCTAACATGAAAATTGAGCTTAATTTTCTCTATTAGGCCAATGTAACAAAAACAATTTAACACTTCGAATGTATAATGTATGATCAATACACCTACCTTCGTGTAAGAATTTCGTTTTATTTTCATAATTTTACAGCAAGGTGCAAATTGTCAGTTGTATTCATCTTATAATTAAATGAACAGGCATATAATGTATCGTTTTACTTATTTATTCATATGGAAATAATACATATTTCGCATGCAAATTATGGGTAATTTTATTGACTGATTGTTCAAACTGAATTATTTTAAATTTAATTTAAAAATATTTAGAGGATTTTAAATGTATATATCGTTAATATATGCATGGGTATAGTAAGAAATATGATGTTTGCTCTAAATTTTGAAATAGCTTTTTGATGTCAGCAAAATTTGTAGTAATATCCGATCAGATTATGGAGCAAAATTATGTTTTAATATTTATGAATGCAAATTACCGTAACCTATAAATCATGCAGTTAGAGCGCCTTTCTGTTTCAAAATATTTTAAATAATTATCCTTCAACAGTGTAATTTTGATTTATCGTAACTAAGCTATATTTTCTGTGATCAATTATAATGAAATTAATTATTAAGTTATCAATTTAATTGCTCATAATTAATAATATATTTTGTTTTGTTGTTGATAAAGTTAAAATTGGCCATAAGTACTACTTTTATTAACGGATGTACCCGGCGACATCTACATAAATCTGAGTTGGACTAAGATTGAATTGTCATTGTCAGAATTATAATTATGAAAGATAATAAATTTAAATTTAGTTCTTAAAGAACAATACTACAATAGAATATTACGTCTTATCTTGAGAAATATATTAATTTTGTTTGATTTTATCACATGGAACATTTAAATGAGTTTCGTATCGCATTACCTCCTTGTGTTGTAGTCCTGTGAATTGTTTACTATTATGCCACAAACATGATATGCAAAACAACGCGCTATCTTCTTAAATCTACTTACGTAACATCACGTATTTTCAAAACAGGAGCGTTAATAAGATGTGTATTAGTCGTCTTTCTAGCAACACACTTCTTCATAACTATTCATTAACTCTAAAAATATAATTCGCTACTTATATATTGTTTAGCATTTTTATTGATTATGGTTAAACGGTAAAAACCCAACTTTCTTACTTGCATTTTAATTTTGCACGTTGTTAATTCACTACGTTTGCAAGAGACCTACAGATTGTAATAACGAAACGCTTGGACTCTCATTTTTTCAGAATATCATTTTATTACAGGACATTAAAAAATTTAACATTTAAGAATTAATTTGCAATAAAAATTATTGTTAACTAATTAAAAATATTTAATATTACCAATATATTTAATAAACAAAAAGCAGGAAACTTCAATATTGATTGATTAATATACCTATAATATGTGATAAGAAAAATATTTCTGAACTAATAAATAAAACTATAAAATTAAAATTTGATTAAATTGTTAATAGTGAAATTATTTTTTCCCGTATCAGAAAATTAACAAATAAATTTATTACATGTTATTTATTTCATTTATTTGCAATAAAATCCATATTGCAGTATATATTATTTGTGTCATAATAAATTTGTTACAATGTTTCCCCAGGTACCTATTTCCTAGATGATATTAAGGTAACATAAGAACTGTGAAAAAATTGCCTACATTTTTTAACAATTGTAGAAAAAAAAGCTTTCATCATTTACTCGCTTTTTTAATTTATAAAAATTAATTTGTTGCATAGCGATTGTGATCTGTGATGATGATAATAATTATAATTTGTTATATACATACTATTATTATGTAGTGTTGTACCGAATAATTACGGTTGTTTAGGGTGTGCGAAAAATGCAGAATAGGGCCTGAAGCCCGTGTGAGATGTTGGCGTACGCCACTGGTCGTTAATCTCTCCCGCGGCTCCACCTCTATCTGCAGCCGAAGTCTCTCGAGTTATCAGCCAGCCTTATCATCTCCAAGACTAATGCTCTCCGTCTGGCCATCTTATAAAAATAGATTCCTCACCATCTTCCTTGCATTTCATACCCCGTCACACTCACATGTGCAGCCGAAAGGCTGGAAACCGAAAGAATTTAAAATAAAACACGGAGCATTCGCGCTAATGGTCTATAAATAGTCCCCGCTGAAGATAATGACAACACAGATTTATGCATTTTGATAGGAAATTGGTAGCGTTTTTATCGCGCTCAAAGTGTAATTATAAATCAATGCCTTATGCTAATGTGGCGTCTCTTCTCTGCGCGATCAATAGATCTTTATCTACATGGAAGTTATAAATCCTTTCAAATCTAAAATTGATCAGAGTCTCGATCTTTGTTATTCTGCCACCGTTGATCGCACGCTACCACACTTTTCACTCGCGCGAGACGCTTCTGTCATATCTTGACAATCACTCACCGGCTGACGCTGATTGACGTTTCGCTGCTGCATTCGTTACACCGCTTGTTTTCTCTTACGTGATGTTCACTTCAAATCATAAATAATATCCTTTGCATTTCATATCACCGCGCTCATACCACTATTCAGCTTTCTTATTTCTTTACTCCCTACATATTTTTCGTTTGCGCATTACATCTGATCTATAAGCCTATCTCTATCTTAAAAGGAAGAATGAAGCGTGTTTTAATAAATAAATAAATACTGGCGGTACTCCGTTTATTTATTTATACCCATAAATGGAAGTGAGGTACATCTTTAGTGACATCACCAATTAATTCGTCATGTTAAAATACATATGTATACAAATTTTTCTTTAATAATTGTCAGTAGTATAGTTGCAACTACAGATTAAGTATCAACCAATCAAATTGCGGCTTTCCAGGTATAATGCGCGACTCAGGGTATATAAGGGAGGTCCTGCGACAGGATAACTGACTCCTGCTCAGACAGGGGTCCAGGGAGGTTGCCTGGCCTCGAGCCTTAGCTCCTTCCGCTTGGTGATCTGTCTAGATCACCTTCCGGGTATCCATGGAATGCATCGGAATGTGGTCTAGTTTAGTATTCAGGGATTGAAGCTTTCGGGTGCTCTAATTCTTGGCTTACTAAAAGTGGATCACATTCTGGAGCAGATTTAACTGCTCTGGATTGTGCTCTAGTTTCAGTGGGTCAAGAATTAGAGCAAGTTGAATGTTTGCTCTAATTCTTAGCCTGCTGAAACTGGATCACAATCCAGAGAAACTTTAGGTGCTCTGGATTGTGCTCTAGTTTCAATGGAACAAGAATTAGAGCAAGTTGAATGTTTGCTCTAATTCTTGACCTGCTGAAATTGGATCACAATCCAGAGCAGATTTAATTCCTTTGGATTGTGCTCTGGTTTCAGTAGGTCAAGAATCAGAGCAGACTTTTAAGAGTACTGTTTATTATTGTCTGACAACCGTACCAATAAAATGCAAAAAAATGGAAAGAGAGAATTTGATATATTTTTGTTCGGATATCAAATAATAACATAACAAAATTTGTGATTGCGTATTATTAATCAATATATCAAATAAATAATATATTTGCAATACAGCATAGTGGTATATAAACATTAAATTGTTAGGATGAACATGTTTGTAAAATAAAATTTCGAATGTTATCGTAGTTTAATATTTACTTTCGATTGGAATCAGTTGAACATTATTGATGACGAAGCATCACATGAACGTACATAAACTATATGTTTAGTAATAAATTGAACGTTCCAGATTGTAGATATATGGAGAATAAAAATGTATGAAGCGGAAGAGCGATAAAAATCAGTTTTTTTATCGTGTGTGTCTGGTTTAAAATCACTTATCGGTCAATGCTACACAATTCTATTTCTTCGGTTTCCCATTTTCTTTTGTTTTAGAAATTTATCCGCTTGTTTGAAATTGTATTTGATTTTATCATTTTTTATTGCGTTTTGTTTCCATTTATCTAGCCGAGATAACTATTATTTAGTATACTTTCTTTATTTCGTTGGTAACTCGTTATCTCAGTCTGTAAACGAAAAGTCATAATGTAGTAAAATTATTATTATATTTTTATCTAGCGAGCATAAAGCGAGATAGTGAGTGAGTGAATGAAATGTTCAGATGTGAGTAGTGCGGTGTGTGGGCTATCGGTCTGGTTGTTTGAGTTGGCGAGTGTTGCTGTTGATGAAGATTTCAAAGCCAAGGGAACATGGAACTGTAGGTGCTAGAGGTAACAAGCTGTCGCTCGACCGAACGTTGTTACCCCATTACGAGAAACAACGCTACGACACCACAATAAAACCTAATCAATTATACCACTGCGGTTCTCAAACTAATACCACACAATCTGGTTCACAATTAACCACAGACAACACTCGATTCACACTTTATTTTTTTTTTAAACATTGACATTTCTAATCCATATTGAAATAAATCTAGTAATATTAAAGTAGATAAATCTGATGTCTACAATACAAATAAATATTTATTTACATGATGTTCCTTTAATATTTTTTTTAATAAAAAAAAACAATTTTTTTATTTAAATTCTATTTTGTTGAATGAACTGTAGCAATTTAATATTTTCAAATGTGTTACATTTAAATTTTTTTATAAACATACCAATCTTAATATTGAAATGTACTGCTATTTTCAGATCTTTTGTTCTTTTAATATACAAAGTTGTGGTGAGATATAATATTTGTAATAGAACAGACTAGACGACTAGAGTGTTTGACTTATGAGTATGAATAACAAATGATGCATAATAGGTAATTGTATTTGCATAAAAATTTCATAAGTTTTAAAGCTTTCATCGCAATCATAATTACATCTGAAGAAGATTGCAGATTCCGATGAATTTGTAGAAGCAACAAAACTCCCGTACCACGCGTTAACAACAGTCCTCCTAATCAGGAATCTGAGTCCGCAATTAATTAAAAAATGGCAAACAGCACATTATAATTAATAAGTCGGTGCTGGCTCACACATGCATGTGGTGGCACTCACACGAGCGCGTCGATATCTGGTATTCGAGGAGAACATTCCGCGCTCTAATTAAAGATCGGTATCGGGGTGCGAGCCCCGGACCGTCTTATTAATTCCTAATATCTTTAATCTCGCATCGCGATCGCATTTTTCCCACGTGTGTGTGTGTGGCGAGCTAAGAATAGCCACTGGAATTAAATTACTTCAAAAATCTTACATCAAAATCTGACTACCAAAGCAATTGTTAAACTTATGCACGCGAATTAAAACTGATTTCAATAATTGATGTTCATACTTGGAAAAGGATCTTTAACGTTATTCCGGATGCAATTTATAACCACAGTTACAGAAATTACCATAAATAGTTATTGTTATCCCGTTTTACCATATTACTCTCATATCGCAATATACCTTCCTACTTTAGTTAGGTTCTTTTTTAGCATAATGTTAAAGAACAACACAAAATTTTATAAAATCTTTCACTTCTTGAGTTAAAAATTAAAATCTATCTACACCTTCACGTTAATTCCAATCACAGAAACATGAAAAGTTAAAATTTGACAACTTTTTCAAACCTCTTTGACGTTGTATCTATCACGAATAATTTTTTTCTTTGAATCCTTAAATTCTCAATAGTACTAACAACAAAAGACTAAATTTCCAAAAAAAATATGACTATTAATGTGATTAAGACATGTTTTTGTGATATCTGACGTTAAGAATTTTGTAAACTACTAAATAATTCAAAACACTATATTAACACCTAATCATTTAAAAGAAATCCAGATTTATGAAGTAACATATTACATTAAAACAGAAATCAGTGTTTGTTTCTATTTAATTTGCATATGTAAGTACATAGTACAGACTAAGAGAAAACTCGCTAAGGTGAAATATATTTATGAACTCGTCTAGAAACAGGTGGAATTCTTGAGACACTCATGCTCCATTTAGCAGCAACATACTAAATTTATGTAACAAGCAAAGTAACTCCATACTTACATCAAAGTTAAATTATTTGTAATAATTTTAACTAATACACGTCATTGTAGATAAAATCAGATGAAATTCGAATCTTCGAACGATGATAATTATTTAAAATGTAAAGTTAATCTTTTTAATTTGAGTGACAGAATCACAGCAAAGATTAATTTCATAGCAACGTAATCTAGTTACCTTGAAACAACAAAATGTTATCAGGTGATAATAACAAAAATGTTAATGTAGGTCTTTGAAATTGAAAATCTATGTTCTATTACAGCATTGAAAGGTTTATAAATAAACCTAAATAATATCATACTTCACTATACCAGATAATAACAACTTATTTCAGACGAATTTGTTTTATTACATGGTTTTAATATTTATTATCTACTTAAGGTACATAACAATTATTAGAAGTATTTCAAACATTACAAATTTGAATGGTATATTAGTGGTTTTTGAATTGCTAATATAGGCTCTTCATCGATAATGGTGGGTAACAAATTTCTTTATTTCGGAATGAAATTGTATCTTTATGTGCCACTATAGATCAGTTTAGGTTCCATAAGTAATTGTAATAATGGACTAGTGTCTCTTCCATTTCTATTCCTGATGGCCGGTTGCACTCACTGATCTCTATATAATACTAGGATAGGTATTCATATTTCGTGCCAATTGGATTAGATTCAGACCTCAGGAAAATGGACGCCATAGGCTTCACTTTTTCATAAGCTATGCCCTATCCAGAAGTATAAGTAGAGATCAGTGGTTGCACCATTATACCTTAAATTTTTAGTTTGCCTTAAATGGACAATATCACATCAGAATAAAATACCAAACGAATTATAGAACATTGCTGTCAAAATTTTGATTAGCATTTTTTTGTTTAAATGTTACTTGAAACAAGCTTTATTGGTTTAGCTGGGAATAAGTCTATGAACGCTTGTACCAGGGATGTTGTAAATAGTGAGCAAGTATAAATCTTGGGGAAATAGTGGTTAGGAATGTTGACAAGGTGGTAGACAAAGCAGAGGACAGAAGCTCGGCGAGGCTAATTACAGAGTAGGCGACAAAGCGTTGCTAATAGGCGTAGCCGCTAAATAACACGTAACATACTTGTCGTGCTACAGGGATCACTGCTGTGTAATTATCTTACAGAAATTATACCTAATGTGGAATTCATCAATTCGCAGATTACTGTAAGTTATAGGGGGAAAATTGCATAGGGTGTCAAAATTGACATCCCAATTAAAGGAAGGAATAAGATGCATTCCGTAGTAGTAAGTAAATCAAAAAAGCATTATACCTGAAATTAAATATGATTTAAAAATGTGCATTAAGGGACCTTCAGAACCTCCCAAAAAAGGATCGATTTTAAAATATGAACTTAGTTAAAATTGTTGTACGAAGGTCGATAGTGCATTGGACTTCGTCAATCACTAATACATAATAATTTGTTACAAACTGAACCGAAATAGTTGTGTGATAATGTTACATTAGGAACTGTGCATCTATGGCAATGGCTGCGTTAGGGAAGACTACATCCATGTGAAGATTTTGATAGGAAAGTAGATATATTTCCTTATCGTTACGCTTCTTTGACGAGATAAAAAAGAGAGGATTGCTTGTTGCTAAAATGTATAATTATTTTACAAATATAATTATTAATATTTAATAATAATAATAATATTATAATCCATGCACATAATGTTAGGGGTGCCGGAAATTTTGTACTGTCGATTTGGGGTGCCTTCATATTAAAAAATATGAGAACAACTGATGTAAACCATGCCAGAAGGTATAAACATCTCTGAGAAAGAAGTAAATTCCGGAATGAATCTAGTAAGTTGTTGGTAAAAGCAGAAGCAAATATTCATCGGGGTAATGCATGGCTCTGAAAAAAGAATAAGTATTGGCGATAAATAAATGAGCTGTGGGATTCGCTTGCAGTAAAAATGATGCGATTAGCGATAGTAGTTCCGCCGATGTTCCGGTTCAATATGCGCAGCAGAGGTTGGTAACGACGCCGGCCTAACTTGCTAATCTAATGGCGCGACCGCATTTAAATACCGCCGCAATATTTTAACATAATTTACTTTCAAATAATACGACATATTGATAAAACGGCCCGATACTGCAGCAGCTAAATGATCTTTCTGTTCTGTTAACGGCTAATTTATCTCAGCTCCGGTTGCTAGTTAGCCGGCTAAACGGGTAAAAGTATTCTCTGAGTGAGATACGAGAACGTGGTTCGGAAACTACCAGATACATATGTATGTATAATTTTACTGCTATATGCATACATATCTAGCCACTGTTTAACACGTACGTTGATACGTTTCTTTTTTAGTAGTAATTACACTTGTTATCATTCCTCTTATTCCCTCTATCTTCAAGCATTTTCATTTTTAAACAATATACTTACGACTACTTTTTTAATGGGTCATTATTTCTTAAGATTAAGTCAGGCTAATATCTTTTGTAATAAATATCACATACATATTCAGTTTCAGATTTAAAAAAGGATTTGTATAAGTTTTTAAAACTAAAGCAGCAAATTTATAGTACATAGAATAGGAAGAGATATACCATCAAAAATTCGTATCTATGCTTGTTATATGAGTACTATCATATTTATCTTAAACATCAAAATTATAGTAATGATAATCAATGACAAATACAATGACTTTACAAAACTTCTTAAGATTACAAATGAATTGAATAATACGATATTCCCCAATTTGTAATATGTACAAGTAGGTACGTACAATGGTACAAAATACAATTTATTATTAATGACTGATTGCAGATTGTATTCAAATTATGTATGAATCATAACGTGTGAAGTATATTAGTCATAAATAAAATTTTCCAGTTTACATTTATTTTATATTTAATAATACTGACTTTACTAACTTTAAAAGAAAGACATCATGGCTGATATTATCTAGTGTAATATAACAAGTGGTGAGCTTATTGTCGATAATATTTTCAAAATACCACAAATTTTTATATAAATTTATAAAACTAACCTACCCTAACCGAGTGTAATATAGACAAAAGGTTTATATTTTATATGAATTGTCACAAAATTATAGTTGCGATAAAAACCCACCTTACTTATTCATCATTTTTTTTAAGATTACGCCCTCAAATATAATATATTCTAATACTATCTTCAAAATTCAGTAAATTTCCCCAAATTTCTCTATTTTTCATGTTTTGCATTTCATTTTACAATAACTATTAACTGTCAAACATCTACCACAATGTACAATGTACTTTTATGATAATCAGTAATACCTACTTCAGTAGCAAGATTGGACTGAACCCACCGTGATTTTGAAAGACATTTACATATTTCTTGCTGGATAACAGCGTCTAATAAAATTTTTTACAAATTATCCGTTACTTTATTCATACTTGGAAAGACTGGGCCTAAGTTATCGTCAATAAACTTAAGTTTAAGGCGAATGCAGTTTTTGTGTGCGGTAGTTCAGGTATTAATGATGGTTGTAAGTTGAAGAGTGGATTGCAAATTGAGGAACACGGTTCAAGTTGTAAGTAATTGAGCAGTAGAGTAGTAGTGAAGACATTTCACTGTTGTGTGAACACGGGGAATCTGAGCCACACAGTCTGAGGTAATTAAAGCCGTCGTGTACATAGTGGGCCGCGATCTAAATGACTTTATTACATTTTTACGATTTCGTCACCCGGGATCTCGGCACGACATCACGAAAATGTAAAGCGACAATGATTAGCACACCGGCCACTCTGACTTAGAATCTATTGACTTAATTAGAACAGAGTGCCTACAGCCCAGCATTGCTTTGCTGTTTGTCGTGCTGCACGATCTCGCTATTTGCATATCAGGGCACGTCAGCATATACACCTCAGCTCTGTCCGTGTGTGAGTGTGTACAGACAGGGGGGTATTCGCACCCCTGGACCCGCTATCACCACTCTGAAATATTTTTATTTTGATTCTTATCACTTGTTGGTTCATTAAATATAATTAGTATTATGCTTGAGATATGTATACTGTAATAAGAATATTTGTCCTTTTGATAACCATAATTTATATCCCGAAAAGTTTATTTAAAACAGCGAATAAAAATAGTACCATTAATGATGTAGAAATAAAAATAATTAAACCAACATTGGCAACCAAGGGGTATATAACACATAAGATTATTTTAAAACAATGTATAATTTAGCATAAAGATTTTATTATAAAAGTTACTAAGAAATATAAATTAATGTAGATTAAATTTAAAATAGTCTGCGTGCGTTTATATTATCGACCATATGTGGACGTAATCTAGGACTGTAATATCTCACGCAACACATATTAAACCAGTGGTATCAAACAAAGTGTTAACAAAGCCTTGACACAATAAAATGTCACCTGTTTGACACCCAACACTCCTTCACGTCTGCAATCAGTAAACAACGTTTGCAAGAGTTATTGTTTCCACGTACAGCCTGTAAACTAGCCTGTAATTTTGCAATCTTTTTCATTTCATACCCATTTTATTTCCATTACTTTGCTGAATTCAATTTGCTACTAAACCTACTAAACGTGCTATGCCACAGAAGTAGCATGCGGTTACATTTTTTAATACTGACTTCATAGATTTATTTATTTATTTATTGTGTAAGGGAAGCTTACAGTTACCCAATTACACGATATATGAAATACAACAAAAATTACCATATAAAAGACACTATATGAAACTAAGTACAAATAGAATATTTAATATAAAGAACTCAGTAACATGACGAAAAAGAGTAAATTTAGTAATGAAACATGTATTTTATTTAAGATTAAATTTTCTAAAAAGAACATGAACTTACTAATATTTTCTTTAAAACGTATGGAAGACTTAGGAGTTCACACTTTGTATCACAATTAGAGTTACTGGCTTGAGTCCAAGACGTTTCAATTAAGTAATATTTTTAAAGTACTAGGCATAGTTGTAGAACAAGCTTCATTTTCAAATGATTTATTCGCTGATTTAGTATCATTCACCTAAAAGCTATGCGTTTTAAAAGAGGATGGTTAAGATTCAAAAAGACACAAACTTGTAGCTTTTATTGAAAGTATGTTCCCTTTTATGTTGTTCTTGAAATAAAGTAAATATTGTGAGCAGCGATAAGATAGTTTTGCTTGGAAAGGAATTCCAGTAAATAGTGAAATAGCTAATTGCATTAGTGGATTTATAATTATTGTGTTGGGTGTTAGATGGTGAGCGGATAGTGCAGTGCTTGAGCACGTGTAGGTTTGTTTTGTTTGGTGAGCAAGGCTTCATTAAGACGGCTGTTGTCGCGGTATCATGTCTCGCGAGGCTGAGGTGGCCAGCACCCCTGCTCGGACACACACATACGCGCACAACCTGTTCTCTTCACCGCTTCACGGCGTCCTTATCGATTGACCCTCGCTCGAAACCATAACTCATTGCGACTATCTTTGTTCTGTGCCCGTATTTTATTCATGTTTTGTACGAGATTGATATCTGGTGGTGCGGGCACTCTCTTCGGTGGTGGACCGGCGGAGATCGCATCGGTTCTCTTCTCTCCTCGTCCTCGTTGCAGCCGATTCCAAGTAAAATCCTCGCGCTCTTTCTCGCTTGTTCCGAGGTTTTCGCTTATCGTTGTGTGTTGTCTCTCACCAGCGCTGCTCTGCCTTGCTCTGATTATATACTGTCTTTCTCGTTCTGTGCCTGTGATTGTTGTCTTCCTTCGCAGTCTTGTTGCTCTTGCTTGCATACTTATCATACTGATATTCAATTTATGCGCATGTGAAAACGTTCCTTTTTGGAAAGATTATAATAAAATAACACTGAGTGGTGTGTTTTGTTGCAGGAGAGGACGAGGAATGGGGTAGCGACGAGACGGAGGCGACGCCGGACAGCGATGTGTCGGTGAAAGCGTCGAGTTCGCCCCCGCCCGCGGCCGAACCTGGGGCGTCCCCGGCCACGTCGGCGGCCGGCGAGCCCGAGGAGACGACGCCGAAGTTGCGGGTGAACCCTAACCTGGGCACGGACCCCGCAGTGCGGCACACACCCACACCGCAACCCAAGACGGAAAATGCGGCGCCGTCGCCCACGCCGAGCGCCGAGTACCTGGCGTCGCTGCAGACCGCGCTGGCCGGGCGCTACTTCCCGCTGCTGCCGGCCGTGGCGCTGCCCGAGGCGGCGCGCCCCGCGCCCGAGCCGGCCGACGCCGCGGCGCGCCAGCTCACCGTCCCCGTCTTCGTCTGCACCCCCTGCGGCATCAGGTTCTCATCTCTCAGTACATTAGAGGCACATCAGACGTACTACTGCTCTCACCGGGTAGCGAAACCCACTAGTGATGCCGAAGAAGGCAAATCTACAGGTGGAACTGATAGCAACAGTGTGAACGAGGACGGAGCTAGCTCGGAAAGTGCAGCGAAAGCTCCAAGAACTGGGAAACAATATGCTTGTACACATTGTTCGTACAGTGCTGACAAGAAAGTGAGTCTGAACCGACACATGCGCATGCACTCGGTGTCGCCGGGACCCAGCCCCGCGCCCGTGCCGGTGGCCAACGGCAGCGAAACTCCCCAAGATCTGGCGGCTCAAATCCAGGACCGGTACTGTGCGGACTGTGACATCCGCTTCAGTTCCTTAAAGACTTTCCGTGCTCACAAGATGCACTACTGTAGTACGCGACATATCGTGAAGCCCGCGGCCGGGGTACCGCCTACCAAAGCAGCGTCCAGCTGCACCTCCGGTTCCGGCCCGGCTTCCCCGACTGAAAGTTCTGCCTGCCGGACGCCGCCGTCGCCGTCGTCAGCCGCGGGCGTCCAACAGCCCCTGCTTGCGTTACCGACCAACCCCATTTTAATAGTTCCGTACTCTCTTTTCCGAGGAGCCAGCTTTTTACCAGCTCCAAGTGTTCCTGGACTACCAAATCCAGAAGCTCCGTGCTTCTTAATGCCTAATGGGACTCTACAACCTATGACTCACGCTATGACATCAAGTACTTCCACCGCAGTTCAAACTTCAGTTGAAGTTTTGAAAGCAGCCAATAAAATAAAAGAACCAACTACTCCGCGAGATCCAGGAGCTCCATTAGATCTAAGTGTTAGACGAAGTCCAGAACTACGTGATTTAGTTATAGACATGGGAGATGAACAAGAGAAAGAAAATAGAAGATCTCCAACTCCAGAACAGATAGTTTGTGCACCATCCCTTCCTGGTTCTCCTCCTTTAACTCCTTCCCCTCGACCTGTTAGTGTGTCTCCTAAACGAAAACACCACGAGTCACGAAGTAACAGCCCTAGACTGTCTAGATCTACTCCAAAATCTAACTCTGATGTTGAAAGTAACTCTGATAGTAAAACTCCTTTACCTCCAAATCCATTACACGCTTACGCCATTCCTCCAGCTGCAACTCTCCATCCCTTGTTAATGCGTCCCTTGATCAACACTGAACTGGCATTAAGAATAGCAGCTGAATTGCCAGCCATACAACCATCTCCTCAAGTTCTTGTTAAGCAAGGAGTATCCAAATGTAAAGAGTGCAATATTGTATTTTGTAAGCATGAGAACTACATTGCACATAAGAAGCACTACTGCTCCGCCCGTCTGCAAGACGAGGAGGGAGGCACAGCGTCGGGAAGTCCCCCAGTGAGTCCGACCAACAGCAACGGCAAGAGCAGCCCAGCTGCGGGCCAATACCAACAGCTCATCTGCCTGGCTTGTGGAATCAAGTTCACTTCGCTGGACAACCTGACGGCTCACCAGCAGTACTACTGCTTGAAGAGGAACGAGATAGCGAAGATGCCGGAGATAGAGCTGCGGCGATGTGGGAAGTGTAAAGGCGTGATGGAGCCGGGGCACCAGTGCGTCGCCGCGACCTCCGCGGGGTTGAAGTGCCCGTGCTGCGATGTGATAAGCCCGACTGCGAGCGCAGCACAGCGCCACCTCGAGACCCACTCGGGAGTCAAGGCCTACCGGTGCACCATCTGCCGCTACAAGGGCAACACGCTCAGAGGGATGCGGACCCACATTCGCATGCACTTCGACAAGCGACCCGCAGACTTACAGGTAAAGAATTTTTTCTCAAATATATTAACTTTCCCAACTAGCAATCAGCAAATTTTTAATAAACTATATCATTAATTACAAAGATTCGTCACATGTTAATGATTTCGTCAAATTCCTTTCAATTGCTAAAATTGATCATCCGGTAATTGGTAACCACATTACTACACCCTTTCTTAACGTAACCTTCAGACGAATTATCTGTTTCCATTGTAACCTTCACATAGATGCACTGTTTCTAACGTCACCTACTACGACATAACTACTTTGGTTCAGTTTGTTTAAAGTACATACGTGTTAGTAAATGACGATCAGGGTTCCCATGACTAAATGGTTCATTATTATTTGCAGGAACTGAAATACATAACTTATATCATGGACGACGAATCAGTGGAGACTTCGGTAATCCCAGCACCGACTGTCCTAGCGACAGTTGGGAATCCGCCTCCCCCGCAAGAAAGTAGTGTATCCTCCCCAGGCTCCGAGGACGGGCGTGGAGAACGTCTCCACCACTGCGACTCGTGCAACTACAGCTCCAGCTACAAGGGAAACTTGCTGCGACACATCAAGCTGGTCCACTCAGGAAAACCCGCCGAAAGCGAGGACAATGTCTCCGTCAACGGAACTGACGAGAAACCGCCAAAGTCCATGCCGATCCTCGACGAAGAAGAAGTGAAGATCAAACAAGAGGCGCCTGAAGCTGATGTGGACGTCGTGGAAACAAGCCAAGACGGCAGTAAAGAACCTGAAGTAGTCGTCACGCCAAAGGAGTTCACCAACCGAGCGGAGTCAGAAGCAGATATCTTAAAAGAAGCTTCTAGAGCTGGACCAAAGTATTGCAAATCGTGCGATATCTCATTCAACTACTACTCTACTTTTATTGCGCATAAGAAGTTCTACTGCTCTAGCCATGCCGGAGAGTTGCCAGGCAACGCAGCCAACAACAACAATAACAACAACCACGCGGGGAACCGAGCAGCCGAAACATCCGTCTTATAAACACTTGTTTCGTTATTGCTAGTTTACCGCATGCAAAATCCAAATTTAATGGATTCAGAATCGAATCATTTTGTAAATTTTATGATCTGTAATGTGTCAAAATGTGATCTGATCTCGAAATGAAGAAGGATCTTAAAGAGGAATTTGTCTTTAAAAGGCGATGAGTAGAACCTAGAAAGGTTTATTTTATGTTAAGCCATATATGATGGTGCCATTTATTTTGATAATTTAGTTGTTATATCGATAGATTTGGTTCGATTCTGAATGCAGATTTTCGTATGGGACTTAGCGTATGTAGTTGTGTGTTGAAGGAACATATACCAATAATGTCTCTTCCAAATTCTATTTATGGTGATTACTGGAAATCTCTCCCTATTCGAATCAACACCGCCAATCAATTCATCGTATACGTGTAACTGTGGATATGCAATATATTATTAACTAATCATTGATAAATAATTGAAACATGTTATGTAGTGATCTTAGTGGTTCTCACGCATACGCGTGTACATATAGCATAAGGTGTGTGCGTGTTTTGGTTACCCACTTTTTTTTAAGTTAGTCCTGAATTTTATTATTGATAAATAATTGTTTTGTATAAATCAAAGATTTTATTATTTTCATATTTCTAAGTTTTTTGTGTAAATGTAACGATTTATTACAAATTCTTGAATGCCAAAGCATCGGATAGAATCTTTCTGAGTTGGAAAATTCTTTTTTACACTCATTTTAATGAACAGCTCACCAAGTGAGAACGTCTCGAATATTGTTAAAAGGAACTTGATATACTTTCTCTCAATGTGTTATTCCTTGATTTTTATTCTGCTTGTCTTGTATCAGTTGTGTAACTTACTGTGGGGCTACATGCCTGCATCAAACCCTTCTTGGAGACAATAAATTATTTATTTGTAAACCTTTTACTCTTTCTTCCTTCTTATTTCTTCCTGAAGGGGTCATTGCTCTCAGTCTTCAGCGTACGAGTCATATCTACACTCGTCTTCTACACTGTGTGCTTAGAGTAAGTATTCAAAATATATTTTATTTAACTTATAAACTTATAACTTAAGAACCATCATTTCTAGTTATTGTTTATTCACTAGGGAAAAGAATTTTTACAAGTTAATAACTTATTGTACAAGTAACTAACCTATAAAACTTACAAGTTAGCTATCACTTTTGTTATTGTTTTGATTCAACATTAGTAACTGCCAGGATTTGGGTATAATTTTAATTTTATAAACAAGTAAATAACAATAAACTATTGTACAATATACGCAAGGTAAAAAAAAAATATCGTCTATATGGTTCGCTAGTCATCTCTTATCAATAGTAAAACCGGTTTACCGGTTTCAGGATATTAAGCTTTTGTTTACATAGGCAAAAGTAAGCAGGCTAACTAAGTCAAAATTGTATAACGTGTAATTTGGCAAGTCAATATAGAAATTAAAATTTACCATACATAATTGGCAAAATAACATGGAACGTATCAATCCAGACAGACTTGACCACGAAAACGTTACTCACAAGAGAATTTTATAAAATAATATTTATTAATAACTTGGTAAACTATTGAACAAACTACGGATGTTATGAATCATACCAAGCCTTAAATGTCTTAAAATCCTCGCTCTCCGAGCTCAGAATTCTATTGACATCTGCGGCGGTTATGATACTCATAACTATCCTAGATATTATAATAGCTATTATTTCAATAGTCAATTTGAAACCTAGGCCTAGTTTTATTACAGATTATAAACAAACATTGAACAAACCACGAATGTTACGTATTATACCAGACAATAGATATCTTAAAATCCTAGCTCTCCAAGTTCGGAATTCAATTGACATCTGGTATACTAGGTACGGTAATAGCTATAACAAATATGTTCAAATTCAACACAATAAAGAATATAATTTGATAATTTTTAAAGACAGTGATTTTTAGTCATATTTATATTCCAATAAACGCAATAATAAATTCAAATTAACAATGTTATTATCCATACTATTAGCATTATTAACAATTCATTTCAATTGACATATGCGGTGATGATACTCATAACTATCCTGAGTATGTTAAAAGCTATTACCTTGCTAATAATGTAAATTACTATAATACGTAAATAAAATCGTATTTGATACAAAATATGTGAAATAGAATCGTAATACTTTCTTTTAATAAATAATTAATGTGAACCGAAAGTCAGTAAATATTATTTACTGACTATTTTGCTATATATTTTTCAATTAAATGATTTAAAAAAAATTCATGCTTTAAATTGTGAAGCAAAATTCCGAAAGAAGGAAACAAAATACAAAGTTGGTGTACCAGGTGTAAATCCTATAGTTTATTAAGTTTAAAATACATGGCAGTGTCGGTTAAAAAAGTAATGAGTAGGATCCTGTTGCATTCCGACAAGAGCATTAGCAAGTCCCAGCTGAACGGCATTGGCAGTGCGAGAAGCATGGCGTTGCAGTACGTATATGTAGCCCCGGAGAACTTACCATGCTGTGTGCATTTCATTTATCGAATCTCGGTAATCTGCGTTCGCCGGCTGCAGCTAGATTCGCCACTCCAGTGCGACGCCGAGTACGCCGACTTATTTATTGTTAAGTTATGCAAATGATTGTTGTATCTAAGCACGATACCAGGCGGCAGCACCGGCGTCCTGACTCGCGGCGATACGGCACGGAGTGCACCCGTCTCTCTCGCACACCCAACACACCTGATAAATGACGAGGATGGAGATAGCCGGATGGTGATTTTAAATTTCACGTTTGTTTTTCTAGTTATATACATACACACTGTGTTATCGCACTCCGAATGGAGTTGTGGAAATGTCTCTGCAAATTTCACTTCTTTCAATTCATTATGCTGTCTGGATGGATTTACCTGCACTCCATCAAACCTTTATAAATAACATGATTTATTGCACTAAATTATTATGTAAACGACCTGAATATTCAATGAGATCTATAGTTCTTTCCCTCGTTATTAGCAGTGTAATTTATTATAAATATTACATTTCGTTACTTTCAATGATTATAATCAGTATCCAAATTGTAAAGATAAGTTAAAGATTATTGCAAAAATTAATATTATTAAACATCACATATACTGCCACAATCGTTATAAGTACATAAATTTCTGATATTGTACTAAAAAGTACCAAATTAAAGATCAGTTAAAGATTATTAGAAAAATTAATATTATTAAACACAACATATACTGTCACAATCGTTATAAATAAATAAAATAAATAAATCGATCCTTTGAAGGACACAAAATGATACCGATCCGGCTCATATTTGGTATAGGTACACATACTTGGTACTTGAGGCTAACAACTTTCAAGTAAAATCCACCGAGGCATTAATAGGAGAGTTATTTAATAATAAAAATTTAATTAGCAGATTACGTAAGAATTATGCACCTTATGAAAATTCTGACACCGGATTCGAAATCTACAAGGTCGAATTAGGGGTATGACATTCTAAAAATAAGCGATTTAAATCTTTGTAATTAAATAACTCTCTTATTTTCAACCCCTTGGTGAATTTGACTTCAGATGTTGTTAGCCCCATGTACCTAGTATGTGTATACCAAATTTGAACCGGATCCGTTACAAAAAGTGTTTTCGGAGTTTTTTAAGATGCAACTAATTAATGAAATTAAGGGAAAAAAGTATGGTATTATATGGAGTAAACCGTGAAACTCACGAATCCGTTGTCCGTTTTGTGCGCCAACCCCTAGTTTAAGGGTAATTCACGTTTCCCCTCGAATTAAATTTTAGGCAACACCCAACACGACTTTGTGTCACCAATACATAAATATAGGAGTTATAAATACTTGTATTCTACAATACTATAAGACACGAGAAAAATCTGAAACGTATTATGTAAGTTTCTAATACACTTACAGATTCATAAACAATAAAGGGTACAATATAAGGGTGGATTACAGCATTTAAAATATAAAATATAGAAGTTATGAGATGTCAATGTATATTACCTAGTTTCAGTTAGAGAAAAACGTGAAACTTGGGAATTGTAAGATATATTTAATAATTTATATATAGACAAAATATCATCGTACAATAATTATAATGCATATTTATTCTGTTTATACTGTAATTTATCATATACATATTATTTATGTAAACACCATATATGTCATATTCTTAATTCGTCCTGATAGATTCCGAATCTGGTTTTCAATAGTTCTTACGTAATCTGCTAATAAAATCTTTATTATTAAAAAACTCATGTACCTAGTATATATAATTTAAACACGATAGTGTAATATTAAATTTATTATCATTTAGTGTACAATATACGACATGTAAAATATTTGTGAAAGCAATATTCAGAATATTTGAAAACAAATACTTAAATATAGGCATTATAGTTATACGATAAAAGGAAGTTGATATGTTATTTTAGCAAGTTTTAGGAATATAGAAATATGGAATTAGTTTAACACCCTCATATTTATTAAATTTTATTCAAAAGGTAAGTTACTGAAACATACTTGTAATCATTTATTAATATTTATAATAATATATACCTACATTTTATGATAGTCTATTTAGAGATTTGTTTAAAATGTCGGCAGTTTGTGTTGTAGTAATCTGGTGGTGGTGGTCATGAGTCACAAAATTCTCACATTTCTTTAAAAGCAATAAGAAGAATGGAGCACAAACCCATTGAGGCAATTGTGCGAAGCGAGCACTGGATGTCCTGTGCATACAAATGCGTCAATTCGTTAGAACCTTGGCTGTCGCTTCATTACCTCAATCAAAATAGGAAACAATTACCTACTGGACACTACTGGCCCCCCTGTTTTAACAAATTGCCCGGCTAACAACCCAGGAGCCCGAAGAAGTCCGTCAGTGCGAGGTTTACTCCGTGTCGCACAGGATCTCAGGAATAGAAGCCATTGCTGGAGAATGTAAATCAGTGACGAGTTGCATTTTGCGAGTGGGATTTGTTAGTGTTGGCATCTGTAGCGAAGATGGAGGTAGGAACTATTTTCTTATGATCATTCTTGAAGAGTATGATGCACCATCACTGCATCACCTCATTTAAAAAAAATAATGCTTTTATATATCCCTAATTTAAATATTTAATATTCTTTGAAATCAAATTATTTTATTATTTTTTTCTCTTATTTTAAATTTTATCTTATCTTATTTTAACAAATAACTCTTATCTATAAATAAAATAAACTACTGCAGTTTATTCTTTGATAGTAATGTCAAATAAAATTAATCTTAAACATAAAAAATACATTTAAAGTTTACTTATTTTGCAAATTGTCTTGATCAAAATAAGTCAAAAAAATTTCATAACTTAATCAAAAAAAATAAACAATTTGTTGTCTGTTCACAAAGTATCTTGTCTGGAATAGAAGACTGCTTTCGTGTTAAATTTTCCAATGCTGACCTTTGCTGATGAAACCAAAACTACCTGTAGCTTACTTCTTCACGTGCAAAACGAAAGAAATTGGTAGTGGCAGCCTGTGCAGTGTGCAGTGTTTCCTGTAACAATATTAAGAAAATTAGCGCACAAGGATGATAAATTCGCGCGTTAATAAATTTAAAAACTAAGTGATACATTGACAAATTAACGACCATGCATTTGTGCACAAAACTAAAATTTAAGTTAAAATTATTATTATTTTTATTATTGATTATTAATGTTTTGTGTGCTCCAAATTGAATACCTATAAAAATACTCGACGAAATCGTAGCTTACCTATTTCTAAATTCTTAATTGCATTTACGATCTTTATCTTTATAAATGTATTTTCAAAAGTACATATCTCCTTTTATTAAGGATAGGATTGAGGCATCTTATGAACTAAAGAAATTTTGAGTTATAAAAACTATTTTATGGACGCTAAGGAATTGGAAAGCAAATTATTTTTGTACACCTCTCTTTTTGATTGTAATCGGTATTGCCAAAAGGGTACTATGCTCAAAAGATTTTATATTTTTTAACAAAAAGATCATACATTGGTGCAAAACATTTCTACGTTATCAATTCACAATAGTATCAGTAAAGTCGTTTTAACGACGAAGTTAAACAGATTTAGTAGTTCTTGAAAATATTGCCACATGGTAACATTATCCATGTGCTTTTCCCCCAGTTTTCCTTAATTGGGAATGTTAAATAACAATAGCAGAACAGTGATTTAAATCAATGATTAAAAAAAACAATTTGATTTAAATCAATGAAACCCTGATTATATGTTAATTTGTTTTCTTATTTACTCTCCAGTGGTTCGAAACCAGTTTTCCGTGAATCTAGAAAAAATGTGCAGAATTTTTTGTTTATCTAGTTGAAATATGTTCCAAAACATATATTTTTAATTATAATTCTTCGGCGAGTTATAGCGAATTTAGAGTTAATCCACCTTAAAATTTTGAGGGTTGTTTATTATTACTTAGTGATTTATTGTGGCGCTATAATGTAGAATAACTACCCCCGTCGTCGCTCTTCCGTGAAAGCCATAAAGCCGGAGCTGAAGCGAGGCAACTGGGCCAACAAGACGGAGTTCATCCTGAGCTGCATGGGCTACGCCATCGGCATCGGCAACGTGTGGAGGTTCCCGTATCTGTGCTACCGCAACGGAGGAGGTAAATCTCCGCTGCAGCCAATCACGGCCCCAGCGCTTATTAATGCAAATAGCCGGCCGTGACGGCAATGATGAACTGGTGCTTGCAGGTGCCTTCCTCGTGCCCTATCTGCTCATGCTCGGGCTCTGCGGCATCCCGCTCTTCTTCATGGAGACCACGCTCGGACAGTTCGGAAGCACAGGGTGTATTACTATCTTTAGAATTAGTCCGCTCTTTAAAGGTACAAGCACAAATATATTTAAACAGCTCCGATTCTTTTACTAATATAGAGCAATAGGATATGAGACTAAATTTTGATTTATACATATGTATCAGGAGTTTATTTTATCAGTAAACATACAGTAGTTTCATTACCATAGTTACAGAATGATAGCAATGTATTAAAGCGTTTATTTTATGATTAAACATAGGGAATACTTCTCAGTCTTGTCACAACATCATTCGGACACAACTTCAAATATATGTATTTATTCAGTTCGAAATGATTTGAGTTTTACAATGTCCAATGGAAGAACGAGAAAACATTAAAAATCAGAAAAATTAATAATTATTACATTATAAAATAATACTTATTTATGGTACAAGTGTGTTACATTACAGATGTCACGTGGAAAAAGTTTAGCTCACGAGGCCGTTAGGCCGAGTGTGGTATTTTTTCAAGTGACTTAGATAATTAACACACGTTTGCCATACAACATTTTATCCAACACATTTTAATCATTGATATAAAAAACATATAAGATTTTTGACAGATGGAATTTCGAATTGACATTTAGGAACAAAATAGTATAGAGAAGGTTTTATAACGTAGTTACTATGATACGAACCAAAAAACAGTGAGCTAATATATTTAGCTCACTAGTGACTTATGACCTACTTTATTTACCTAAAAACAGCATACTTATATCGTTATAATTACACAGTGTTGGATAAAAAAATTAACTTCAACGTTTCTATGCAATACCACATAACCATATTCGAATGAATATTTTCGCATGCGTGTAATCAAAGTATTTGACTTCTAGGTTGCCAAATATCACCACAAATCTTCCTCTGTATAATTTAGAAATGCTGATAATCATCAACAAATATTGATAATTCCACCAAACTACTGTTATCTTTGGAACTATATAATATACTTAATCCTTTTTATGTTAGTGGCTAATTCCTTTTATAAATCTGAATATAAATGTTTAAACATAAATGAATGATTTTTAATTTTAAATTAATATTTAATAATTTTTATTCTAGGTTTACTCATAAAATAAAAAAATTACATACCCGTTTTTTTTAAAAATCGATTCATTATAATTATTAAAACTAACATTTATTTTCCTAAACTAAGCAAGAAAAAATGTGCTTCGTTAATCCCTGAACTGAAAATAATAAAACCTTGGTTTATTCCTTTAAATAACTATTACAATTCTTATAGAGATAAAAAGGTTTTCTCTACTAACACGGTTTCAAATTTTCCCCAGCCCTTGATACTCATTTCAATATTAATATTTTTGTTTAGGAGCTGGATACGCAATAGTAGTGCTCAATTTTATATGTACCATGTACTATAATGTGGTAATATCTTACCCGTTGTTATTTTTGGTAAATTCTTTACGCTCAAAACTACCGTGGGTAGACTGCACAAATGAATGGAACACCGAAAACTGTTTAGAGGTACTTCTAATTTTATTTTTGAGAACAAATAGTTAATTAAGTTTTAGTTAGGGGGAACAGAACATTCTGTAAACGAAACCTTAGAAAATTTAACTGGCAGCAGAAGAATGAAAACACCTGCAGATGAATTTTTCCAGTAAATATTTTCAATTATTCTGTTTATTATTTTATATAGTAATATTTTTTCAGTAATCATATTTTGCAAATATCAGATGGAATTGAAAGTCCGGGAGGAATAGTGTGGCCCCTGTTCATATGCAATGTGATCTCTTGGGTTGTGGTATACGTTTGTATTATGAACGGAGTGAAATCTGTAGGAAAAGTTGTGTACTTTACAGCAACATTTCCTTTTATTATTTTGTTCATTTTGTTGATAAGAGGAGTGACGTTGCCTGGTGCAATGAAAGGAATTGTATTTTATATTTATCCCGAATGGCAGCAACTTACTAATTTGAAGGTAATAAGATGTACAATGTCGGAAACAGTTTGATTTTTATTGTTTTAGGTATGGGCAGACGCAGCTATACAAATATTCTTTTCTCTTGGGCCTGGGTGGGGAGGAATTGTAAATATGGCCAGCTATAACGACTTCAGGAATAATAATAGAGGGTGAGATATCATTTATTTATAGGAGCCACGTAAATAATAATCACACATTGTTGACGTCTAAGGTAGTTGCGATTTTACACACTGAAATATTGTAATGCTAGAACGTGCTCCCTGTATATAAAAAGCGAGCTGAAAGAAACAGTACATAGGGATATTTTTTTTTTATTTTACATGAAATAGAGAAAATTGTGTAAAGCTTTGCAAAGCTGTTTGGCAACCAAATTCGCATTTATACTTTTTCATAAACGTAGTTCGAAACTTTTTGAATGGACTATACGACAAGAACTCAGACTTAGGTGCCGTGTCTCTCAACTTGAAATGACGATGCTATATTCCAGAATTACTATATTACAGTCCACTAAACTAATTTAGCTTTTAGAGATTATTAACAAAAAAGATGTGTTTTAATAATAAAGAGTGCGTACAAAAGGCTACTTACCGCAATTTATCATTTAATGAAGTCTTGTAGAAATACAAATTTTTGATAATTTCATGACAATTGTGGAAATCCAGATGAAGATCGAGGAAATGATTTAGGGAACTTTAGAAGATAGAATGTGATGGTTAGATAAATAAGAGGTGGAAATCTAGGTGAAGATCAAAGAAACAGTTTAGGAAACATTAGGGGATAAAATCCACGTGATGGTCAGGAAAATCAGGGGTGTAAATTTATAAAAAGGTAGAGGAAACAGTTTAGGGAACTTTAGGGAGTAAAATCCACGTAACGGTCAGGAAAATCTGAGGTGAAAATCCAAGTGAAGATCGAGGAAATGATTTTGAGAACATTATAGATACTAGACTCCGTATGATGGTCTGGAAAATCAGGAGTGGAAATCCAAGTAAAGATCGTGGATACAGCTTAAGAAACTTTAGGGGGTAAAACCACGTGAGGGTCAGGAAATTTAGGATTTGAAATCTAGGTGAAGGTGATGGGCCAAAAAATTACATCGCTCTGTTTTATTAAAGGCGCAGTAAAGTACAACTTATCACACTTATAATGTATATAACTATTGCTTCTTTCGAACGAATGATATCTGTTTTATTAAGGAATTGAAGATGTCGTTCATTCTTCACTAGATTGAAAATTTTAAGACTCAAACTCTGGATTACTTTTTAAAAATTTATTAGTTATTAATGTTATTATTTATATACTTAACTTTTCAGGGATTCAATTTTCGTCCCTCTGCTGAACTGCGGCACGAGCATCTTCGCGGGTTTCGTCGTCTTCTCCGTGATCGGCTTCATGTCCCACGAGACCGGTCTCCCGGTGTCCACCGTGGCTACCGGAGGGCCGGGTCTGGCGTTCGTCACGTACCCCGAGGCCATCTCCATGCTGCCGTGGCCCCAGCTCTGGGCCGTGCTCTTCTTCATCATGCTCTTCCTCCTCGGCCTGGACAGCTGCGTAGGTGGTGACCTGACAGAGAGAGAAGAGAGGTTAATTGGTGGTTTAGTTTGTGCAGATTGAAGCTATCATATCCAGTGTCATAGACGAGTATCCCAAGCTGAGAAGGCATAAGAAGATGGTTGGGTTTATGAGCTGTTTTATTATGTTTCTAGGGTCGATCTCTTGCGTTACTAATGTAAGTATGAAAATAGGAAACATCTTTCTATCTTTATTTTTGTAAGTAACTTCAGTAATAATATTACTTTGTGTGCGTTTTTAGGGAGGCATGTACATTTTGCAATTGCTAGATTGGTACGCTGCGTCCATTTCAGTGATATTGATATGTTTGGTAGAAGTAACTATCGTAGGCTGGACTTACGGTTGTCGCAGATTTGTAAGTGACTTAGAGTTCATGATACAGGAAAAAGTACATTGGTGGTGGCCACTTTGTTGGAAATATATCACACCAATTATACTTGCGGTAAGAAGTTTTCATTTTCTAATTTAAAAATCTGATGTGAACACACAACTGGATATTAATTAATCTAACATATGTATGTATACATTTGTAAATCGTACGAGAAAGAGATAGCGAATAAAAGTATCTATGCTAAGTGTATAAAGACAAAGATGCAAGATAAATATTTAATAATTCTTACAACAGAAATTGATAACGTGAAGATCAACTGCGGGAAATGGAGTGTACATACATATATAATTACTGGCTATAGGGATGGTTAAAATGGATATATCCGTTAAAATTTTCGCGATTACTTTAACTTCGTACAAGGAAATAAAAATATAGGTTTTTATTTCACGATAGTATTACTTTGAGTAGAAACTTTCAAAATCAAATATCTAATTTCTCTTTATTTGTATTTATTCATAGTAATACTTGACTGTTATTATTATTGTTTATTTTTTGTAGTTTATTTTTGCAACAACAATCCTCTTCAATACTCCGATAACTTACAACGGCGTCGTATACCCCTCATGGTCTGTCATACTAGGCTGGTGTTCCTGTGCCCTTTCCATTACGTGTATTCCATCTTACATGATTTACAAACTTTTACAAACTCCGGGAACTTTCATACAGGTACATTGAATTAATAAAAAATAAATATATTTTACCTTTACTCATTTATTTAGCGACTGAAAACTTCTATCAAAGCCACTCCTGATTGGGGACCGGCGGAAGAAGAACACCGGAAAGCTTGGCTTCTGTTGAAAAACAACAAAGAGGGCGTTCTACTAAACGATAAAGCATGATGTATATTGTAATAAATAGGAATGTTTATAATAGAAAATATATTTGTTATATTTAATAATACGAAAACAAATGACAAAATTATTTCTTTTTTCCCTTTCCCTTAGCTTTTTTAGCAAATTCTTGAACTTGTCCACAACGTTTTAAACCAAAACCAACATGACAGGTCAGTTTAGTAGGAACTGGTGGTTTTTCTTCTTTACCTTTTCCTTTTCCTTTTCCTTTCTTCCCTTTCCCTTTTCCTTCGCTGTACACTTCAGGCTGAAACAACAAGCATAAAATTACTTATGGACAAATATAATTTTTACCTCTCGCCTCTTAGTAAGAGAGGTATTCGAATCATGCTAAAAATTGGTTAGTAAGTTTTCAATGGATAAGCACGTTTTGAATTGTTTGTTGTTTTTCCGTGTGTGTGGATAGACAGATGGATGGACATTGTCGTAAAGATTACTCAAATACTATAGACAATAAAAAAAGTTAAAAATTCGGATATAACATTCTGACACTCTAAATTAGATCTGACTAGATTTTGGTGTTAACCGTGCAACCAGATGAGATGTTTATGTGGTGAAATATCCTAATTCATTAGGAATAAAAGACAGTTTTTGTAAATAATAATTTAATATTATGTTCATGCAAATATTAATAAAAAGTGTAAAGAAGATAGGTGTAACATCAGATTTTTAATTTTACCTTTAAACTTCCTTCAACTGCAATGGCATGTTTTCCTACTACCGGAAAATCAGCCCATACAAAATCAACATACTGGTCACTCCAGTTGACCGATCGTAGATCACAAAAAAATGTCGCAAATGTTGATCTTTTTAATATTATTTCTTCCTTTACTTCCGCTTCACCCTTACCTTTCTTTTTACCTTTCCCTTTTTTCTTCTTACCTTCGTCAAAAATCTACAAACGCGTTTATTTGAAATATAACGAAATTGTAAAATTTAATAAATTTTTACTTGGTGATACATTATTCTAACTTTGACTTTACTTCGAAAAGTATCTCTTAAAAGTTTCACCCTATTATCAGGAGTTGGTATAGTAATAGCAGGATTGTTGAATTTGATGATTTTATTCCAATCTCTTGGTTCTGTTTTGAACCCCTTCATCTTTTTGTACGTTTCCTGATCGTATTCGTTCGGTAAAGCATATAAACCTTTTCCTTTAGCAGGCTTGGGTAGCTTCACCTTTGATGATTTTTCTGAACTCTTTTTGCTTTTTTTGCCTTTACTTTTTTTATCCTTTTTGTCTTTTCCTTTCTTGTCTTTTCCTTTCTTATCCTTCCCACCTTTTCCTTTCTTGCCCTTTTCTGGAACTTCTTCTACAGGTGGTGGAGGTGGTGGGGGTGGCTCTGGTAATTTTATTTTTTCCATAACTGGAGCTTCAATTTCCAGATGAAACGAATGTGCAATACTTTTCTATTTTTAAAAATAAGTTTAATAAATTTTAATGGTACAAATTTAATTCGTGGCAATTTTAAAAATAAAAAGCATTTTGAAAAATTATTTGAAAAGCGTACAAGAAAAATATTTCAAAAAAATTTCGGTTGCTCATCTTTTATTTCACTTACAAAAGTTTTATGTATGATGTGACTTGATAATAAGAGAATATTTTATACCATAAACAAAATATGTTTGAGTAAAGAAACAAAATTAAAATAATTGTCTTACTCCTTTTGGTGGAGGCGGTATTCCAATTAATCTATAACAAGTGAATATCAATCCACTCAAATTTTCTCTTTCCTTTAAACAACATCCATCTAATTCTCTATCCTCATCCAAAATTTCAGTATTATCCAAATACAACAATTGAGGTAACTCGAATAAAACTTGTTCCTTATAAGTTTCATATGCCTAACAATATCCCAATTTGAATATTGGATTTGAAAGGGTGAAAAATACTCACATAACATGGATTGCCCTCTAGTGACAAACAAGTCAACCTCGGCAACCCCTTCAGATGAGAGAGAACTTCATCCAAGTCCAGAATATCGTTTTCCGCTAAATCTAGACTGTGTAGCTCGTTGAACCTGCCGCTACCCGCCAACAGATGGCTGCCCGAGTCTGCAAAACATACAAACCATTAGTTTAAATGAATTTCATTGATTTTAATTAATACTGTAAAGTAATTAATCAAGTTTCTTAATTAATATATGATATTTATTTTGCTCCGATTATATCTCGCAAATCGGGTAAAATAGGTTGAAAGATTTAATTATGTAAATTGATAAGGTTTTGTTTTGTGTTTCAATTAATTGGCAAATAGGGAAAGACTTATTTGGTTGAGGATCAATTGTTTTCAGTATTTACATACAGATAAACTTTTAAATTACAATGTATTTGTTTTTAATTTCGTATTTATTCCATTTTCTATTTAATTTGTATATTAAAATGAAATTCCATTAATTTAATTGAGATATATTTATTTTGATATGAGTTTAATTGAAATATTACATATGTAATCAAGTTTTTCTCACACTCAATTTGCATTACCCGCATATTATTTTGCAATTATTCCTGTTCAATATGTTTTCTAATAGTACCGAAATTTTCCTAAATTTCAAATAAATTATGTAACAATGAAATACTAACAATTAATTAAATTTTTGATCTTGTTTTAAAAAAACAAATAAATAATTATATTGATAAAGAAAAAAGGCAACACTTTTAGTCAAATGTATTATTTTTTTGAAAAATATATCACTTCTAGATATCACTATTATACCAAACGATTTTTTTTTTTTAATACTGAATGTGTGAAATTAGAATAAAATATTTAATATTTTAACAGTATAATATAAATGTTTTACTCGTCCAAATTAATTTTTTTTTTTAATATGTACAACTACTTTTGCAAAAGTAATAAAATATGAAAATAAACATTAATAAATTTGTTAATTTGATATATTGTTTTTCTTAAATACTAAACATAATAATTCTGACTTTATTATATTTTATATAATATATTAAAATACATGATTTGGTGCCTGCGAACATTTTCGGAAATTTTTAAAAAATAATAAGAAAGTAATGGCTTGTAGTGAATAATACAATATAAACAGTTATTGAAAATTTAATATGAATTTGTTTAATACCTTTCATTTCTTACCCTTCAAGTTAGAATAATTTATGTTGCCTAACCACTAAGCTTCCCAATCCTCCATAAAATGTTGTAAAATCTGTATAACTCAGGTGAAAGGTAAATTAATTTTTATAAAATTATTATTTTTTCTTTGTATAAATTGTGATAATTTAATTGTGTATAAATTTTATTTGGTAATTGTGCCTTTCTGAAAGGGATGAATTTTGTATAGGTAAGTTATTACGTGTATAATTGTATTTGTTATAAAAGTGGGTAAATTAGAAAGCAGTGATCACGGGACACAATGAGTTGGGGCGACTGAGGGCTCACAGGGCCGTACTCAGGATACGCCATGTAAATCTTTCATAAAATTATGAATAATGAAACGCCATTAACGTTTCCAAGTAAGGCAGTGGCGGCGGCGGCGTCAGAAAATGCGGGGCTCTGGCCTACTGCTCGAGCAGCGCGGGGGGAAAGGGGGGAAAGGGGGGAGACTATTCTGGAGAGACTCATTTGATTTTAAATTAATTATTCGATTTGAGAACAGACACACATACAGGCAAACAGTAGTCTGCAGGAATTAATAACAAACATTAATTTAGAAAATTAAACATAGCAGATAAAGGCTCGTGTATTCAGCGGGAAAAGTTGCCTAATAACGAAGTGTGCGGGGTGCGGGACGGCTATAATTAAATCCATTTTTGAGTCGACATCTTCCAGCAGTACTCAACATGTTAACCCTTCATACATACCCATTACACCACATGCATCATTCACTACTCAAGCAAAAAATACATTCTCTTTTATAGTACTGTAAAAATATAATACATTACACATTACACTTTTATTCAAATTTAATATGTGCATTTAACAAATACTTATTTACAGTGGCGGCTCGTAGCTTTAAATCATAGGGGTACTAAAAATGCGTGTTTCGATAAATTATGAAAATTATCGGAAAACAAATAAACATGAAAGTACATAAATTGTTTTGTTTTGTTATTTCTTGAGGTTACAATTGTAAATAATTCTAATAATGTTCCATATATAAACTATAAAGTATTTGATATCTTTAATTGTAATGGCCAATAAACGCGATAAATATTATGAGCACGCTATTATACTACTCATTCAGTAAAGGAACTGCTTATTGTTTTGCAGTGCCGAATTACGCTTCTCACTGCGAGTGTAAATGCTTGCGCTCGCATCGATATAAGCTATCTTGCTATATGATATGGCACTATATACAATTGTTCATGATAAAATTAATTATTATAAGCAATTATAAATAAATTAATAAATATATTTATATATTGACAAAACTTGAAGGTGTTGCTGTTTCGCAGTGACTGATTATTAGGTATTAATAGGGTTTCATTGTAAAATCTAACATTAATAATTCACTGAAAAATATTTTTTAGTTAAATATAAACAACAAAACATTGTTTGTTTTGTATGAACCCTTTTTACAATTTTAAAATATAATATGTAGCCGCAAACATAAACAAAAACCAGGTATTGCAGTTCTTTTTGTTGTTTAGAAAAAAATATATCTCAAAACACAAACAAAATATTAATAAAGGAATTATGTGCTTTGTGTAGATTTTTTTTTTAGTATTAATAAAATTATTAATTCAAATAGTAATGCATTATAGAATTAGAGACATTATATTATATAACTGCTTTTGTATGAAGTATATTATTAAAAAAATATTTTGGTTTAAATTTACAAAATCTAAAATGGACCTGAGTTGTGAACATAAGCTATAAGTTCCTTGCAAAGAATGTAGGAGTATGCTAACAACCTTATAGCCAGGGCCGGCTCAAGATATATAACGCATTTAGCCAAATTATATTCAGCGTTGTTATCATGAAAATAAGATATATTCTCAAGATGACTTCCTCGTTTGGAAAAGTATCCTGCACTTTTTTTTCTTTTATTAAATTATACATAAACAGTTTTCAACTAAACACATTATTATTTTCTTCTACTTAATTTTGGTTGATAAAATTGTTAACTTGATGGAGGACCCTGAACTGCAGCCCAGTCTGCCCACCTTTAAATCCGGAACTGAGTAGTTCTACTAAGCAACCCATGTTACAGTAAGGTAAGGCAATTGCCTGCCGGATTTGTCATTTTGTAGAATTTTTGATTTGTCGCGTACTAAACGAGTGTGCCGTTTGATCAATTAGCAAATTGCAAAAAGTTTGGGCAACACCTTGCTGAAAATCTCCTGTGTGTTACGGCAAATTAGTAATTTATTTGTTTACTCAGTTCCGTCAACAGAATATCACTCCATCTCGCAACGCATTCACACATAGAGGGCGCATGTGCGTTGCGCCTCCCCAAGACATGGCAGCGGGTGCTCACTCGTAAACAATCTGCAATTAAGTCCTTCATTCGGGACGGAGGTATCAAAAGCGGCGCTAATTTAAAACAAACATGGACACAACTCCTCCTTCTCCATTTTTGTTTGACATTCACTATATTCGACTTCGTATGCTCTATTTACGATACCGTATAACACTACACTAACGCTAAATGAGAACATCTTTATTTGCACTTCTACTTTCATTTACTTAATTGCTTTCGATTTTTTTTTATTTGAATATCTCTAAGTTTCTGTGTTCTATATTTATTAATATAAAGCATGAAGTCATACGAGTATATGTATCTTATCTAGAAATAAAGATTTAATAAATAAACAAGATAATTTTTCTTATTAATAGAAAATTGTAACCAGGAAAGAAAATTGAAACTAATGACAACATTCTATTACTTAATATTTTAAAAATATATATTATCACTTCCTTAATTTACTTTGCTTAAATGTCACTGCCTAGTCAAGAGGTTCATGAAATTATTTGATAACATATGTCGCTGGTATAATCAGGATATTTCGTAGGAGGTACCAATTTTGAAAATTTATAAAATTCTTTATTCAGGATCACAAAAGTTCAACCAAGTCTATGAGGAGAAGAACTGATAAATATATTGTTCCAATCATCCTTCTTTATGGTTTATTTTTTATAATTTTCCTTGCATCCCACATATTCGTTTTCATAATCTTCTGCTTCTTCATTACCATCAACCTCTGATTAACCATTTAACAATTTTTTAGAAATCGTGGAATTGCAACTAGATCGCCTATCTTTCTATGTGCGAATCATTTTTTCCTGTTTACCGTTGTATTGGTCTTTTAACAATAAAAATGCTTATTGTCAGTATAAAGTGGTCCATCTATCCTCAGAGGAGAGGTTACATGAACCACTAAAATAATAATAACTGTGAACAGTTAGAACCACATTTTTAGGATACGTTAAGTCTTAGGCACATGTTTATAAAGTATATGTATAAATGATAAATGATTAGTCGAAACCTACCAAAATAGTACATAAGGTACAAAATTTTTGGCAACTTTTTTAAGTAAAACTTACGTGATTCAGTGTTCACTGCACTAATTTGCAAGTGGCTACTTACACTGTCTTTAAACAACAAAATTAACTTTCCTGATAGAGATAATGTATTTTTAAAACCAAAAGTCCATCTCTTACTCTAAGTAATATTTTATAGTGTTCATAATTTTTTACACAGAGTAAATAAGTGTTAGTAAAGGGAAGAGGATAATTGAAGGTGTTTGTTTATTAATTGCGCAGATAGGAGGAGGAGTTCAGGATCGCTTATTTTGTCCTTTTTTCATTTGGGCCAGACAAGGAGCGACCACACACTCACACACGGCACGGAAGAGAATGCTTTACTACCCCGCTTACTGGATTGTTGAAAAATTCAAACGGGGTAATTTTTCCCTGCGGTGACTTTAGATCTTGGGTTTTTTTGTTTGATACGGTCCTGGAGAATTGTGTTTAATAATGGAATAGTTTTATAGGATGTACCTGGCATGTTTTGGAATTTTTTCCACAGCACTGGGGTTTTTGATGGAGATATCATTTGTGAATGTTTGAATTCATTTTTTATGAAGTTGTTTTTCCGGTGATTTTATCTAAATGATGCAGATGGACTAAAAATTTTATTTTATTTGACAGTAAGAACATTTGTCAGCTCAATTATTTATCATTATTATTACGCTTCTCTTCTGTTTTCTTGTATTTATGTTAAACACATTTTGTTTCTTATTAATCTTTAATACTGACGAATTTGGTACTTATGAAATACAGCAAAATATATCTTTCAATGTTTTATACGCAATTTTTTTTAAATCTTTATTGTTAATTCAGTATCTACCTATGAGTGATGTTATTATTTATAGTTCCTTTATTTTTTAAAGGAATTTTTTTAGTAATATTAGATTATTATGTTTTTTTGTGATATTTATTTATGAATCTATATCAAATCATTTATTTCCTATTTTCTTAGATATTTCAAACAAATTTTGATTTGTAATCAATGTAAAATAGTAGATTATCATTGGTGAGAAGACTATAATTTTTTGTGGTGAGTTTATAAAGATTACAAGAAATATTTACTAGTAAATATTGTTGTTCTCGACAAGTTCTATTACTGGTTAAATTTAATATACTTATTTCTGGTATAGGTACACTGAATTTGTAAAGAGTAATTAATGTAGAAGCAAGGATATATTATTTTAAGTAATGTGGGTGGCATGATTAACACGTGGGTGCTTTGTTTGTAAATCATGTTAGTTATTTATTCAAAGAATGAACTTTATACATGAAAGTAACTTTAGAAAATGATTTTGTTAATACAAAGATGGTATCTAGTTATTTGCTGTAAAGAAATTAATTTTCGGAACAATCTTGTGCGCTAGTAGCTGATGTTATTTAATCTGCACGTATCATGGCGCACTGAAAGTTCGTAATTAATTAGAAGTAACGTATAGTGATCATTAAGTGTAATGGATTTGCAGCGAAGTTCAGCATTTAATCTGCAGGTGTTAACCCTTATTGGCGTTACGAAAATCACGCGAGAAAATTTGATTCAGCATCGAAATTGTTCACTTGAATCGTGAAACATACACATGCTATTCGCCCCTTCCCCGCAAACTAATCAATAAATCCCGACACGCACAGGCGTTTCCTTTAATTACAGCGCCCCCCACGGGGCGGCTGGGCGGCTGGGTGGCCGCCCCGACCGATCACTACACATCAACCATTCACGTATAAATTACATATATTTCATTTCCTAGATGGCTGTTTACGGAACTCATAATTCGATTTGTCGAAAATGGCTGACATTTAATTTACCGGAGTGCCCCAAAAAGCACCGCCGCCCCGCGCCGCGGAGCTCGATCGAAGTCGCGAGTGCATCGTCTGATTAGATTACTAAATTAAATATTAATGCCGAGAATAGATTTTGATTAAAACTCGCAATTAGTAAAATCACGTTTCTGAAATTAATTATGAGAATTGCAGTGTGCGTTTGTGGTAATTTGGATGTTCAATGGAGTCGGTGTTAGATGTGTGCGTTGATTGTTATTAAATACAGGGCTGGATTCGTAATTAATTATTGGCTCTGCTGGTGGCCTGCTAAATTTGTTTGATTATCGTTGGTTTAGCTTTATGGAAAATAATGGAATCATATGCGCGAACTGACATCACAAATCACAACACTGATACAGTTTCAAAATTGTGTTACCTATGAATTTATACTGCACGCCATTGTTATACCGCTAATTCACTACTTACTATAAATTACTATCACCTCATTCACTAGCCGTTCTCTATCAAATCATTCAATATTCTTCATATATCTCCCTATATCCAATCAGTCTAATTGCAATTATTTAAATGAAAACACAATCATAATTAAAACTACACAATAAACTATTTATATTCAACAGTTATATCATAAGTGCATGAGAAATACCTGAATATTTTTCGAGTGCACTTTCGTGTATATTCTGATGTATTTGCAATGCAAGAGTAATAAATTAGTAACTTATTTCTCGAGAAAATTTTTATGTTAAATATTTATTAAGTATATAGATATAAAAAATGTAATATTTATTTTAAACTGTCATATAACAGTGTATTGTGCAACAAGTGCAGAAAGTCACCTATTTCCCACAAAGTGTGTAAGTTTCGGCACGAGTGTATGTCGAGTGCTGCAATCACACAAGATGGGAAATAGGTGATTCTGTACCTTAGATCATATATTTCTGAATATCTTTGAACATACTTTGGAAGAATTATGAATTACTTTATGAGTTATGTATAGTGCTTTAACCTAACGTGCTTTTCTGAATGAATATTTCGGAAAGCTAGAAGAAAATTTTGTAACTTCAGAAACGTGCTACAATAAACATTGATTAATAAAGATATTTATAATACTTACGCATGAAATGATAATTTTTATTCTTTTGTACATCAACTCGAACAAATAATGCAACTTTTAATCATTTTCTTAGAATAATTTCTGACTTATACCGATGACATAAAATTCAAGACAATGACTAAAATTTGTCATAAAAAAATTTTTAGGAAGATATCTGTAGGAATGTTGAATATAGATATTATTGTACAAAAGTAATATTTTTTCCTGTATTGAATTGCTGTGTGTAATTATTAATATTGTTAATGTTATTACAGTCTAAAATGCACATAATATAATTATCTTGTTTCTGTACAATTCTAGTTTAATTAAATATCTCGGACACCACATACCACCCGCATTTGACGGTTCCATACAAATTATTTCGTAAATTAATGATACGACAACAAATATTAACAAAACAAAAGACAGGCGGAAACAATGGGTGGAAACAAATTCGCGTAACAGCTGACAGTTTACGTGTCGTAGTCATCTGTCTCCAAGAGTTGCGACGAGATGCGTTGGACAAAACAATTTTAGTTTGAGTGTTGTTTTATACGGGGTGGACAGACAGTCCCGCGTTTCAATCATAATCAGCCTGATGCTGGTCGCTATGGCTGAAGTGTGAAATGTGGCCTTTCATGCATTAATCATGTCCGGCTTTCATACATTCTTCTCGGGTTTGTACACATTGTGTTAATACGTGTTTTATGCTTATAAAAAATATACACATATATTTTTCCTGCTTCAATATTGCTCTTTCTTTTTTGCAATACGACTGTTTTTTTACCTAATTTATATATTTTTTTTTATTTTCATTTAATCCAACAGAACTAAAAGACCCAATTACAGAATGATTAAATATATAAATGCCCAAAAAAAAGTTTTTACTGTAAATAATAGAGACAACAATATAAAAGGAAAATAAGAACAAGCGAAATATTTAACAGTAACTTAATATTAATTATCTACATAACTATAGTAATTATTTATCTTCCTTCCAAATACATTTAAGGAATCAGCAAATACATCTATACATATCTCAAAAGTGATTTTATTGAAAATATCATTTCATATTTTGTTCTAATTTTATTACAGTCAAACGTTGACTTATTTCTAGCTGATATACGAGGAATATTAACGGAAAGATATCCAAGAATACAACTGTCTGTCATAAAATTGTGAATTTTTTTTGTATAAAAAAAGGCAAGACTGAATTTTACGTTGGTCGTTCAAAGACATGATGTTGATGTCATTAGTTCATTATATGCAGGGCATGTAACAAAGAAAATACTGGTTAACGTTTAACTCATATTGAGAATGTTATAAAAATAATGGTTTTAGTTCGAAAACTGGTTTCTAGAAATCAGAAACCGTTAATATATCGGTTAATAAAAAATATTATGGACCAATGAAAAGAGATTATGTTTCGTGATACAAAATCAAACACAAACATTCATAAAAATTCTTAAAAACGTATTTCATTTTTGGATAAAAACTTGGATACTATTTCATTTTTTTTTCGGTCCTATAATTATTATATCATAATGTATCGAAAAAAATTAATATCAAAACTTATATCATTCAAAGTGACAGGTACGTTAAAAAAAAACACTTCAGTAAAGTCGTTTAATTATTTTTGTAAGTAAAATGTTAGGAGTTTTTCATTTTTCATATCATCAACAAGTTGTTAATCAGATTAGAGGTTCGGTCGAAATGTAATGCAAATCTTGAAACGTTCCCCACTACATTATGCACCAACAAAACAGTTAATGTATAAATTTAATTGAGTGATTGATGAAGTCTGATTATGAATACATAAATGTGTAGAAACATTCTTATCACTTTCCTAAAAATACATTCTCCAGGAGTCACGATAATTTTATGCATTTCCATTCTGGCCTAATAAAAAATTCCAAATCAATGCCACTAATCTAAAAAAGGAAGGAAAAACAATAGAAAATGACCACCTTTCAGCTTTGATAAAAAATTACCAACAAAAGTAACACGTGAAACGAAAATTTATAACTCGATCTATCGAAGGCAAAAATAATTGCTAGTCGTGGTAATGGGGCAGGAGGGGGGAATTGCGATAGGGGGGAGGGGAGCACGCGACCTACCCCCTTCTCTCCACCGTCTTATATGTACAGGGTTGGAGTTACTTAATATTATATTTATTTTTTGACAGATTCATAAAGGAGAATATTAGTAATTGTAAATAAAATAGTCAATAAAAATTCCTTTTTTATGCTATAAACCGGATAGTGAGTTTTCTATAGATAACCACGTCCTTAAAATACTATTTTAAACTCAAATATGAATGAGTAAAAAAAAATTGAAATTTTTGATATAGCATTGTGACACCCTAAATTAGATCACATTAGATTTTAGTGTTAACCATATGCAACAGGAAGTGGTGTTTTCATGAGGAAATCATAATTAATTATGAAAATATGAGAATTTTTGTAAATAATGATTTAATATTGTAAATTGACAGGATTGACAGTGAAAATACTAATAATTACTAAATACTATCAAAGGAATTGTACTAATACTGCAAGCACTAAATATTTAAATAATTGTTTTTACTGTGCCCGCAGTAAATGCAAGGAAAATATAAATATTAATAAAAAGTATAAAGATGAGAGATTTTGTAGTTATACCAGTAACACGTAGTTTATAAAAGAAAATACAGATATATTTATGAGAATGTTAGAATTTTATTTCTACAATTAATCAAACAATATAAGTTAATTATTATTCTTATTTTATCTTTCTTTTATTACTCTTAAGATTAATTATTATAATTTACCGTGAGATATGAATTATACCTATTTGCATAAATAATTTTATGTAAATTGTTTTTTATAAGCTATAAAGAAATATTATTTTGTGATTTATATCAACAGTAAATTATTAAAAAAGCGAATTGCGTATATATTGAACTGGATAAAAATTTAATAAAAAAATGATATACGACAAAATATATTTGTTTGTTTAGTGACATTTTATTTTGAAATGACAAGCTGTGGTTGTGGTGAAAGACGAAAAGGATTTTGTATTTCGTGCATTACCTCCCTGTGTCCGTTTCCTATTCGGTTACAAATACATATTTAATTTTGTCGTGTACAAAACGGTTCTCCGTAATGACCAGTCTCGAACCTCGCGGGTGATTTTCTCTGGGAAAAGCGCGGCTTGCCATGGAACCCCCCCCCCCCCCCCAATCTAGTGATAAATTCAGAATTGTGGTGTACTTTATCGCGGACGGGTAATTTGTTTTATGTATGTCAATTGTCACTTTGGGTCATTCAAGGGTGGTTAAATTTGAATAATGTTGCATTTCAAATGAACAAGTGTTCTTGTTCACACACTTCTATCAATAAGTGCTGGACTAAGTGATTGGACGTTTAAAACTTATAATTTCATACTGTTCTCAAGTTCTCATTTCGTACTTTCTGCATAATTTACTTGTGAAAACTTATAAATACATCTTATGTCTACTTAGTTATTTACTGTATTGAAATTCACATCAACGTTTCATAAATATACATATTTGTTTTATATCTACCTTATAATTTTAGGTTTTACTTTTTTAATATAAGAAAATAATATTCGTTTCAGTAAAATGTAACGTAAAGATTTTATTTTTCTTATATGATGTATAGAATTACACATTATAGTACATATAAAAGACACAATTTTATTTTATACAAAGTATGTGTGTATTATCACACTTTTTAAAATAAAATAATAATGCTCTTTCTTTATTTTTCATCTTATTAAATAAGTATTAATATGTTCCAAAATCTAGTTGTTAGTTTTGTTTTGATATTTTGATATTAAAGATATTAAAAGCATAGAAATGTAAATATAGCAAAATAAAATAAAGAATACATATTTGCAAGAAATATAATGAAATATTAAAATAATTACAGTTTTTCCTTTAGTGTTTCGTGTAAAATTGTTATAAAAGTTAACAATTTTCCAGGTTATTAAGTTTTGTGATACTAATCTATTTCTTATGGAATAATGTCATTAGTTTTCAGATTAAAAATTGGCTATCTTTATTACAGTTCCAAGGTTTTATTATGCCTTTATTATTAAGATTATAGCCGAAGATTAGACGATATTATCGGAAATAACTTACTACAGTGCATATTATAAAAAAATATGAGTGTAATTATGAGCAACGATTTCTCACTTGCTTAGTGTGCTCCCAATTGTTCTATCCTAGCTGAAACAGTGATTCTAAAATAGAAAAAACGCTGCTGAAGAATTATCTATAATTGTCTAAAACGTATGCGCAGGTTAAGGTAGAGTCTCGAAAGAATTTAGATTCTTGATATCTAGACAAGACTTTTTAATTTAGACAGACTTAGGCAGTCTTGTCTTGAAATTTCTAGACAAGACAAGATATTGCAAAGTCTTGTCTTGTCTTATCTAGACGGCAACCGTAATACTTTGTATAACATTTGTAAAATAATGACGTGCTGCCATATCCAATATTTATAAAATAAAATTTGAATGCACCTTTAAAAAAATTTTAAATATTTTTTTTATATTTCTTTACACTTATAATATTTTAATCTCTCACAAATTGAAGGACATTTAAAATTCATTATTATTAAAACACTTTAATCTAGATTTAAAATACATAATTAGAAAATATCTTGAAAACAAATTTCGGACACGGATCATGCTATTATACGACAGAAGAAAGTAATTAAAAGAAATTTTGTAAGAGACACTATGGGTATTCTATAAGTTTCAAATATGTTTTCAAACAAATATATTTCTGTGAAGAAATGGTGTGCCAGCATAGATGGGTATAATTTAGTTGGAAACTGTACCAGCCACAAGTATCAAGCTCATTTATTTTGCAAATTAGTTAAAAGTATTGCTAATTATATTAATTAAAAAAGTCCGTTTGCAGAAAAAAGCGCACATTTTGTCTACATTAGAGACGGAGTGAGCAGAGAGCACACAGCATTGAGGTGTACATGCATACAATAATATTAATACATCCTGCGCGTATAAACATATTATGATTTAATGTGTGGTCATAACCCACAGTGCTGGCGGCTCACGCTTCGTATTAATAATTACGGCAGTGCGACTCGTTAAAAGGGGGCGCGGAACAGTAAAGTTTTTATCTGAATTACGGCGCAACCGCTCCGGCCGCCAGCGCTAATTTGCCTAATTGAGAAATGATGACTAATGGCAGTGCGGATGAATCATAGGAGGCCGTGAAACAAAAACTGTGTCCATCTGTCCGAGTTAATAAGATATCATAATCAAAATGCCTGTGACTGTGACCGGCGACAACGGGCCATGATCTAAATCGTACCGCACGAGATATCACACCCCCCTTATATCAACCCGCAAATTAATACTGCTACAAATATTTGTCTCTCAAACACAAACTGTTATTAAGTCACTAATACTGAAAAATCACGGGTCGTGGTTGCTACTCAATATTTTCTAAACCTGTGATTCGTGATCACAACGTTTTACGAAGTAACAATTCCAATTAATAACAAACCGTACAATAACTGTGACCAATGTCTGAATTCGTGAGAGAGTACAAAAGCAGATTAGTTTTACAAAAATGGTAAAGAGGGAAGATGGAAGTAGTATATTGTGTAACGACACTTCGCTATATCAAAGCTATGAGCTGTAATTGATGCTGCAATTAATGATAATATAAAAAATTGATTAAATACTTTAGAAATAAAAAGCAAAATACAGTAAAGTAGGTTATTATTATACCAAATTTCTTGGAACATATTTAAAACTAAAATGTGTTTTATTCTCAATAATTTTTAATAAATCTGTCTTGAAGGAGAATTGTTATTATTCAATAATAAACTTCAGATTTCTTTAAGTTCAAGATAAAATATCCAAACATTTTATTGACGTGTTTTAAATACATATATGTACAAATATGTATTAAAAACACATTCAATATCTTTAGATATTGAAAAATTATAGTACATTCTAAAGGGAAAAACTAAGAAGTAGTATATTGTGTAAATAAAAAATAGCACAATTTGGAAAAAAATCAGATGTGTAACAACTGACAAAATAATAATAATATATAATATCTACCGGAATCAAAGTCGGATTTCATGCTCTCATTATTTAAAAAAAAATAATAATTAATATTTTCAAGTAGGATTAAAATATCTAAACTTAAAAGAGTTGTTAGAACTTCTGGCATGATTGACATGTTGAGTAATCTTAACTAGTCTGTTTAATCGTTTTCAGTTATACTACTGATGATGAGAACTTAGTTCTCGAAATACGTATTTAGAAATTTATAAAATTAGTTTTAAGGTTAAGGGGTAATTTTAGATATTTTAATTATAATTTGTTGTCGTTTTGGTTACAGTAGTATTTTAACAGTATATAAATTTTGGAATAGGATTCATGTCAACATCGATATAATGTATATTATAAGATAAAATACTTTCTTTTATTTTGTCAATCACAGTATAGTGCATAGTTTATATGGTAAAGAATTTATCAAAAAGTAGGTCTGTTTTATAAATATGCTACAGTAAATTTATTTTTTGTTGAACTATTTATACTTGTTAGATAAAATGATAGCAGGATGAAAAGGGGAAGGATGAATCTTTGTGAACGGAACGAAGAGGGTCGAATTCGCACGAGACAAACTGGTCGCCCCTTCAGCCAACTCGGACGATTTCCACCGAGTTTTTATGTTTTTGTTTTAATTTGTATTTTTTGTTTTTTGATATTGTGTCTCCCTTTGCCAGAAAACAAATGACATATTTTGTTTGCTGGATATATCGCGATTTTTGTTGTTACGAGAATATTTCATTGTTACATGTGATTAGGGAGATACGTTTCTTTTTTTATTATTAGAGTGGTAATTTATCAGTGTTAGTTTTGTGAATTCAGTTATTTGTGGATTTTTTACGATGAAAAATTGTCAAAAATGAATTATTGTTGTAGTGAAAAAGTCCGCTTTTTTGTAGTTCTACGTGAAGATTTGTATATGCGGGTACGCATATATTGTTGGGCTAATTTTATATTTTTGTCACATTCACATAAAATTTCAAATTATGTCCTCGCAAACATGTCATATGTGACTGAAAGGCATAGTTATGAACATTTCATACCTCAAAATTTTATTACGCACTCATATTCATCCAATATTTTTTTGCTCTTATAAAATTGCTAAAATACTACAGGTCAGAAAATTATTTTATGAGACTTGACGACATAAGAGGAAACAAATGTGAAACGGAAAACAATAATGATGAATATTTATTACTTGCTTCACTCTTATATTTCCTATAATATTTATGTTTCTATTTCTGTATCCAGAAAACCAAGTAAATTTACTTGTCAAATAAATTTAATAGTTTGGATCGTTGCCCTATTTTTAACACATACTTATTAAAGTATTATAAAACTATTTTGCACTTACCTATTGTTAATTTGTTTCTGCCTAACCCTAAATGTTTAATTCGCGAAGGGCATTTCTTGATTAATTTTCTAATGTCCGATATTTCATTTACAAAACATTCTAAAAATTTTAATTTGCGAGGTAATTTTTTTCCTTCTATTTGCTGAATCCAGTTTCCCGACAACACTAATTTTTCCAGGAATTTAAAATTTCTCACCGAATCGATAAAATTTATCTGGAAATTACAGTGGAATTAAATAATGCAATAATAAGTTTAGCAACAAAGGATTCTGCCCTTTAAATAGTAATAAACAAAATTATAAAATTATATTCAAATAATTGCAATAAGGGAATCAAGGTTGGTTTATGATACATTTAATTTATTTATTTAAATTTAGAAATTTTATGTTTTAGTCGAAAGAAAATATATCATATTGCTATGTGCGTAATTATTCTCTACATATGTTTTAGTTTTAGCCTTAAATAGTTTATAACCAAATAATTTAATTTTAAAATTAACTCTAGTAGTTACCTGACAATCTATCAGCCTCAAATCAATAAGATTATCATAAATAAAATCCAAATCTATACATTCTTGCGTCTCTACTGCTTTTTTCAACAAATCATAAGTGTCTTCAGTAAAATTGTTTTCATATATCCAATTTGTCTCTTCTCGTGGAGAATGTCGTACAATATTCCAATCTTCCATTCCAATTTTATTAAAGTTTAGAAAACTGTTGTTTCTTTGATCTTCGTTGAAGCACTTCATGAATCTTCCGAAGCATGATGTTTGCACTTTCGTTCTTAGAGCTAGCGAGAATGATATAGTATTCTTAGCCAAACATGGACGTCTATATTTTTCCCGAATTATATAACCCTTTTGTACCCGTGACCAATGTAGTTTTCCATAACGTTTGTTAATCTTTTCTTGCTTAAAATTTTCCTCCTCTTCTGGAGTCAACGGAATATATATTTGAGAACTCATACTTTACATTTGACAATATAACCCAAATTTAAAAACTGATAACTAGATTGTCGTTGTCATTGTTATGCATTGTCAGTAATTCGTTCGAAAATAGATAAACAGGTAATAATAATTCTTCTTCCAGTATAAAAAAATCTAAGGAGACGATCTTATTTCCCAAAAATTGCACTGTATTTATTTTTTTCATCTTGAATATATATTTTAATATTTATTTAATTATGTAAAAGTAGTAAAACATAGATGTCACTTTAATCAAATTTGACATATCTTTTTAAAAACATATGCATAAGTAATTGAACTATTTTTTAGTTTTCATAGGCTACTCTTCATACTTTTACCAATCATAATGAGGTTTTGGAAAAAAGTTAAGGGAACCTTTTTTTGTTTAAATCGAACCTACAGTATCTAATTTGTTATTCTATATATCTAATGTAATTTACATCGTTCGTAGAATAAACCATGTGAGTAATAAAAAATACCTTTATCTACTCTCACCCTATAATGATTCCATTATTTTGCAAGTTATTGCATGTGAAGTGTGTCATTAATGAAATCGTTTAATAATGAAACTAAATCATGCCTAAAAGAACAATGTAAATTAAATGGGACTTTCATTATTATAACATTTCTTTTAACAAATGAAAAACATGTTTTTGAAAGAATGGTAATGTAAAACACTGGTTAGTACTGCTAACGCTATAGTATCGCAGAAAAATATAGTACAAATTATCGTATTTGGATTTTATGTAAGAGTTTTATCTCAAATTGGTGACATTGCATCGGTGTCATCTCAGAAGTATACTGAACGCAACCTACCATCACCTGTCTACCTGTCATATTATATAAATATAATAAATTGTTACAATTCTATTTATTTTTCTAATTGGTTCGTAGATAAAATATTGTATGACACTCATGTGTGAAGTACTTTTATGCACTCATTACGGTTAAGACACTCGCTTTCGCTCGTGCCTTAAACTCCGTAATTCATGCCTAAAAGTATTCCTTCACACACTAGTATCATAAATAACTATTGTCTTTAGATATACATTGTTTTTTTCCGAAATCGTTAAGTTATTAATTAAAAACATAAATAAATAGCATTATATGTTTGTAAAACGTCAGTTAGCTATTGAGACGGGAATGACTATGATAACAAACGTACTGTCAAAGTGTCAATTATTTCTTTATAATTTTCATTTATTTTTACACGTGCTTAGACTTCGTCTGCATGAAATCAGATAATTTCTTATAGAAGATAAATAATAAATAAAATCACCGATAATATTATAAAATAATATGTATGTTATTTTAGGTAGTGCTAAAATAAACTGCAAAAATATAATACTATTGAAATGTAGGTTAATTTAGGTTGACAGATGAGTCCGTAAAGTTAAATTTTGACATAAGAGTCTGTAAAGTTTTACTTCATCTACTACTTTGGCTAACTTCGCGGAGTGATATCCTGTAAAAAATATATTTGTGAAGTACCATTTCAGGTTTTATTTGTGCCAATAAAATTAGCGAATATATTATATGGTGATTCACTGGTATTAAAGGAATTGTATTAGCATTTACGTTGGCGTAGCGTTTTGGAATAGCATGGCGGTGTGTAAACGTAGCCTTATAATCTGTAAGGGCGTTCAATTCATCACGTGGTAAACAGTCGCCGACACGTCACAGCCAACTAGCTTTATCCACATTCGCCGTCGATTCTCGCCCGCCGAACAATAAAAAAGCGATTTCCACGGCCGATTTGATCTGTTCCCGGGATCTGATCATTGCTGGGACACGCCTTCCGCGACGCTCGCCGCAAATGCTTCCCTATCAGGATAGCGGCTAGTCCATAGACGCTTCTTTCTCAACCACTTTATTTGGTTTGTGTTTTAGTTGGAATCAAATGGGCTAATATCGCCTCCTCTACGACGTCCTCCGGAAAGAGACTCTTTTCTATTTTATCTTATACGACTGCCAACTCAGATTGTCGCACAAATTTATTTTTACTGGAACTATAAAAGACCTAAGTATTCCTAATGCTGGTAAACTTATATACTACATAAAATTAAGGTATTACCTTCATTTGCTGAGATTATTTATATAAGAAGAAGAGGGCACAAATGTTGAAGGTGTATACGTCCAAAATTTGTATCAAAAAGAATATTTTCATAATTCATAAATTTACTCACACCAAATTAAATCTACCAAAAGTATCTTTAGATTTGAATAATCCATTCTAATTTGGTTCAAAAGTTAATTTAAGAAGAAACTTCAATATTTTTTTTATACTAGAACTAGTGTTTTTGAAATTATGTCGGTAAAACGTAATATTTTTATTTAAATATAATGGAAAAAATAAATGCTTTTCGTGAGTACAAAAATAAGCCAAATATATTAATTGAAGATCGAAATACTATCCATCCAATATTAATAAAAACATTATTAGTTTGTTTCTTATCCCATTTATTTTATAATGTCATATTTATGAAGAAAAAAATTATAGCTTTAGTATTTATAAAGAAATAATAAGAATTTCATTTCTCTTTCAGAACATACCTAAGCTCCCTCGGTAACAAATCTAACAAAACTATAAAATTCTATACCTATGCACACCTATGATTTAACTTAAGGAGGAGGAGAACAATTATATTTAAGTACTGTTCATAATTAACTCACTATATTCATTTACAATCATAAATAGTACCAAACTAAGGTTTTAAAAGCCTCTACCCAACCAGTAGTTTGGAAATATTTGCTCCAGAAACCTTACAATTAAATTAAATAAATTAAAATTAAACCCTTAGTATACTTAGTATCCATAAAAAGCAGAAAATATCTAAATGTATACTCAACTTGTTTCTAGATAATTTTATTTACATTTTAGTGATATAGAACTTACAGCTTGTAGTAGAGTCCGAAATACTCGAGAAGAATAATATTTTGATTTGAATAGTTAGTGACACTAAGATTTGAACCCCAGATTAAATTATCATGCGAAATATTGCACTTTATATTAATTTAAAAATTTATGCAAAAACATAACTTGTGAATTTTGACATTGAGTTGAAAGCATTGATTCGTTGTTCCACTTTCCTATATTACATTAAGAAATTGCATAGCGCAGATTAGAATTAAAATGTAAATGTGATTGAGTCGATTCTTCCTCTGCTTTTCGTATAGGATCTTTATCTTTAAAACATTCTCTCTATCAGCTACAAACCAGCAATCTGCTGAAGCAAGCGTTTAATAATGTCCAAGCTTCGGGAATCCCGGATTACAGTGTCGTTAAAAAGAAAGAAAAAACGCAGGCCCATTGGCTGCTGCCGTCATTGGGCAGATAATGACGGCGTCGCCAGTGTCTTGGGGTTTTTATGCGGCTAGGCCGGGAAAACTGCGGCGTCACGACGTCACCGGGGAGGGAGGTACTAGGTGGGGCGGTGGTCAGCAGGCGTTCCGGTCCTCCCGCCTGTCGAGCCTGACTTATAGCTCACTTGCTGGAATAATCAAGCGATAAGGCTTTTTAAGCTGACTATCTTCAGGGGAGCATCAAATTTAATTTATATACACTTCTACTTCAGTGGGTGATGTTGGTCGACAGACAAATTGCCAAGCACAGTCATCTTATCACACAGTAATACATACTAGGTTTGAGTATACTTAACACCTTTGTCTTTTAATGAAAAGTAGTTAAGTTGTAGAGAAACATTAGCTTAAGGCTTCGGTCTCATATCACATGTAGTTATTTTTTTTAATAATTTATACTATTTTCTAACATATAGGCAATGGTAAATATTTCTACCACTAAACTAAGAGACAAAATAAAATAACCTTGAAAGAACCATTAAACAATTTTATTACACGTACGTCACCACCTTATATAAAATAATCTCTCGAACATTCTAGAGCCTTCCGAACTCTATAAAATTTCCGAAAAATAGCGGCGTCATCTGCGCTTATCTTACAGTACATACAAAATTGTATATAATACTTTTGAAACAGCTGTATAATAAATAAATATGGACAACGTTTGTTGAATTAAAAAGGTACCTAGTTTTTAAACTTCGCCTACACATTAGGATCGGATCATCGAGAAAAATAGAGTTGAGGATTCTATTCCCTACGTAAATCGGTGGCTTTACTTGGGTATATAAAATTTAATTTAAAAAAAAAAAACGTTTCACCTATGGGCTCAAAAAATATTTTGAACTTTTCAATATCAATTTTAGGAGAAATCTATAGTAAAAACGTCATCTTCATTTCACCATCATCATTATTGACGCTACAAAGCTTTCAAAGTTTTTATCGCAGATAAAATGTAGAAATGAACAATTTTTACTAGAATTTTCATGGAATATGTTGTGAGGCTAAAGTCTATTTAAGGAATCTACAGCTTATAGTAGATTACAAACCTTATGAACACAATTGGTTAATCGAAATGTTGTTTTTTTTTTAAATAAATATTTAATTTAAAAGACTGCTGTCTGATTTATTTTCTTCCTCAATATAAATCCACAATGCAGTCGAAGATCATTTTACTAACTATATAAAGTTTCGTTTAGTTTCAGTATCGGTTTATCTATTTGACAATAATAAAGTAAAGAAGTATGAAGTTAATTTCCATCTAAGATACTGAGATCCAGTTAGTTCGCAAGCCGGTCAGGGTGATTTTTATCTGCGGCTCCGTTGTCTCCATTATCCCCGGATGATTTGGTGGCTCCGGCTGTCGGCGCCTCGCCGGAGATCTCGCGATATGCCGGATCAAGCAGGCTGCACCCCGGCACGGCTGATTGTAGTCATTTGTCGCTTGTCGCACAGCCGGCTCGGATTCCTGCTGGGATTTCAATGCTGGGGTTTTTGTCGCCGACTTAAGGTTGAGGTTAAGGGTGCAGGTTAACATCATAAACGGATCATGCTTTAAAGTGTCGTGCTTACAACCATGTCAATAAGCTGTTATATTGCCAAATTGCTTTCTTATTTGCTCACAAGATCGTTTATTGAGTTTTACATTAGAAATACTTGTATAATCAGATTTTTTCAACGTAGCTTAAAGTTGAATTTAAAACATCATTAGAAATGTAACTTGTAATGTATGTAAGGGTCAGCCAGTACGGTTGTGTGGTCGTGGCGTGTCTTGTCTGATCGTGTAGATAAGCAACATAGCCCGCCCTGTCCAATTGGATGGGTTGCCGCACAACGGCTCGGTGTGTGCTGGCCTTGCAGAGACTGTAGGCTGACAACCTGCATCTCTAAAAATGCAAGTAAACTATGTCACGAAACAAGTACTTCAGGTACTTGAGGCCTTGTTCCACATAGGAATGTTGTGCCATTGATGATGATGATGATAATGTATATAAGGGGGATGAAATGAACGATGATGTGATGACTATCTGGATGATTTAGATGATGACGATAATGGTTTGCGATGATTTAACAGAACCAATAGAACGAACAAAACGATTTTCTTACAATTAACGTTTATTTCATCAGAAGATAGAAAGCATCTCTTCTAAAATATGATAAGTATTTGAGGACTTATAGGAGTGGGATTTCATAACAATTGAACATGTTATTATATCAATTAGGAAGTCTAAATGGTAGCAACCGAAGTTATAGAATCCACCATTTTTCCTCATTACCATATTTTTTTAAAACTGTCCTACTTTTGGGCACTTTCTCATAAAATTGTACAATGTTATTATATCAATTAGCAAGTCTAAATGGTAGAAACCGAAGTAATAGAATCCACCATTTTTCCTCTTTACCACATTTTGTAAAAACTACCCTATCCTTTTAGCCACTTTCTCATAAATCCAGATTTATGAACGACAAATTTCAATCTTTAGAAACAAATATAGCATGTGTCAATTCTGGGTTAAAAAAAATTAAGTAAACCATTTTTTGTTTAGATCGAACAAAGTCTAATTTGTTGGTCTTTATGATGTACGAGTATGTAAAACTTTTTTATTTACTTTTTATATTATACAATATCGTTTGAAAGTACTCTAAAAAAAATCTCCTCATTGTTCAAACATCTATACCTAGTAGCAAGAAAAACATTCTGTTTTGTTACAGAACTCAAAGAATCTAAATATTATCTTATGTAATTTATCTCTTCTTTAGTAAAATAGTATTAATATAATTACTTCATGTCTGGTATTTTCTAGATAGGTAATGAAATGTTACAATTTAATTATATTTTTAATTAAATCCCGATAAAGTTAGACTCGCGCCGTATAAAATTAGATGTTTGATATTAAATTCTACCTTCTGTAAATAAATACTATAAATACCTTAATATGAATTACGTGGATACTTTAGCTTGTTCCTTATGAAACTATTTGTTAACATATTACATAATTTACCTAGCTTGTTAATATTCCTAAAATAAACAAATATGTTCGCGAATAGTTGTAGATATTTGTTGATGTAGAATTAGGCTCTTGTTTTATTGCTGCGTTCTCATAGGTGAATTGCACATAATATTTATTAAATTACTGAGTGTGCATCTACCTGGCATAGCATCTGAATAATGCGGGAAACTATGCAACTATTAGCAACACTAGAGCAGCGACGGGATGTTCTGCAGCTCTTGAGTTATCCACAGCGTCCTTATTCCTAGCGGGCGATCGTCGAGTGTTCTTCACGTGATTACCTGATCGGCCATCTTTGATCCTTCGACTGGATACGGATAGAGTGCTCACTAGATACTAGACACTAGTTTCAAACAGAATCGCCCAATGGTGCTTGTATTAATATCTACTTGCCAAATTAATTATAAAGGTAGAAGATGATTATATTGTGAAATGCTTGCTTTGTGGCGCCTTAGTATTGTAAGTTTTTTGAAAGTAGTTTTCAAATGTTAGGATCATAATATTTTTTTCTACTATAGATGCGAAACTGCAATGATATCAATTGGGTTTGCTTTCAGCGCCACTCGGTGTTTGCTCCTCCAACTGTAATTGATAGGTGGACAACAGAGCAATACATATTATTCCTCTACAATCTTTTATAGTACCACTTTATTTGGAACTTCCAAACTACACTGCAAAATTGAGGCATCTTGCACTGGAAACCTCCATATAAATTTTTGACATTTTGAATTGTCCATTACATTCCTACTATTATTTTTTATCAAATTTATGATATTTACCTTGTCTAAACATCTATGAAGTCAATAATGAATATTTCATTGCAGCCAATATCAAAATAATCATTTTAGTTTAGTTATTAGGATAATAATCCAATGGATAAAGTGACTTTGAATGACACTTACATTATTTGCCGGATAAGACCTTCTAATAAATGTATTTAGAAGTTAGTTATCAGTCACTTTATTCATACTTTGAAAGAACTGGGCTTAATAATATAATTTTTAAAACTTTTAATATTTGACATATAACTTATAGCTAGATATATGGAGCCAATTAAAATTTGATGAAATCAACAGATAATTAACAATCATGTCATTTATATCTCATTAAATGAAATGAAATATTTTTGAATTTTTAAAACGAATTATTTCAATATATGTAAATTCATTATGTGCATAAATACGTAAAATATATCGAACAAAAATAAATGTCATGGGGATTATTTATTATTATAATATAATTTATGGAATATTTTCGGGAAAAACAAGGCTTATGTGGTTAATACATTTATTTTTATTTTTATAGTATGTTGTTTTTTTAAAATAAGATACCTGTGTATATGTTACAAAATGATATAAATATCTCATCTGTTCAACACAACATTTTTTTAAATTCGAATTTTGGAAAATTTTGATACTTACAAGATTCTAATCTGCAAAAAATATAATCTTTGTTTTTTTTATTTTGTAAAATGTAATGTTTGAATAAAAAACATATAAAACTGATTTAAATAATAATAGTATTGTTTGTAATAGTGAGAGGAATTGATTGGGTTGATGGGCTCTGGAGAGCTGGCGTCGCGACGCTGAAAGGGCGCCGGAGGCAGCGTCGGTGATGGCGGGGACTGAAGTGTGCGTAAGCGTTTTAACCTCCCGTTGGTAATTACGTTAATTAACGGAATGAGTTGTTACACTGACATGGGTTCTCTAATGATTTTTGTTTGTGTGTTATTGTTTTGTTTTCTGGGGTCTCGTTTAGAGCTGTAATGGCATTGTTAAGAGATGAGGAACTTTTATTCAATATAACGTATTGTTCAACTAATTATCAGGGTCATATTACATTCTACAACTCATCAAAAACCGGGAGAAATGTACCAAGAATACACAAATATAATTAATATGAATACGAGTGAATAGCTACGTCTGCATAATTATTTTCTTTACAATGTATATTTTTCTGCCTTAATAGTATATTATACATCAAGATTGAGAAGGTGCGAAGTAACCGAGGGACGTATGGCGCTTGTCAATATTGGTCTTAACTATTGTATATATATTATTTTTTTCACTACTAGCATTTCAATCCCAAAGCTACTAAAAATATTATATTGACAATAATAAACATTTTGAAATGAACAATAACTTGTTTCTTAATATTCACAAAAATAAGATAAGCTGTCTTTTGAATTTCTTTAAAAAGTTGCAGTTTTAATTATGGACCATAATAATAATTTATTATTGACCTAGGTGACTATGGTTACCAAGTAAGCGGTAGTGAAACCAAATTTCTCATTTCATATAAAAGTAAATAATAATTTATGTCTAGGCTAGTAGCGAAAAAATATATCTTTTGATAGTTTATTATACGGGCTAATTAAAAAACTGATAATTTGACAATGTAATCAGTTCAGATTTTATTATTATAATATTTTTTTTTACCTAGATAAAGAACAAGATTAAAAATATTATTATACCTATAAAGATTTTTTAAAATATATATATTTTGTGCCAAATTGGAACAAAAGCAATAATATTACTTTGTTAAGAATTTGCTATAATAACAGATTTATCAAAATACATTTAGCTGCGTAAAAATATGATATATTTTTATGATTTAATCACCATTACCCTTCCATTATTGAAAAAATTGATGTTACAAATAAATTTGCATTGGAAATACAACACTCATATTAATTAAAATGGAATGAGAAATTTTTATTTATGGAGCAAAAAATTTATTGTAATAAGAATTAAATATATACGTAAAATAAATTCAACGCTATGCATATTTGAATACGCATATTTTTAGCATTATAAATCTTCTTTATTATTTATTTTGATTTATATGCACATCGACAATATTATGAAAAACTAAATGGATTTATTTTACGTAGGAAAAAATGTCTTTTTATATATGTTTTTGTTTACCAAAATATATGAACACACCTGGATGAAAAATATACAATGAGATCAATGTTTTGAAAGCTTATAAATTTTAATTAAAAAATATTTGGCTCGAGGACCACGCTGTAATGTATTGTCAGCTAAATGAATAAAAGTACAAACATATATTTCATAATAAATTTACCCAAAATAACACACTCGGAATTAATTTTTGAGCCAGGTACACAAAATATATATAAAATAAACAAACTACATTTTTACTCAACTAATTACGCATTCACTAATCATACAATGCAGCCATATGATGACCAACCAACAACATCAAATTTTAAATATACAAAATATTACGTACACATTGTTCAAAATTTATTTTCAATTTTCTACGCGATATAAAATGCAATCAGCGCTCGTATGATAAACTATTAAAAAATGCCCAATGTGTACATAAACTGCTTTTTGTCGTGAAATACAATCTTTTAATTATGGCGCACATTACACATTTTAATAACGGCGCCATACACAGAAAAAACAAAAGAACACTTGTTTACCTATCAAATTTGTTGCTATGCAAACTTTTAGAAAAATTAATTTTCTCGTGTTCCTGTATCGTTATACTCTGATGCAAGCTATTATAAATATACCCAACTTTTAAATACAAACAATTATGAAAGATAACATTTTTAACGACATCTAACATTTAATAAATATAGCAAGAAAAAAAGTGTAACATTGTTTAACAGTAATAATTAAACATATTTTTATCTTATAAAATGATATCGGTTTTTTTAATACATGTTTTTTTAATAAACTACTATTATATGTGGACAACGACAACAATTAAGTTTTGCTTATATGTAGTGTACAGTTTTTAATTTTGCTACTTTTGGATAAATATATTTTAAAAACCATTCAAATACAATATATTAATTTATTTTACTATGTAATGTATTTTTTTTTTAGTATGGTACGTTTGTCTCGAAAAAAAAAGGATTATTTTCTTGTATACACCTTGGTTACATCCTGAAATGTTAAACTTAACTCCAGTCCCAATTCATAAAAAGGAATAAGTATATTATTTAGTTCCAAAGATAACTTCACTGAAATAAGGTCATTTTTGGAGTTGCAGTCATTTAATAAAATCTACTAATACACCAACGTTTCGACTGTAAATATACGCTTTATACCTGAAACGAAACTTACTTTTCAAATTATAGAATAAACACTATAATCGTTGATCAAATTTTTCGTAGTGCTTCTCATGGTAGGTAACTGGAACAACTTTAGTATGGAATTTATCACCGGTCTATGTTTCTAAGGGTACTTATGAATAGGGGTGACTTTTTAAAAGGACTTTTGAATAGACTTAAGTAATGAGATAAGACAAAAGAATTTTTGTTGGATATGTAAGATATAATGATAAATATAGATTTGATGTAAGTGGAATTTAATCTAGTAATAGTTGGTGTATAACATTAGTAAGGAGTTTATAGCCGGAATGTTTCTAAGGTGTACTTATGAACAGGGATGACTTTTTAAAAGAACTTTTGAATAGACTTAAGTAATGATACAAGGCATAGGAATTTGTGTAAGATGTAAGATATAACGATAAATAGAGATTTGAAGTAAGTGGAATTTAATCTGGTAATAGTAGGTGTAATTAGTAGTAAGCTGCTGGTATGGTATGGAATAGGGATTTTATCACATTATTATCTACTTAGTGAAGTATAAGGTAATGAATATGTGAGGTAATTCGTCCAGCACTTGTAAGTTGGGAAGTCTCGGTCGGGTGGAGGCGAAAGCACGGATTTGGAGTTGGAGTGCGGCTCTGTCTAAGGCTCGGCGCAGATCTAATACTAATTACTGGCTCCAATTAGTGCTAATTAAACACGAGACTGACCTATTATATCCTGCCGAATGTGCGGCCTGAGAGGCTGCTGGGCTTTCTCTCATTCACTCTCCGCGCCTCTGCCATTCGCCGCTAGATGGCTGCCGTGCTGATTACACATTAATTAGCGATTATTATTGTTGTTATTAATATAGATTTCGACAAAGCAACGCTGCTTGTACGATCCGGTTTAATCACTCAAGAATGTTGTATTTATCCCTGTGTTTTCCTCTCTGGCTAAAAAGGAATAAGCTAATTAATTAGTAGGTAAGTAGACGAGTAGATTACTGTGTTTCCAAACTTCTGACATCTTCCTATCTGGTTCAAATCATTTCAAACTTCGCTAATTATTCCGTGACTTTTAATAAATACCTCCCTAATTAAATAGACACCCACTCACACGTTTGTTTCATTTAATTACCTAACTTCATCATGTCCCTCATACTTATATGGAATTAACGTTATTAGAACTAGTACAAAGTGATATTATTCATTCTAATTTTTAAAATTTTTATAGTTAATTTCACCTATAGTTACAAGATCAAATGTATAAGAAATTCCTATGATTTTTATAATTATCCTGCTTGGAGGACATTTGATCCCCCCTATTCTGTAACTCAATGGTTAATGTTTAACCAGTTGCTGTATTTTTTCTCCAATGACAACAAATAGCACTGGAGAAAATATGAAAACATCACTTGTAGTGTTTGTTTTTATTTGTCAACAATAATCTGAGTTACAGAATAGACCCCTTTTGACAATTTGGCCAAATAACATAAGTTTTCAGAAAGTTACGACTTATGCTGCTGTATACGTTAAACTTATGTGAACAGTGTCGAAAAAATATTAAATTTTCCTATTCAACTAGTGGCTTATTAAAATGTTTTTAGTCATATTTGACATGACTCTTTTGTAAGACCTTGTACTGCTCATTACCATTATTTGTTACATCCTGATGAAGACTATCAAATTAATAAGAATATAATATATTTCGTTTGTTATTTCTGCAGCAGATACATATTTTTTATTTGGAAGCGCTCTTGAAGATGATCCCAGGAGAGCTTATTCTTGTATTATAGCTCCAGATGGTTTTGTATCGCTTAGTATTCATGGTTGTAGAAGTTTTGAAATGTGAGGCGTAATGAAGCCGCTTCGTTTTTGTTTTTATGATATTTTTGTAATATAGTGGACTGGTTCTGTAATCACCAACGTACATGATCCTGAGGAAATCCTCATCGGTGTAATATGGAATAACATGTAGATGTTGTGAGTGCGTTTTGTTCCCGGTATGCCTGTAGTGTACTGGTAGCCGGCTTAACGGTAAATGGCTCAAGTTGAATTTTATAGCCGAACTTTGAATAATGCGCTTTGCAAGCCCCGGAGCCATAGCGATGTCCGCGCCGCCCGCTCTTGTTGTGCTCTCGATGAGCCTCGCTCACTCGCATCCAGAGCTCACTCGACTCGAGTGGGTCTTCGACTGTCTGTTGTTTTACTGCAGTTTGATGATTTTGTTTTTGTTCCGTATGCAACTTGACTTTTTTGTGTATTTAGCCGGGAATTATGGACTGAATGCACGTATGCAAATTTATTCTAATAACGAACGTTATTCTCTATGCTTTTTGTAATTCAGTACTGCTGGATTTTATAAACAAAATAATCCTTAAACAAGGACTCTAATTCCCTTCATTTATTTTCTTGTTTTTATCCCTGTAATATAATAAATGCATTCATATTTTTTACGTATAATTACATATGCTGAAATATTAAAATTAATGAAAAGAGACGAATTACATGAAAATACTAGACATAGAAATAATTATATATTTTTTACGACGAATACAATATGAGAAAAATATAATTTAATTAAATTTCAAATTTTAATATCATAGTAACCATACAAGAGATTTTTTTTAAATCACACTTTTTGTAAAAGGCTCTTTTAGATAGAGCTTACAAAGTTATTACAATAAAACATATATTTATAGACAATGAAGGGCGTCAAAGTACAATTTTATGGTGCCGAATCTTCATCTAAAGTAACTTTCAGTAAAGAGGATCTAAGTATCATAATAAATCTACTGAAATGTCGCTAGGTTTATAAAAATCCTAAATATACTCCAGAAAATTTAAGGTAAGGATGTCACAAAATACCTAAGAAGGTGCAATTATTAAATATCCTCTAATGAAAATGTCGATAGAATTGGAAATCCTGTGCGTTCAGATCATCGGTTGTCCGTACTGAATGATTGAGGAAGAGTTAAATTGCATTTACACCACCGTTCATCAGATTTTGACTAATTTATTGGGGATGAGAAAATCTAGGCAAAAATGGTTTAAAAATGATTTTTTGGAAAGTAAAAACATTCCTGTGGCTTTCTCAGTCTCCTTATTCGCCTGACTTGAGTTTTTGTAAGTTTTTTCTCTTGTCGAATCACTTCAAGGGAACTCATTTTAGGACACTCCAAAAGCTAAAAGTGACTTCAGAATTGGAGATCCAGTAATGCCATGAGCACTGTTCTTGTGCCTTTTTCCTCTACCCAAAATTGAAAAATCACCTCAAAGGAAATCATTTTGGGACACTCCAAAACATTTAAACGGCTGTAACCGATCAGCTAAAGGTGACTTCAAAATTTGATCCTGTTCCCAAAATTGCATCAAGAGAACTCATTTTGGGACACTCCAAAACATTTACAGTTGTAACCGTTCAGCTGAAGGTGACATCAGAATTCAAGTTCTCTAGCAATTCATCAAAAGATCTATATACGCGGTCTTCGAAAATGCCTTACATAAGTTGTGTAAAGTAAAAAATAAAACTTGTTTAAGTATTCCTAAGTATGTTATGAGTTTGGCATTTCTCAATCCGAGTAGTTATGGGCTTCTTTGACTTCTGAACAACAGTTCACACTTGTGGTTGATAGCATCGGGCGAAGATCGCGTGCCGGTAAGTAGGAGTTAGGTATCGCGGCCCCCACCCTCGGCTGTTTTACGGCCGCTAGACACGAACCCAGATACATGCAATTATTAATATTAATATGGTGTGCGGGCTGCTATCGAACCGCCCGCCAAGGACTCGGCAGACGGAAAACCCCCGGCGATAGCGTTTGTTTGTATCGAGATAACGGCACGAGTGACACTCGTTAACGAATCCCACCCACTACTGCTGATTGTTTTTATCGAGGATTTCAGGTTATAGGGAGATAATTGGCTTATTCATTCATTTCGTCACAACTCTAACACGGTTTATATCGCTACTGCCGTACTATATTCCATGTATTTGATAATACTATATTATGGAACTAGATTGATAATAGTATATTATACACTGACGAACTAAAGAGCATGATTTAATCCTGAGAGTAAGGTTTATTACACGAGCAGTATGCTAAGGGATATAATCACTTGAGGAAGCCCGTTTGAAATGTTACAATTTAAAAAAAAATATTTTACATGTAAGTCAATATTTAATCCCTCAAGTATTACTTCAGTCTTCGGAAATGAAGAGTAAAGTAGGTTTTTACTCCCGAAGATGCAGAAACGCCATTATAGTCACGAATCACATACTATACTTTTTTTGGGATTACATATTATGATAACATACGAGGTTTGTAAATTAAGTAATAAGATTGGTTTATTTTAAATTTTCGAATAGAATTAAAATTCAATGTCTCGTGCAAAATAACTTCCTTGGAAAGAAAATTAGATTTTGATAAAACTTGATCAATTAACAATATTGCTTGATATCCGTCTAACCCTTATTTCCTAGCAAAATAAATTTTAATACCATTTTTTTAATTTGGTTGTTTGAAGAAAATAATATATTTTTTAATTAGATTGCCTGAAAAAAGTAATAATACTATTATTTTTTTAAATTTGGTTGTCTGAAGAAAATAGTAATAAATAAGTATTGTAATTTTATTCTGTTAAGTTTGCTTACTTTAAATTCCCATAACATTTTGAAACGAAAAATATTCCGTAATGTGAACTGAAATTAGTTGAAAACCACTGTAAGCTTTATATTCCTAGTGGAGAATGTAGCTTACAACTTTGATCATTAAAATACAATTAAGTATTGTCAACAAATACGGAAAATTTCTACACATGTTTTCCAAAAGGTACAAGTGAATAATTAATTACAGCATTTGTTTTTCCTACATGAGTTAGGTATTTAAAGATTAGGTATTAGGTAGAAAATACAAATTATATACTCGTACATACCTGTCGTGTATGTTATAAATCGTGTAAGACTTATTTAAAATGCAGTGACTTTATGAAGGAAATCTGTCATGTAACACTTTGTCATTCCGAATTGAATTTGTGGAGAACAAATTGCAATCGGTGGTTGAATCGATCAGCAAGTTATTCTTGAGCAAGACGTATGTCGGGTGTTATTCCATCGCGTGTGCATGTCCCCACGTTCATGAATGAATTCATGTGTTTTTTGCGAGTATTCATCAGCCACTACATTCTTATCGAACGAGACGAGAGCTTCTTCAAACACTTATAAATAAAATCATCATATGCTTACACTTATTGCAGCCATTTCGGTAATAGGCGGTGTCGTGTAAAGGAAGAATTTCTTAACGAAGGAAATAACATAGGAAATATCATAAATCTACTGTTTTCTTATTTTTATTACAGTTTTTATACAAATATATGTTACAGTTAAGTGGAAGAATGAGGAATATACGGTATATTTTAATTTATAATCTCTTCAAACCGTTTTTTAAAACAATGTAAAACAATTCACATAATGTTTACAATAAGGCAATACCTAATGATAAAAACTTTTGAAATTTAAAAAATATCTTTAATAATTTGGCATTGGTTTGTTTGACAAGTGAAAAGAAATAAAAATATTATTAGGTAAACATATTTTTTCACGAAATGCATAGAAAGCTAAACTTTCTCCTCGCTAAATAGTGAGGAAAATTACTTCTTTCTATGATAACTATGGAAAATGGCACTTTCTGGAATAAAAGTCTACTTCTAATCTTCATTTTCGAAGACTTCTAATCCTTGAAGGATTAAATATGAATTTAATTATATATTATAACGTAGTCTAGCTTATCCAGAATATTTAGCATAATTACGTTAAAATAATGGCATACTGGCATATATTTATTCTCTCGTATTGTTAATCTGTAATACATATACGAGTATATGTAGGTAATACTTATAAGAAAAAAGTGTTTTTTGTATAATCCCTGATTTTGGGATGAAACACGAAAATAAACAATAAAGAGTGATTATACACAGAAAAGTACACAAACGTATTATAAAATACTTTTTGTTTTGTTGAAGATTTAAATCATGTCACATGGATATTAAAATTTGTGATTATGCATATATTTTAATAATACAAATGTACAAAGCATGAATAAGACATATAATGGAGCACATTAAAAACAGAGACATCAGCACATTACCTGTGTGATAAAACACAGGAAAATAAAATTGCGTGAAAAACAGTAACTTACTCAAATTAATGCCAGAATGTGATTATTAAGTAATGATAATGCATACAAAGTATTTTTCATATTTAAATATGAATGTTCTCTTTCTGTTTGTTTACAGTTGTAGAACATGTTGTAAAAAATATTCATAAATTATATGAAGTAAACATAAAAAATAGCTTCATGTTTCATACTTTTATAATTCTCCGAATACATAAACATTATCAAACCCTTCTATAGCTTTTATACAAATTATTTTGAGCTTTCTTCCGAAATATTTTTTTTTCAATCTGGCAACCTTATGACAACATAAAAGAAACTTTACTAGCATTGTACTAGCTAGTGATTATTAGGAGATTATAAGGTTGTGAATTGATAAATTAAGTGCTACTCAAAAGATAATTATTTTTTTTCCAACTAATATCAAATTCAACTTCAAGTTCTTGAAAACTTTATACACAAACTCTGGCCGTTTCATTAGTTTTATGAATTATTCGTCAACAAACTTGTCATTTTGGGCTTCCAAGTCGTTATAGTACAACTTTCTGCTTAGTAAAGCCCAAAAATCTTCGAAAGATCTGGTATAAGCGATATTTGATAGACTATCATGTTTTGGTACAAAAGAGACATAATGCTAATTTTCTTACTAAAATATTTTGAGGCGATACGAGAAAAAGAAAAATCTTGTCTCGTCTTCGCTCACAGAATTACTAACTTTTACCAATGTCATTGCAAAATTTATATTGTCCACATTAATTCCGATGTTTATAATACCCTAATTGATTCCATACACCAATGACGAAACGTAAGGAATATTTAAGGATATGACTATATGAGGAACAAGGTTTTTCAAAAGAAGATAGGTCTTTCTTCATGTTCTGAAGTTGGAACTTGAAAAAAGACGTGTTTCTTTTTGAAGAACATTGTCATATTCTCATTTTTAACAATTTCACGATTTCGTTAATTTTTGTTTCATTGCAAGAAAGTCAGGAATATTTACTTGAAACAATCAAAATGTGTTATCTATGATTTCATGTTTAAAAAAGGACCTGGCATTATTTGGAACGTGCGTATGTTTGACAGATGAAAAGAGATACGTTGGAAGAATGACAGGATGTATGCAGGCGAGGGAGATGCGTCTTGACAATGTTAGTTTTAGCGAGCAATTAAGGCGTCGGCGGGCGTCGCGTCGGTATAATTGCACCCGTACCGGGCCTGGCCGCTCTATACACAATCAGCAGCGATAATTTCCCGATTCAGCCCTCATCAGGCGCGCATTTCATCCTTATTACGGGCGACTTGTTCCCGGCCGGGTCTCACGACGGTTTTTTACGCCAGCGCCGGTTACGAGTTACAGACTACTGTTAGCGTAAATGAACGTAATTGCGGATGAGTTAAGGTTTGCTTTAATTGTTGCACTGTTTTTCAAATTAACGGGGTTTTAGTGTTTTTTGGTCTCATTATAACTTGCTGTACTACAATCGGACAAATTTGTTCCACTGCTTCATTTAGGTTACTAAACTCGACTTTGCCTTTTTTATTGCGAATTATTCATATTAAGATTCACTGTTTTAAAATACTGTAGTTATTATTATTGTCTACCCTTTCTAACACCCAATTTAAAAATATGGGTATAAATGGTCTGAACCGTCTGAACATTATGACTGAAATGCCTTAATAAATTTTTCAGAAAATTAATAGGGTATGTGACCATAATCGAATTTCAGTATATTAGTCATAAAATATAAAAACTAGCCGTTGCTGCTCATAATAATGAAAACTAAACATTAAGTTAATGTAGTATATTATTACGAGTTTTAAAAGACGGTGCATCAGAAGTACTCTAAAAACACGAATGGAACAATATGTCGTATAAAACGAGTATAATATACTATTAAATTAGCTATGTTTATTTGGTTTTCATATGTATAATAATTCCAAATTGTATTAAAAACATTTTAAAATATTTAAGGGTATCAATTTCACATTTACCTTGGGGATCAGTACTTAGAAGTACCAATTTTATAACAAAAAGCATTAGAGACAATAGAGCAATTGTTAACGCAATGTATAAAAAAAATTAAGGTCTGTAGAATTTATTAAAACAAAAGTACTGGATCGATTTAAAAAAATACAGCTATTTTATTTTTAGTCTAGTATTATCATGTAAAAATCAAAATTTGGTCACATAACGCAAAGAAGGAACATTGTATAAAAGTTAAAGAAACATAGAAAAATATAACATATATAAAAATGTCAAATATATAAATGAATATGTTCACTTTTTGCAATAATATAAAATCGCTCAATAAATGCTATATTATTAATATAAATACTATGAAAAATAATTGTTTAATGTGATTAATTATTTCGAGAATTTAGTCACTTTGTGCAAAACAATTTAATTTTTATTGCATACAGATTTTAAATTAGTTTTATTAATATGAAAATTATTAGTTTATTTTTTCGTGAATATTGCAGGCATTTTAAATAATTTATTATCCATTTTATTTTGTAATTAATTATTAAAATTGATATTATCATTTTGTTCGCCTGTGTTAATTTATTTTAGTAAAGGTTTCCGGCAATTTGCTTTTAATATAGGCATTTATTTTGTTTCTAAATAATAATAACAAAAATACTTTACGTCTATAACTTTGTTTTTACCACAATTACTTTTAATTACATTTAACATCTTAATTAGCTTTAAGTAATAATAATTTATTTAGGTACTTTTACTAAATGGACGACAGGATAACGGTTTCATTGGCAAATTTTATTAAAATATTAATTGTTGTGGTCATGGAATAGACATTACAGGATGTATAGTTTATAATGTGCTTCAAACCACTCAGCACAGTGAGTATTATTTATTAATTGTTGCAGTCACTTACTAAATGAAAGCTTACTATTTAATCACTTCTCTCAGTATTAATTAAATGTATTAACTTGCGTTTTATAGGAATGATTGCTAGCTAATAATGTTAATAATGTGGATAACAACATTGTCAATTTGAATTTCGATAATGATATTGTATCGCTATAGGTTTTATTATTGTGTTTATTTGAATATAAATATAAATAAACAACCACCATGAATAGAAAAATATTTAACTTTTTTTATACTAATGAAATTAGAGAAAAATCGTAAAAACATTAAAAAAACAATATCTATAATTCTTAGATGATCAAATTTTATTTTTATTGTGTTAAATTTGACAATATTTATGAAGCTATTAACGTACCTAGGATAGTTGAGTATTATAACCGCCGCAGATGTTTATTGAATTCCGAGCTCGGAGAGCAAAGATTTTAGGACATCTAAGGTCTGGAATGATTGTATGATTCATAACATCCGTAGATTGTTCAATAGTTTACCGGTTTCACGTTAATAATTCTACTATACTAAAATTTCATCTAATGTTATTAATGATTTTTAAAATTGTTGTTACCCTTGGTGTATGCCTGTTAGAAAATTTTATAACCCAAAAACAAAATGTCAAATTCGATCCCTTTGTTTTTTAAATGAGCTAAATGAGACAAGCAAATATACATTTCTGTCAATCAAATATCGAGTCGTAAAAATGGATATGATAAATTTGCGGTTTCACGTTAAAAAATACTTCCGGTATATTACCATACTAATGGTTAATATAATTGTAATTATGGTGTCATATTATATACGTCTTCATTTTCTGAAACCGATAACTATGGAACGAAAAAAAATTGAAATTTTATTGTAATGGTTCAATAAATTGGCATCATCTTTACTGTATTTCGTATTGCACAAAGCGGAGTAGTAAGAAATAGAGAGGAAATAGAAAGGATATGATTGTGAGATGGAGAGCAGTAGTTGACACAATGGTCACAAATGCCACAAATCCGCGTATACATGTGTTGTGTGCGACTCCACTTGAATCCTATTACTTCCGGATTTACACTACTAAATGCTGCGTCCTATCTGCTATCTCTATAGATTTAATATCTGTTCAGAATTGTATGACAGGGCGAACTTCCCCCACCTCCAAAAAGAATATGTATAAATAGCGTCCACCCCCTAAAGCCGGGGATTGCTCTGTAGACTTGCTCTGTACACGTATTACCTAGCAGAATATATACAGTCCACACAATTATTGTATATCATTTTATAAAACCAGCGACCTAAATCCCAACATATATTTTGGTCCAATCGAGCCAGATTCAAAAAACGACAATCAACAAAGCATTGTCGTGATCAAACTTCGAGTGTGAATTAAAAACAAAAAGTGACAATCAACAAAGCATTGTCGTGATCAAACTTCGAGTGTGAATTAAAATCAAAAAGTGACAATCAACAAAGCATTGTTGCGATCAAACTTCGAGTGCCAATCAACTTTCATCTGTAGCAGTTCCTATCCACGAGGATCAACAGAGCAACATCAAATTTGGAGGGCAAAAGGTTAGTGATCATTACTTATTCCTGTCAATTATTTCCCTTCATTGTGTAAACTTTCCTAATTAATAACGTGTGCATTTCAATTCAATATCAAAAAATGACTGAGTTAGAAGATTTGTTAAGTCAGCGAAAAATTGTTAAATCTTCAAAGACGAGATTTTTAAATTACGTAAATTCTAATGATAAAAACGATGTAAAGCAACTTATTGGGCGATTATCTGATTACAAAAAATTAATAGAAAAATATAATTCCATTCAAGATAATATAGAGATACTTTCCAAAAAAGAGGATAGTAACGATCGCGAAGAATTCGAAAATAGTTATTATGATATTTTATCTAAGGCTGAACAAAAATTAGAATCACTAAATAAAAACATTCCGAGTACTTCCACAAGTCCAATAAACACCAATGAAACTAATAGTAGCAGTAATCAAACAGTTCAATTACCTATAATAAACTTACCTCATTTTAATGGCAGTTATACAGAGTGGACAGCATTCCATGATAGCTTTTTATCACTTATTCATGAAAATGTCAATATATCAAACATCCAAAAATTTCATTATTTAAAAAGTTGCCTTGGTAAAGATGCGAAGCGTACAATAGATACTTTAGCAGTTTCCGCAGAAAATTATGATAAAGCTTGGAATATACTTAAAGAACGCTATCAAAATAAACTATTAATTGTGCAAAACCATATTCACGAATTATTCAATTTACCTACTGTCTCTAAAATTTCTTCAATGCAACTTCGCGAACTCTTAGATAACGTTAACGCCCACATGTCTTCCTTACAATCTCAAAACATTAGCACAGAAAACTGGGACTTGTTGATAATATATTTAATTACTAGTAAACTTGATTTTGTTACAAAAAGAGACTGGGAATCGACCTTAAAGAAATCGGAAATGCCTTCATTACAACAATTAACAGAATTTTTAAACAAAAAATGTGAAGTTTTAGAATCTATTGATTTCAGTAATAACAGTCAGAGAAGTATCGAATCCATGAATAGAACAAAAACTCAAGAGTATTCTTTCAAACGGTCACATAATCAAATTCCTCCCAATCATAATCATAATACATGTAGCTATTGCAAACAATCACATTTGATTCATCAATGTAAAGATTTTCTCTATTTAAGTATTCAAAACCGCATACAAGAAGTTAAAAAATATAGATTATGTTACAATTGTTTACGAAGCGGCCATGATACAAAATCATGCAGATCAACTAATACTTGCAAAACCTGTTCCGGAAGACATCATTCCCTCTTGCATTTCAATAAACCAAATGCAAATATTAGTTATTGTAATGATAGTACACAAGAAGTTTTATTATCAACAGCAGTTATTCAGGTATTAGATAAAAACATGGAATTTCAACCTGCGAGAACCTTATTAGATGTTGGTTCACAACAAAACTTTATTACAAAAGAATTTTCAGATAAATTAGGACTAGAATACACTGATATAAACTTGCCAATTTCTGGTATAAATCAATCTAATTGTTTAGTTAATCAATCTGTCAGTACAAAATTTAAATCTACATGCAGCAATTATACCTCAAATATAACGTGTTTAGTATTAACAAATATTACAAATAATATTCCCGCATCAACATTTGAAAATTCAATCTTACCTATTCCAAATAATTTAAAACTGGCTGATCCAAAATTTAACATATCCTCATCGATAGATATATTAATTGGTGCTCAATTATTTTGGGGTCTTCTAAATGACGGACGCATGAAGCTTTCCAATAAAGAAACATATATTCAAAACACTTGCTTAGGATGGATAATTGGTGGTCCATTTACCATAGCTTGCTCACAAGTTAATAACAATATGTGTAATTTAACTTTAAATTCGAAATTAGAAAACCAAGTTTCAAAATTTTGGGAATTACATGAACCTACAGCTAGTACATTGACATTAGAAGATAAATTATGTGAAAATATCTTCAAAGAAACGCACAAAAGAAACACAGATGGTAGGTTTATTGTACAATTACCGTTCAAAAATAATATTGCTAATCTTGGTTCAACGAAAGAGGCTGCAATAAAACGATTTAGTTCTTTGGAAAATAAGTTTAGACATAATACAAATTTTAAAATTGAATACAGTAATTTCTTTAGGGATTATATTACCCTTGGCCATATGTCCCTAGCACCGAACCAGGATCTTAATAACTATGACGGCTTGTTTCTACCTCACCATGGGGTAATAAAAGAAGCTAGCCTTACAACTCGGATTAGAGCTGTATTTGACGCTAGTTGCATTTCTTCGAATGGTCTTAGTCTCAACGATAATCTTTTAACGGGCCCTAATCTACAAAAGGATTTATTCTGTTTACTTGTAAGATGCCGCCAATATCAATTTATTTTGTCTGCCGATATTTCAAAAATGTTTAGACAAATATTAGTAACAGAAAATGACAGAAAATTCCAAAGCATTTTATGGAGAGAAAATCCTGGAGAAAATTATAAAATTTATACCCTAAATACAGTTACATACGGTGTTAGTTCTGCGCCCTTTCTAGCCATGCGATGCTTGCATCAACTCGCATACGAATCAGCTGATGAATTTCCAGTAGCTAGTGAAGTAATTTTAAATGATTTTTATATGGATGATCTAATCACTGGCACAAACTCGTTTGAAGATGCACTTAAATTAAGAGATACATTAATTCTTATATTAAAACGCGGATGTTTTGAATTGTATAAATGGGCATCAAATAATACAAATTTATTACCAGACTCAAGTGAATCTAATATATCACAGGTTAGATTAGACAGTAATATGGAGACAAAAACACTGGGTTTAATTTGGGATTGTAAAAATGATTTTTTGAAATACGAGATACAGTTTAAAAATCATCACAATAAAGTTACAAAGCGAATTATTTTGAGTACGATTGCAACAATATACGATCCCATAGGACTTCTTTGCCCTATACTTGTACCCATAAAAATTATATTACAACAGTTGTGGCAATTAAAATTAAGTTGGGACGATACAATTCCCTGTAATATAGCCAATACATTTTCTGAATTTCTTGTACAGTTACCCATAATTAATGAAATTGAAATAGCTAGAAAAATAATTCCTATGTATCCGTTCAAAGAGATTTATATGAATGGATTTTGTGACGCTAGTGAAAAGGCGTACGGTGCAGTTGTTTATATTACGGTAATATATGAAAATGGTGACGTATCAAACAATCTTCTTTGTTCAAAATCGCGAATTGCCCCACTAAAGATTATTAGTTTACCTAAATTGGAACTTTGCGCTGCTGTTTTATTATCGCAATTAATAAACAAATTAAAAGGTGCTTTATCTATAAAATTTGATAATATCTACTTATGGTCTGATTCAATGATTGCACTGTCATGGATAGCGTCGACACCTAACCGATGGCAAACCTTTGTCGCAAATAGAGTTGCGGAGATTCAAACACTCACTCATTTAACACAATGGCGACATGTGGACGGTAAAGAAAACCCGGCGGATATAATTTCGCGAGGCATGGATCCTTTACTTTTAAAAAATTCTAATTTTTGGTGGCACGGACCTTCATTTCTTTCAAAAATTCCACAAAATTGGCCTAATGTGTCAGTAAATTTAACTAAATTACCAGAAGAAAGAAAAGTTGTATTAATATCACAGAATAACAAAGAAATTTTACCGGTTTTTAATAGAATTAGTACTTATAAAAAATTAAAACGTGTAATAGCCTATTGTTTTAGATTTATAAATAATTGTTCAAAAATAAGACAAACTGAAAAAATAACTGGCTCACTTACTGTTGCAGAAATAAATAAAGCAAATAATATTATAATTAAATACGTACAAAAGGCAGAATTTTCAAATGAAATTCAAAATTTAATGTTAAAAAAACCTGTAGCTAAAAGTAGTCCCGTAAAAGATTTGAATGTTTTTTTGGATAAAAATAATATTCTTAGAGTAGGAGGGAGGTTGCAAAATTCACCTTTAGCTTTTAATCAAAAACATCAGGTACTTATTCCGAAAAGTCACATAGTAACTAAATTAATAATTCAAGATACACACATTGAACAGTTACATGGAGGCATACAAGCAACTTTAGCAGCAGTAAGACAATATTTTTGGCCTGTTGCAGGAAAAAGCGCTGTGCGTCATGTTATTCATAAATGTGTTAAATGTTTTCGCGCAAAACCCATCACTTATGAACAAATAATGGGTAATCTTCCCGAAAAAAGAGTTACGCCTTCTCGGCCATTTTTATATTGTGGGGTAGATTATGCAGGGCCTATAAGCATAACTGAAAATCGAGGTCGAGGCAAGAAGAAAGTGGTAAAAACCTATGTCATGGTGTTCGTCTGCTTATCAACTAAATCAATACATTTAGAATTAGCGTTTGATTACACTACTGAAAGTTTTTTAAACGGACTAAAAAGAATGATGGCGCGTCGCGGAAATGTTAAAAAGTTGTGGTCAGATAATGGTACCAATTTCGTTGGCGCAAGTAACGAAATGAAACGTTTAAATTTATTATTTAAATCAAAAGAATTTAAAGATGTCGTCTTGCCAGAATTAAACAATATTGGTAGCGAGTGGAGTTTTATTCCACCAAATTCTCCTTATATGGGTGGCATTTGGGAAGCAGGAGTAAAGGCTTTTAAGCATCACTTTAAAAGGGTTACTGGGAGTTTAACAATTAATGTAGAAGAAATGTACACACTCTTAATCCTAATAGAAGCTTGTCTCAATTCCCGTCCTATTACCCCTTTAAGTAATGATCCGAACGACCTGGAGCCGTTGACTCCAGGACATTTCCTCATTGGAACAGCATTAACAGCCCCACTGGAACCAGAGCTTGCATCCCTGCCAGACAACAGGTTATCCAGATGGGAAAGGGTTGAAAAATTACGTCAACTCTTTTGGAGACGTTGGCAAAAAGAATACCTGGCCGAATTACAAAAGCGTGGAAAATGGAGGACACCCACAACACCACTGACTGTTGGCGCCATGGTCGTTTTAAAAGACGACAATCTACCTCCTCTACAATGGAAACTCGCCAGAGTCGTGGAACTACACCCGGGAGCTGACGGCGTCGTGCGCGTCATCAGCTTGAAGACGTCAAGTGGTGTAACAAAACGAGGCATCCATCGCGTGTGTGTTTTACCATTGGCTGAATATAATGAAAGTGCGTGAGTGCAATGAAAAAGATGAAATTGTAAGAAACATTATAGTGTTAAAATTATGAACTATATAAATTTGTGACTAAATGTATTGACTACTAATTTCTATATGTGATTTAATGTTATGTTATATTCGTATGTATACCTATATTATGTTTGTACTTTCAACTTATTATGTATGTGTTTGTTTATTGAAAAAATGTATAATTTTTCAAAGGCGGGAGGATGTTCAGAATTGTATGACAGGGCGAACTTCCCCCACCTCCAAAAAGAATATGTATAAATAGCGTCCACCCCCTAAAGCCGGGGATTGCTCTGTAGACTTGCTCTGTACACGTATTACCTAGCAGAATATATACAGTCCACACAATTATTGTATATCATTTTATAAAACCAGCGACCTAAATCCCAACAATATCCGTGAGAAATGGAGCCTGTTCCTGAGATAATACTCGGCTTTAGTCACACCAAAAATCATAACATTTCTCTCATTCCGAATCTGTGAACGTGCAATCTGTTCTCTGCTTTTCAATTACATGTTTCAAGGGTTTATACTCACTTCATTGCTTTCTCTTTGCAGATTTTTGTTTTTTAAATAAAGTATTACTCATTTTATAGAAATATAAATGCTTTCGTTTTCATTTAATTTTCTTTTACATTTTCATAACATTATTTTTCGAAATTAAGTCAAACGGAAAACTGAGTTTAATGTTCACAATATTTTGAGTAACATTTATCATGAAAATAAATATATACGTCAGTTTTGATCAAATAGTTCTGTTTTATATGATCAAATTATATTAATTATAATAATAATTATAAAAGTAGGTAGTCCTTAGTGGTAGCATCTTTGTCAGTTTTAGCCAAGTTTACAATTGAAAAGTGACCTGCGATTTTCTGAAGTTATTACGGGAATATTCGTTAATAAAATTGTATTCTTTTATTTATTATATTTTTTCAGATGGTAATTTTTTATTATTTTTTTTAATTAATTATTTTTATAAATATTTTTTTATTTTTTAACCGTTATACTGGTTTAAACCGGATTCCAGTTTTTAAAAACCAGTTTTGGAACTAAAACTGTTTTTATTACATGCCCTGATTCTTTTGATTTTATTTTTTCTTCTAATTTTTCATTATTTAATTTATTATTACAAAATACACTCTTCATCATTCAATGTTGAATTTTTTTTAATTCCTAACTAGTTTTGAAAAATTTGGCGTTTCAAAACGTCAGTCACATTTAACAAATAATTCTGTATATGTCAAAATTAGAAAAAAATATTTATTAGATCACCTTTAGATTGCGATAGAATAATAAAGTACCTTTTTCGTATTATGTATTCTTATAAAAAGAAAACATATACCTATATTTTGATAATATTTTAGTTGAGAAGAACATTGGCATGCGATTATAAAAGCATTATTCGTTTTGAAATTTTTTCTTTGAATGTGTAAAAGTTTGCAGACTCATTGCTGTATGGCTAATTTATCCTCGCTCCATTGTAATGAAAGTTTGAAAACTAATCAACACTTGAAATAATTAGCAATATTTTTGCCAGGGCATGGCATCCACATCCATTACAGGTGAGTCTGTCGGGAGACGTTGAAATATTCGTCTCGAATTTACATGTGAATAGTTGAATTTCGGCAATTACTGTTTAATGACTATCTGGTATTCAATTGTTAATTGGACTCTGGTCGTTGTCCGCAGCGGAACACTGCACCTGTATCGCCCGGCCCGGGAATGGAACGGGAACGGGAACGGCATTACCGTTGCGACTACATACATCTTGTCAATATTTTACCGCTCGCTGACGTACTGTCTACCGGCTTCGTTACTACCTCAGAAAATTGCATTAGACGGAAATGGTCTTTTTGTATGAAATGTTAATGCTAATGAACTTGTAATTTATCTCATGAATTTTCTACTCTCGCATTGCACGAACTACTCACTTTTATCATTCCGCACTAAATTTCTTATTTACTTTAATTATTTTTCATATAATGAATAATAATAATAATCTACAATTTTAAAAGAAATGGAAAGTATGGTTTACTAAGTAAGATAGAGGTTCATATTGAAGTGTCGTCAAAACGATATTTGACAAAATTTTATTTTGACTGATCGTAAGGCTGAAAACAACGTTTTTAGACTGAATTACTTCGGAAAGGTATACTTCATCTATCAAAGAAGAGAATTTGAATCTTGGAAAGATGTTAGGTTTATAAAAAGCCTAAACATACTACAGGAAACTTAAAGTAAGGATAGGTTTCAAAATATCTGACAGGGTACAGTGCCACAATTATTAAATATCCTAAAATATTTTTTTTTATATTTACGATATTGCGATCCACGCTTTCCATTCTGCCCGGTCCTGAGTTAGGTTTCTGAGTTGCTGTGGGGTCTTTCCTCTTTTAGTGCCGATTTCTTCAATATGGTGTATCCACTGTTTCCTTGGGTTTCCCCTTTCTTTCATTTTTTTTTTGTTTCTTAGTTTCTGTTATTTTCATAACTATCTTCGTCCACATCTTGTATGTGTCCAAACCGCATCAGTTGTTTGTTTTCTATTTTTGTCATTTGTTCATTTCTTATTTTGACTAGTTTTTCTATTCCACTAATTTTTCTAAGGTATTTCATTTCCATAGCATTGATTTTTGATTCAAGTTCTTTTAGTGTTACCCAATTTTCTCGTGCATATATTAATGTTGCTAGTACTGCTGTGTTGTAAACTCCCATTTTAGTTTTTAGATCTATTTCATAATTTCATTTTTACTCAATATCTGTTTATTTATCGAATGGTATATATGTAAAAATTCAAGTTTTTAATTAATAGATAGCGTTATAAAAATATTCTTCATATACATGATAAAAGAAACGATATGCATAGGAAGAGTGTTAATAAAACAGGTAGATTAATCAATTTGAAAGTTATTCTCGATGAAATAGAATGTGTTTGTGGAATGATAGTAGTGGTATCTTAGTAATGAAGGCTTGAAAGCCGGGGTCCGGTGAATTTTTCCGGCGATATTTCTGTTTTGACGTCCGGTCTGTAAATATTAAGTGATGGATTGCAAATATCATTATTCCCGCGAGCACTTTCGGTCATCGAGCGGTCATTTTCGCTCCGAAACAAATCAGACTTTGCCAAACAAATACATCAATGCCAGGCGGTGATATATACTGACCGTTGTCTAAAAATTATTACCAATTTTTCCATTTCGAATCCTCAAAGCGATATTTCCTAACGGAGATTATTGAGAAAATGAAATATTTAACTTTGATTTTGACGGATATACATATTTCGCTTGTCTCTCTGTACACAATCTCAATCCCCCTTCAATCGTATTGCTTGATAAATACCGAATATACGCGATTTTACTGTTCAATACTTTCTTTGAACTTTTAACTGATGCATTCATCATCATTACTGCCACAGCGTATCCATAAGCAAAAAGAACTCATATTTGGACCAAATATGTTCAGTTTAACGTTTTTGTACAATCCTAGGTGGAATAGGACCTTAAATACCAGATATTTTTTTTTGTAACAAGTGTTACTTGGATTTCAATAATGTGGTTACTTACAATTATCGGACTAAGTAGTAAGAAGTATTTTTATTAAGTTTATTGTAACGATGTTGCTAGGATGATTGTTACTTACATGATATAACAATCTTCATTTTGTAAACTTAAGTAAATATTGATGCGCTGATTTCAAAATTTCAAAATCTGCAATCCTTTTATGCCTTTCGGATTTAATTCTGTCGCTTTATTATTTAACTATTATTTATTTTCAAAACCTATAACCTCTTATAAAAGTTTTGTAGAGATAAAACATACCAAACAACGGTATTAAACTAAAAATTGTGTTGACAAACGCAAAATATCCCAAAAATACTCATTTTTGTGCCCAAAATTTTGTTTTTTGGAAATAGTATAAATTTATAGATCTTGTCGCGCTGATTTCAAATTTTCAAACAGAATTTAATTATCTCTTTTAGTTCCTGAGATATTTGTTGTCAAAGTTGCACCTCAAAAAAGTGTGTTTTTTGACTATATCTCTAAAATGAGTAGAGATACAATCTCAACGATTATAACAGTCGATTCTACGGGCAAAGTTATGTAAAGAAATGTTTTCTTCACATATACGTTCTTTGGAACGATTAGGTGAAAAATTAGAAAATCGAAAAAACCTAAATTTCAAAATTTCTCTGAGGAACTTTTTTTCTCCAAAACTTTTCATTTTCTGGACTTAAGTAAATATCGACGTGCTGATTCTAAATTTTCAAACGGAATTCAATTATCTCTTACCATTCGCGAGATATTCGTGTTCAAAGTTGAGTTTTGACAATACCTAAAAAAACCGGTTTTTTAGGTATAAACCTTTAAAGGTTAGGTTTACGACATCGGCGACCTCACCAATCGATTCTACGGGCAAAATTACGTAAGTATACCAATTTTTAGATTTTTATTCCAAAGGATACAATTTGTAGAAAGGAAAAACTAAAATGGCTAAAATCGAAAAAAATGCCTGATGAACCCCTTGCAATTTTTTTCGATTTTTGGCCATTTTCAGTTTTTTTCTTCTGGAAATTCCATCTGTTAAGATAAAAATCTGAAAATTGGTACACTTATGTAATTTTGCCCGTAGAATCGAATGGTGAGGTCGCCGAAACCGTAAACCTAACCATTTAAGGGGTATACCTAAAAAACCTGATTTTTTAGGTATAACTTTGAACTCAAATATCTCGAGAACGGGAACAGATAATTAAATTCTGTTTGAAAATTTGGAATCAGCGTGTCGATGTCTACTTAAGTTCAAAAAATAAAAAAAATTGATTACAAAAAGTTTCGATGCGAAAAACTGAAATTTAGGTTTTTTTGTTTTTTTTATTTTTCACCTAATCGTTCCAAAGGACGTATATGTGGACAAAACATTTCTTTATATAAATTTTCCCGAAGAATCGAATGGTAAAGTAGTTGAGATTGTATCTCTACTCATTTTTGGAATATACTAAAAAAACACACTTTTTTGAGGTACAACTTTAAGAGCAAATATTTCCGAAACTAAAAGAGATAATCAAATTCTGTTTATAAACTTGCTATCAGCGTAACTAATTCTTTAAAAAATATTACAAACAAAATTTTGTAAAATTTGAATATTTTTGAGATAAAAATTCGATATTTTCAAATATTTTCGGATTTACGCAAAAATACAGCATTAGCGGCTTTGGGAATTACTTCCCCTTACTTTTAGAGTTAATATTCAACACGGCCTTGGCTCGACCTTTGGATCTTATCGAGATACCAAAAAGTAAAAGAATGTTATGAAAAATATAATACGTCAAATTAAATATTTAATAAAAAATATTACTAATATTAAAAATATAAATTTATTTTACATAAAGTAGTACAATAAATAAAAACTGAAGTAGGTAAGGTCATAAAGCAACCATATTTATGGCAAAATCAACAGATGTGTTCCGTGTAATAAAGAAATTATGAAATTTTTACAAGTTAAACAGGTATTATAAAGTGAAGTAGATTTAATGATAACGTCAAAGAATAAGTAGTGTAAAGAAAATAATTCATCCGATTATCTAAAGTGTAATTTAAATCAACAAACAGTCGGGTAGTGAAGTGTGGTATTATTTTAGAAAATAATTTTGTGTATGGAAAACAGAAGGCGAGTTTAAATAATTATCATCTCGCGTGAGCAGCGACGGGGTTAGTTTAAGATAAATTACACCCCTCGCTTGACGTACAACACCTTACGCACCAGCTCGATAGATCCCACCACTTTGATAAATAATTGGTGCTTTATTGGGTGTAAGCAATCAATTTTCCACTCACTTGTTTCAATAGTGATTGACTACTCTATAATTCACACGCGTCGCTCTCCCATCCGTCTGTCTCTCTTCAACTTTACCGATTTATTTTTCAAACAATGACTCGTCGGCTGGAAACGTTGTTCAAATTTTCTATGAACCAATACTCAGTATAAACAGCCGAATGCGTTAAATAAATTTCAGTCCTGCGATAGAAATAACTGCGTCTGTATTGATTGCATTCGAATATTTCTCTTTAAAGGGAAATAAATGATCGAAACGAAAATAAAAACAGGGTTATAAATGTTACCATAAAATGATATTTATTTCGCGATATATTTTTATCCCACTGAAACAGTCAAATACTGATATTTATTTGAATTTCAAAAACAATATACCTATTTTTGAAACGGTATTATCATTTAATTTCTGAATATGCCAATAATTTTTAGAATGACAATTTAATAACGAATTATTGGAACGACATCAAAACTATATAAAATAAACTCGTAGGGTTAAAGAAGATCACAAAGTTTTACAAAATCTTCTTCTTGAATTAAAAATCACTGTTTGTTTAACTGAATATGTCATTAATGAAATTAATGTCATTTATGAACGTGATTTTGGCGTTAACAATTTTTGCTTCATTGTATTTTTCATCGATTATTATATTTATATGTAATACTGTCAATTTTGACATATATTTACTTCGGAAATCATACGATTTCTTCCGACAAGATGATGTCATCAATCTACCTTCCCCTCCACGGATATGAGTCAGGTTACAATTGATGACGTAAGAATCAACTGCGGGAAATAAAGTATATAAGCTTATAGAAGTTGTAGAAACACATATATCAATAAAGAACAAGTAAAAAATGTTATTGCATAAGTTAAATTCCTTATGTCAAAAAATATTGTTTAATAATTGCAATTTTTATTAAAAAGTAAATAAGCAATATGTTTTAGTTATATTTATATTAGCGAACATGTGCTAGTTAGAGTTCGCGATATGAAGTTTTTAATTTAGGTTTGTGCTATCTTCAGGTCTGACAAGTAAGTTGGTATTCTCCAGCGTGTCCCTAAACAATTACAACCGAAATTACAGCTTGCAAAACTTTAACGTGGCACATTTTAAACCGGTTGTCATAACCTGAATCGCAAATTAACTGTAGAATTGGAGAAAATTCAGCGTAGCGGTGGCGGTGTCCGGACGTGCCTGCGTTACTGATGTCCCGTGCGTTCGCTCCTGTATCGCACTTACTGCCGAATTACCGCCGACTACGTGGAACTGATTGGATTCATTATGTCCTTCTCACAGGCCCATTGTACGCACTACTCTTTGTCAAACACAATCACATCTCATATTCAAATTTTTTAAAATGGAAATCATATAATCACTAATACTACAATGGATGACCATAATAGAATTCTAATAAAAACCTGAATTGCATATACCATATAGTACATGTATTAATAAATATTAACATTAAATATAACACAAATAATCATAAAATTTAGTACGTGGAATATGAAGACATTAAACGGGAAAGAAGAAGATTTGACAAATTTAAAAATGGATAAACAGGGTCCTCCAAATAACTTGTTAAGCATGGGGATCTCTTCCAAAATTAAAAGATTAGGCGATTTTGGTATGCACCTTCTTAGGACACTTTTTTATCGCATCATCATCATCAATGGCACAACATTCCTATGTGGAACAAGGCCTCAAGTACCTGAAGTACTTGTTTCGTGACATGTTTTATTTGCATTTTAGTGATGCAGGTTGTCAGCCTACAGTCTCTGCAAGGCCAGCACACACCGAGCCGTTGTGCGGCAACCCATCCAATTGGACAGGGCGGGCTATGTTGCTTATCTACACGATCAGATAAGACACGCCACGACCACACAACCGTACTGGCTGGTATCGCATACCATTTTCAAATTATCGGTTTCAACTTTAATTTTTCAGAGTTACCTGATGATGATCCAAAGATCATCAAAGATTTTGTATTCCTTGCAGTATTATATTTGCTTTATTTCATGGAATCTTTTTTTACAACGACCTTTGTTCTAAACTTTATAATATATATCGTATCGGATACAATACTTACTGACAAGTTCTCTAAAGGAGCAATTACATTTTTTAATTTAATTGTGACAATGAACTTCGGAAATTCAGATATTTTCAAATACTGGATGCTCTGGTCAGGAGTAAAAACGAAAAAGAAAAATAAAAAGCAGGAATAGCGATTATTAAAAATTAGTTTTCCAAACTTACTTATCCTTATCGGGATCAATTGCCAGTTAAACAGCAATGACGTCCAGAACCTAAAACAAAAAAAATCTGGTAAAAGTCGCGATAAACAATACAATATACATTTTATAAATTAGTTCTGAGAATATTCATTTTAAGACCAGTAGAATAAAAATAAATATAAGAATGTACTCGTATATCTTTAATTAGCATGGCTTTAAATAATAAATGAAACTCATTAAAGCAAAACTTGCAATTGTGAAAGGCAATGTAATAAATAGAAAAACCTCCATTTGCAAGTTCATTAAAAATAACAAAACCACGACTGCCTAAAATGAAAATCTTGTCTGTGGAAGGAACAAGGTTTGATTTTAATTAAACTAAAAAAAGTCAACACTAAATTTCAGACTTTCAAAGCTTTTTCAATTAGGCAACGTTACAAATATCCCTGAAACAATACATCGCCGGTAACCACTGAAAAGACACCTTCAAATTTCATTTAATTAAATATTACTTAATTAATTTAATTAAATTTATTATACGCATTAAAAGGAAAGAATTTATAAAACCACAACGTCCGGTAACACTGAACATTCAATGAAAAATTTCATTAATTAAATTCACACATCGCGCTAATTTAATTATTAATCTGGAGATGTCAAGCCGGTATTAAATTCTTCGCCAAACACTCTCCTTTTTCATCCATTTGCTACACTGGAGTTTACTCGGATTATATCTACTATATCCCAATCATTATTTCTGTATTTAACAATGAAAATGTTATTTTTGTGTATTTATATTTTATATTTATTTTTTGTAATGTGAATCAGTCATGTCATTTGAATCTTTTAATATTACCTATAATAAATTGTAACAATATTTATTTTATTCTTTTAATATAGTATGTTTTTCCTATGTTATTAATACGTTATGTAAAAATAAATATATTACGAAAAAAATCCTGATGTATTTACATACATATATCTGTTTTTCGTTTTGTCGCTTACACTTTTTGTTATGCATTGATTATTATTGTGAATTAAAAACAGTATTTTAATATAGTTATTCATACACTTCATGTAATAACAATTTTTAACTATGAGTTCTGAAAGTTTCTTTCAATATTTAATAATTTTTAATTTTTAATAGATATTTATATATTATTCTATTATTATTTTATAATAATAAATTTAAAATAAGAAAATAAATGTTATAATATAATTTTTCGTATTTCTATTTTTATATATTGTATTTTTTTAAGTTCTGTATTATATTATCATATAAAAAACAAGGATACTTGCCTTAAGTGTAAGTTAAAGATTAATACTATTGGATTTAAATATTACTTTATTTAAAAAAAAGTAATTTTCTATTAGGGAATATTAAGTAATCACTTATAATATTTCTTAAATATTACATAACATTAAAATACCTTATCCAATCAGTGATTTAAAAATGTTTGTTTCAAAAACCTTCAAACGAAATTTTTGTATTTTGAAAATATACAGATCCTCATTTGTCTAAAGCAGGGATGGCCCGATTTAAATCAACTGATTTTTTTTGTTAAAAATCATTTATTTTTATGAAAAATACAAATTATAATTAAAAGAGGAAGACCGACGAAGACTTAGGAAGACATGATAGAAGAAATACTTAACAGAAATAACGCTAACTATCAAGCAGAAAAAAAAAAGAAAAGAACAGAAAAGAATGGAAACCACTAATAAAGAATGTACTAAGTAAGTACATATTAAATACAATCTCGACATCCGAAAAGGTATTACGAAGATTTAAAAGATTATTATTATAATAATAATGAATTTTGTAGTTTTAAAATTTATTTAATATTATTAAAATATTACTAAACTCTTTTGTTTTTTGTAGCGTAATTTTTATTACTTGTTATATTACTTACTCAAAGTTTGGGTTTATAACTAAGTCCAATTGTAACACGTAAATAATGAGGTAACCAATTATTAGTGATTCTTGCATTTGCAGGAGATAGGTAAAAACCGCGAAGCTCAGAGCTGCAGTGATTGTTAGTGAGGTACGGGGGGAGGGGGTAACACAAGTTGCTCTCATTAGGAATGAGCCGGCAAGGTAACAGGCGCGTACCTTGTTTAAACTTTAAAGAAACACCAACGTTTTACTTTAACAACTTTCCGAATACAACCAAGACGGAACTTGATGAATTTACTGCTGCCAACTTTTATCCATACACAAGTAATGTATTCATATGTTCCTGCTTGCGTGTTGTGCTGATTTTGTTATTTAAATAAATTAGTATTTCGTCACGTTAACTTCCTACTTTAGATACGAACGTTTTATTGTTGGAAATAAATTGTTGCTAAACTAAAATTACTTGTTGTATGTAGTAAACTACTTTTCTTCATAAATATTGTAGATAAACCTACGTTTAGTTTTAAACTTTATTGATTTTAATCTTTCTTGCATATTGCATGTGTTTAGCTTCTTCATATTCATATTAGTTTATGGAAGTGTAACAAAGTTATTCTGCAATAAACTAATTTATTAAAATTTTAATAAACTATTTGACAAACTTAATATTTACTTTAATAATTCTTTTTATATAATTTATAGAAATAATGTATAATGTAAGTAGCGTTTTTTACAGCAGTAATAAAGCCCTAAATTGTTATTATTCCACATTTTAATGCTGACTAGTACCCTAAAATGGGTGTAAGATACGCTCTTAAAAATATTACCCGTGAGTTCCTCGCATCAAAGTACCTATGTATACAAATTTTCATTTAAAAATTCCCACTAGTTCGGCCATAATTACAGATTGAATATCAGCCAATAGGAATCCACATGACCGATAATAATGCGCGTCTCAGGATATACCGGTGATCCTGAGACGGTAGCACTCAGTCCTGCTCTGCGGGGCGCCGGGGCGGTAGTGGGCCTTTGGGCCTCTGCCCCGCCTGGTGGTCTGGCTAGACCGCCTTCCAGGGCATCCATGCCCTGAAGGTGATCTAGTTCAGCCGGCCGGGAATTGGAGCACGCTTCAGCATGTGCTCTAATTCTTGGCCTGCTGAAACCAGAGTACATTCTGGAGCAGATTTGGCTGCTCTGGATTGTGCTCTGGTGTCAGTGGGTCAGGAATTAGTGCATTCTTAAGTGATTGCTCTAAGTCTTGACCTGCTGAAACTAGGGCACATTCTGGAGCAGATTTAACTGCTCTGGATTGTACTCTGGTGTCAGTAGGTCAGGAATTAGTGCATTCTTAAGTGATTGCTCTAATTCTTGACCTGCTGAAACTAGGGCACATTCTGGAGCAGATTTAACTGCTCTGGATTGTGCTCTGGTGTCAGTGGGTCAGGAATTAGTGCATTCTTAAGTGATTGCTCTAATTCTTGACCTGCTGAAACTAGGGCACATTCTGGAGCAGATTTAGCTATTCTGGATTGTGCTGTAGTTTCAGTAGGCCAAGAATTAGAAGCAAACTCTTTTGAAAGCACTAATTCGTGACCCACTAAATCCAGAGCATAGTTTGGAGCATATATAACTGCTCAGGATTGTGCTTTGGTTTCAGTGGGTCAGGAATTGGAACATTGTGAAGTGTTTGCTTTAATACTTGTCCTGCTGAAACCAGAACACATTCTGGAGCAGATTTGAGTGCTGTTGATTTTGCTCTGGTTTCATCAGGAGTACTTCAAATCAAGCAATTTTTTCTACATTTACGTACATTAGACACCTTTCCCTTCCAAATTTATTTATCTATTTACGAATAGACGCTGGCAATTTTGAAGTGATTAAATATGAATGATTGATTAGAATGACAATGACAGCAATTAAAGATTGAAATGAGTTTGGTATAAAGTTTAGAAATGAGAGACACTACTCGTTAGGCAAGCCAAACACAAATGATTTGCATCCACGTGTCCCTTGCTACAAAGCGCGCAAATCAAGCCCTGGCCGCAGCGACGGCGGCAGAAAGAGGCATTCTATTCACGAGGCCATTAGCGGCGTCTTCATTGCTTTCGTCTACCAGCAAAAAGATTTTAACACCGTCACATTCATTATTAAATTCTATGTCACCCTGTCTGCGATCTCTCAAATACAAACTGAAACAAGATGCGAAGGGAAAGTTTACCATTTTTCTGATAATTGCTCAAGAATAAATTGATCTCCAAAATTATTACATAGGAATTTATGGTACAAGTAACTTATATTGTAAATAAGCCATGAAGGAAAATTAAATACACACAGTGAAAAAACAGGATTGTATAAAAATACGTTTAAAAAAACAAAAAAAACAGTTTTTTTATAAACAACGGATTTAAAAAAAAAATTAAAAAGGTGTAGCATAATTTCAAAAACCTGTGTTACAATACAGTACATATTTTTTGGAATAAAATTGGAAAGTAAATTCTAATAATCACACAGTCCGAACAATGAATCAGTATCTAAGGAAACATATAAAATTTATGTACAATATTATTTGAGCATTTCCATGGATATTTTAAAATACGTATCATTAGAAATTACAGATTTTAAAATAAATTTTCTATACACTACTGCTAGATGTACTTCGGAAAGCTTTTTTGAGTTATGCAAAAGAGAATTCCTATAATACAGTGAATCAAATGAATTAATAATTTAAAATTACTCTTCCACCTTTTTCTTCTTCAAAATGTTTCAAATATAAATATGTATGTAGGTATGTATGTACATATGTAGTACTTTTTGGTCGTCCTTTTTTTAGTCGCAATTTAATAATGTGTGAAATATACATATGTATGTACCTATTTATGTATATACATATATGTACAATATATGTATGTATGTATCATTTCTTCTATTTCCATATAATCATATTTATAGTCTTAGAATCAGCTGAATAGTCTTTTTAGTATCACTAGATGATTATTGTATTTAATATCCAGAGTTTCCTTAGAAACAGTTGCAACAATTTAATTTATTCAATTATTAATATTAATTCAACAACAATAAACGAAATTTTATTTGTTAAATACGTTTTCAAAACAGAGCTTACGTAATTATACAGTATCACTTGGATGATTATGTATAATAAATTAAATTATAGGTACCTACAAATGAGAAAACACATGCTAATATAATTAACAGCATAGAAATAGGAATGATAATGAACATGAATGCTGCAACTATTAATATTTACTATTATAATAAATAAGAGAGCTTTGATGTACATGTAATTAATAAATAAATCATTAGTATTTAATGCAATTCTGACTACTCACCAATAATTCTAATAATTACAAACTAATTAATTGAACTAATACAATGATCAAAACACGTAATCTAAATAGGAATGCGAGACAACCATGTCAAATATGAAATAATTAATTTATTTATACAAAGTTGCCATATTATTAATATAAACAAGTTTTACTTGTATTTTAAGTAAGATAATAATAATTAGATCAATTATTATTATTACTCTGTTCTTGTTAAAATAATAAAATATCAATGACATTATGAACATTTTTATGTTTAAGTTATTTGTATCTTAACCTTAATAAAGCTATTAACAATGAGTAGTGAATTTGGAATGGATCAACTTTAGTTTCGTTTCTTTCGCTACGTGCTAATTCTAGCCAAGATTATATTATTACTATTTTTTAGAGAATTATGAACAACCTTACACTTAATACACATAATTTTAATTGCTGGTAGAAATGTTTTTATTTTAACTTAAAATATTTTGAAAATATTTGATAAAAAATATGCGGCTAATAAGAAATGAAGATTGTGATCAGGGATGCAAAACGTTACGTAACGATACATGATAATGTTATAATAACGTTTCATTTACTAAATTTTAATTTAATTTAATTTAATTGAAATAAAAATATTTATATAAATAAGTTTAATAAACTAAATATGAATAATAAAAAATAATTAAATAAGTAATACTATGAATAAACAAATAGAAACACTAATTTACGAATAAAAATTATTAATTAATATTAATACACGATATTTGTTTCCACCAACTGTTTATGTTCACTACGAATATTAATATTAGACTGTCGTCCGGTCTTTTCTGCTACGTGTTTATATGGTAGAGTAATAATGTTCGGAATGTTCTTGTACCTTCGAGACGACAGAACAAAAGAAATAACGTATCCTTATGTTAATGTTACCCTATCCCTGATTGTGATACATCTTTCTAATATTCTAAAAAATAATATTTCTGAAAAAATAACATACTTTTATTAAAATTAATTTTTCTTAAACTTTTTGCTATTTAAAGAACATACCTACAGGTTACCTACAATATATTTTGTAATGCAAAATATTATAAAAATCTAATAATATTTTCAAGATAATTGTAATATTAGGGCTAAATTTAAGAATAGCTTCAAATCTTTAAATGAATAGTCAACTGACAAAGAATGAATTGAGTTATTAAAATGAATTCGCCATATCTCATAATTTTTGTGGCCATTAGACAAATTTGCAGATTCCCCGGCGAGATTCGGGTCCCAAGACGCACCCTTTGCAGCCCAGAATACAGGGAACGCATCAGACGGTAGCGTTTAAAATAATGATGCTTGTTAGCATTAAATACAGGCGGGTCTCAAATCGCTACTGTCGCTGCTAACCGAACCTGTGATTGGCGAGTGTGTGACGGCCTTAATCACTGTCTAATGAACCGGCCAGGGACGTACTCGACATGAATTGCAACATTTATGAGACTGAGACTTCAATTATTTCAACATAATCTATTGCAACCTTTGTTGGTTGGGGGTAAAATCAACCAAAGTGTTATTATTAATACGTTTTGGATCAGTGGGTTAGTGGATATCATTTTATGATAAATTTAATAAATTTTATTAAAAAAATGTCATTTCAGTCCCGACGGTAATAATATGTACATCTGTACCTACATCATGTTGCAAAAAAATCGTATTAAAAAAATCAGATTTTTTATTTAAATCGAATTTTTTTAATTTAAATTATATTTTTGTTTTTTTTTTTAAATATAGTTGGTATAATTACAAAAACACATTTATTATGAAAAAAAAAACATTGTAAATGGTAAGTCAAAATTTAAAGAAACAATATAAAACTACAGTAAAATCCATTTATAACAAAACTGCTTATAGCGACAAACTGAATATAACCTGGAAATTGTAACCACTTTTTTGAAAGTCCACAACGCTATTTTACTTTTATCAGCTATATGGACTTACAGCTACAGCAACGAAATTTTTTGAGATCTCTTCGATGTCCATATAAGCTGATTTTATTGTAGAGAAATTTCAAAGTAAATTTATAAAAAATCACACACTAGTGCAAATGTCTGCTTTGTGAATTCAAAATAATATACCAGTAAAGTTGTTTTACCGACGAAGTTAAGTAGATTTAGTAGTTCTTAAAAGTACTGCAATACATATTATTTGAGAAGTACTATAACAGTTATTCAGTTCTTATTATTTTGTTCATTTTTTTATATTTTCCTTGTCTTCTTCTTAAGAGAGTTCACTGCCAATCTTAACAAGTGGACCTTAAATCGTCCACCCAATTCTTAAAATAAACATTTAATCTATTATATACAGAATATAAATTTCAATTCTTCATTAAGAATAGAACTGTAGCAATGATCGAGGAATGAATTATCTATGTGACAACACTTTATTCGAATGTTGAAAACAAGGTTGTACGTTGTAGTTTGTAGTTGTCAATTACGTTAACTAAAAATATTGTGATAGCAGCTACTATTGTTAGTTCACTAATTAGCACTATAATAGGCATCTGACTGATTTAGTCCTAGTTTCGATAATTACTAAACATTCACTAATAAATAATTTATTTGTAATCTATTTGGGTAGAATTTCGATAATCTTCCTTTTTATAGACTTTGCAAACACATAACGTAATGAAATAATTATACATATTTTACAGAACTAAAAACTCGATATAATTTACCGGTCAATTTAATTTACATATGAAGTTTACATTTTCATAGCCTACTAATTTTGAGTATCGGTTGACAAATTGAGTGAGAGTGAAGTTTCCAGCTCATTTGAACCATTTATCGGCCACATTCCTTCACGATCGCACCTTACGTGCGTTTATTTCCCACCCCCACAAGAGTAGAGATTGTTTTTACCGGCAGCAATGTGGTTAGTTTCGGTTTTGTTATGCTGATTGGTGTGAAAGCCAACATAAACATTTTATTACAATACCAATCAATTGTAACGTTGTTTGATTTGGAATTTTATAGACCTCAACTTATTTATGATAATTAACTTAACTCCTTACCAAGAACATAAAATTAAATGAAATGTTAATACTTGAAATGGATATTGTAATAGGTACATGGTGGAACATATTTGAATATAGGCAAATAAAAATCACTTGGTTATTCGACAATAATTATTATATTAGTGACGATCGTTTGTTTTAAATGGTACACTGTTACTACAGTTACGAGTATATGGTGTATGGAATTTTTAGTTTATCAATTTAAAACTGTCAGTTGTTCATGGTTTTTTGTAACTTAATTCTTAGGTTTTCCAGTTTTAATGTGACATTTAGGACGATATTGTAGGTTTCTATTGTACACGTTATATTTTATTTGCTGATTCTACATAGCTCCTCCTATGAATACTTGTTTATTTTTCTTCTATTCCGGCAGCGAAAAGTAGCTACATTTCAATTTTGGTGGCGTAGAAATTTAATTCCTACTTTGTGAATCAACTCACAAAAGATTTAACATTTACGACGTTTGAAGAAAAATAATTTTAAAATCTCGAGAAATATCGACGAAATTATTGAAATTCGAGAATTTGGATTTTATTTTTTCGTCTCGAAGGTTTAATTTTAAAATCGTTCTCGTCTCACCCGAATCACTACCAACTACTAACCACTAGTTTAACGATGCTGCCTCACAAATATATATTTTTTATAACACAATAACTCTTTTACCCAATAAAGTTATAAGTTTGCTTAAGTATCATTTGGAAGCATCAATTAGCATATCAACTAGAATATCCTTAATGATAAGCAATGCATAACAAATTTTTGCAGTGTTAGTAACGATACTTGGTGATTATTTATCAGCAAATAACATCCATCAGCAGCAGCAGCACACAAAGCAGTGAGAGTGCGTGGGAGTGAAATTGTCATCCTCCCCGTGTTATTTATACGAGCGTTCCCCTCAGCTCGACTCAGCTCGGCGCCTCATGCCTAGTGTCGGTGCTCATCGTTTTTGTTGACTTAGAATTAGCGTGCAGCGTTTGTGGAAATATTGTCACTGCCTAATTATAAACATAACTTGGGGTAATTGCTCAGTGCGCTGTTTACTTTACTTTCTCGACAAATTTACATTTTCAGCGCTCGTTTTGCCTGCGCCATTCATCTACAAGATGCCTACCGACGCCGACTTATTATCGGTAATAACTGATTGCTTTCAAAAGATTTTCATTACTTTTCCTTTTAAAATAACTTCCCTAACAATGCTATTCTTTATTCTAAGTTCATTTTGTTCGTGCTCCGATAATTTGATAATAACCGTTAACACCAGACCAACAACATTAAGTTTTAAAAATAATGGACAATATTTGACCTCTGATCAGCCTAGTAGTAGGCTTTGTTGCACATATTCTTAAATTCTTTCTTGTTTCTTTTCTTCTGGTTCTAGTCCTGATTTTCTAGTTCTTGTAAATCTTTTTCTACTGCTTCCATCCATTTTTTCTCGGTCTTTCTCTTCCTCTTATTCCTGTTATAGCTCCTATTAGTACTTGTTTTGTTATTCGCCTTTCAGAAAACCTTGAAAAGTGACCTAGCCATCTCATTCTTTGTGCTCTGATAATATTTGTAATTGATGGTTCTTCATGCAATTGTAATAACTTTTTATTTGTACGTCTTAACCAAATCTCTGCTTCCTTTTTCCCTCTATAATTTTTTCTTAACACCTATCTCTCCCAGACTTCTAACATTTCTTTTTTTTATTCATGTTCATTTTCCAGAACTCAACTCTATACGTGACTATTGGTGTTATTATTATCTTCTAGATGTGTAGTAAAATCAGTATTTTATATACAAATTGGTTTTCATACTAAATATTTCACAAAATTATCTCTTTTTAAATACAAAAAAGTTTGAACCTAATAGGGTGGTTGCAAGAAATTTGAATTCGGAAATCTATATTATATATGGATACATTTATCTATTTGTGAATACAAAATGGTAATAATCCCTATAAATTAAGAGTTATTAATTATTGAAAAATGTGTAAATTTTCAAATAAATCATGTGACTTAAAGTGTCCCCCACTATTTGCTGATGTCATTGGTCATGGTGTCGCAGTGTACCAATAAGTAAACAGCTTCACTGGTTGGTGAACACGCGCAATTTAGAACCATGACCATTGACGTCATAGGAGTGGGGGGTAAATATAAGCAAGAAATTTTGACGCGATTATTTTTTCTCTAATATTTCAAAAACTATAACGAAAAAATTTTTTTTCTTTATTTCCTGTGTTTAAATTACAAATTCTTTCTAATAAAATAATTTTTAAAAAATGTGCAACCACCCTATTGAAGAGACATTGCAGGCAAAAGATCGATTTTATAGGATTTTTATTTTTAATGTGATCTTATCTTACAGTTAAATGTGATGTTTTTGAATAATTTTGATGAAGATCCAATGCCTCATCCCCTAATATTTAAATCTGTTGTTTATTAATTATCAGCTTACTCCTCAAAGCCCCCTCCCCCGAGGTAGTGTGATGCGGGGAGCGGAGGCAAGAGGGAGCTTTCATTAGCGCAGGCGGGCGGACTAGGTATCTGTTGTTGTTTTAAGCATGCCTTTATCTAATCAGACAAAAGCTCGGTACAGTGCTCGTTAGCACGCCAGGGAGGGTGGGTAGAGCAGCCCTCGCACACACGGGAGGGGGATTAATTGTTTCTTTATTATTAGGCGCTGTTCACACATGGATTGGACGCTGTGGATACTAATTCGATTCATTGAACACTGACTTCAAGTAATGCTTGCTAATTGTGTTTGTGTTGGACCATTTCAGATCTATTTCAGCTGTTTTATAACGATTTTAGTCTAATGATCCGAACCCAAAAAAACTAAACAATATACTTTGTAAGTCAACATTTAAGACATTTCATTTCATTGCTAAAAAAATGAGCCAAACGTTTCGTAACCTGCTATTAATATAAGTCTTTATTTCTGTTCCTTCCTTAGGAAGACCCAAGTCAAGGGTTGAAAACGGTCGGAGCAATATACTCTTCGAAATACTGACTATTCTAGAATTTATTATTATCCTATTCATTGACTTGTCAAGAAAATCCTCTAATCATAATACCGATGTTGAATTTTTGGGAATAAATCTTTGAAGAGCATTTTTTGACTAAAATAATGTAGCGATCCCAAGGTCACGTCGCGGGCGACGGCCGCTAGGGGAACTGTCACGACTGGTTCACGCGCTTCTATTGTTCTGTTATCTAGAGGGTACGAGAATATTCTCGAACTTATTTGTTCTACTATATAAACCCCGAGCAGGAGATAGCGGGGACAGTCTGATATTAGTACGAGTGGTGAAAATAAATAGTAGGTGGAAATAAATATCGTGTATATAAATAATGCGTAATGTTAAATGTTTAGATAAATAACCTTAGTGTTTAAATTTCTGTTAATAATTTTTATTCTTAAATTAGAGTTTATATTTGTTTAATCGTAGTGTTACTTATTTTTATAATCTTTTATAATTCATATTTCTTTTATTAAACTTAGTTATATTAATATTGGTGTTTCAATTAATTTCTTACACTTTACCTATATAAATAAATATTACAATAAAAAACTATCCTTTGGTATTTTTCACGGTGGAAAAATGCATACTATATACTATATACCGAAATAAGCCTAAATAAAAGTTACATACGATATGAGTCATGTAAAATATTACTCACATCTTCGTAAATAAAACACACATATGTAAAGTGATGAGATGAAGTGGTGAAGCTTTGGTATCGATCCGGGCATTAAGCTCCAGTAGGGTAATAAGTCCTAATTGTGACAGATTCGCAGTCTGTGCCCCGGCCCCGCGCCTCTTTTTACCAATTAATTGAGTCGCTATGATAATTAAGCAAACTGCGTTAGGTGGCGCTGCGATAACGATGCTCGGCTGTTTCTGCGCACGCGCCACACGTGAGTGGAGGATGAGGCGCAGGAATAATACAATTAGCGGGGGTAATCAGGGAAAAGTTTGGGTTATTAACATACGGCTATCCATCCTAATAAAGAACATTACCAAAAATCTCCACGAGTTTAATTGTTTGTTGTAAACTCTGCCTTTCATCAACTTTATGAATAAATATTTTAGTCTCTGCAAATAGGTACATATTTATTGATGTCACGATGTTATTAGTAGTAAAAATACAGTCCAAGATCGTTCTTACTTTGTAATAAAATATAATGAAATATACATTAAGTACTGTATCTTAATTTAAATTTACAATCATGCTTCAGTCTTATAAAAACGCAATCTTTTTTTATCCTTAGTTGTTTAAACCCCTAGCTAGCTTAATTTGTTAATTTCTCTGAAAATATTCTTGATTGGATGTGAAATAGTATTTTTATTGTTTTATTCTCCAAATATATTTTTCAATGAACCCAATTACTGCTAGACACTTTTATATGCATTTTAGTCGAATGATTGTTAACTAAACTGTATAGGGATATCTACAGATTATAGTATGTTTCGAATCATTGTGATTCAATGGTATCTTTAGCGATGCTGGGATTTGAACACCAGATCTGTCAAAATAGGTTATGGGTAGGATTAATTTGAGGACTATGTTGGACACAGAAAATTAGAAGTAAAATATAAAAGATAAAACAAGGAATAGCTAATAGTTTTAAATTTAATTTTTCATTAATATTTATATCAAATATTTTCTTTAAAGAAAGGTAGATAATTTTGTGTGATTAAATTTTAATTTGATTTGCAAATATTTGACTTTTCATACTGCATTTGACTCACATTATTTGGAATGAGAATGCGATAAAAATAAACACCAACACTGCCAATTACTTACGTGTAGTATATATATTAATAAAGTGATTCCATAAAAAAGTAATATTTGGTGAATGAAATCGACGCCAATTATATTAAGTAGGTAGTAAATTCTGCCATCATATACACTTTTATTGAACTATTAACCATAAAGCACCACGCACAACACACATAAATACAAGTTATACATGACATTAAGCACAAACACAAACACACTTACCGCATAGTATACCTACACTTAGCAAGGAATGTCACACACATGCATACAACCAGACAAACACATTACCGTAATATACAGCCAGGGCGCATTTCTATTATGTTATGCTGAATATTTTATAAACTGTATATAAATATACATATTTACACTAAATGTTTCAATTCTCGTCATTTTAATATGATAATAGTACTGATCTTTCACTTTAACTAAAAACTAACACCTAAGAAAAAAAAATCCATACTAGGAATCAGAAATACATTCATGAGTTGTTTTTATAAAATAATGTTTGGTCCTACTCGAAATGAGAAGATTGATTGATTTTTTATCCAAATAAAAAAATCTGATGTGGACATCACTAAATTATACTATATAGGTAGGTATATTTATGCTGCACTTCATTAAACTTATTTCTATTGAAAATTAGATCATTCTATGTCTAACCATTCTTCAACTTGCATTCGTTTTATATCTTTGAACTTCCCTTCGAAGTGAATCAACCGAATTATCTTTTGAAAAATTTATTAAAATGTTTATCACTATTCCTTATTACATTACAAAAAATTATTTTAATATTTCTTTCGGTTTTTTCCTGTTTTACCATAAGTTGTATGCAGTTTTGTTTAGTTTATTTCGAAAATTTTAGTGCTGTTATTTTGTTTTCAAAAATATGTAATTAATTGTATTGTATTAAATATATAACAACTAATTAAAACTTTTTTGAAATCTGTGTTTTCCACAAATAATGTTAATTATTATTTACCCTTTGAATTAAACAAAATTAAAATAATTTGGTATGCATTGTATTAATAACAATTCCTAATATGAATTAATAAACACGTAAATGTCAGCGTATGTAAATTACGTTTTGATTTCATCATCATATAATATGTACGCATATATTTTCTTTTCGAAAATATTTATAAAAAATTCTACTATTGTCACTAGACAATTTAACATAGAAAAAGTAGTACCTTCGTACCAAGGTACATTTATTAAATTATTTCAGTATTATGATTTTGATTATGAGTTAACATAATCTAGATTGTTATTTTTAATAACTTCCTGCTGTGGACATATAAATGAAATTACAAGCTTAATCATATCTTTTGTTCAAGTTGACTTATGTATTGCGCATTATTGTATGCATGTTTGCTTTGGAAAATGAAGTAGAATCACAAGATTTGGTTGATTTAGTAGTGAAAAATGAATTTCCGTATGACATTGAGTATTCTGTCAGTGGCGTAATAAAGCACGTTACCGAAGCAGCAGGACATTGTTTATACATTTCCCAGGATCCCAGGACGACGGCGGCTATTATCCTGCAGTGAGCTCCGCTAAATAAAAGCGAAACTAATTTCTTTTGCCGCGCGCTGCGCAACTATTCACGGACATTATTGAATTCATAACCAAGTCATTATGGAAAGGAAATTGTTCACATTACCTCTCTCGAACTACGGCCCTCAAGAGACTTTTATTTCCTTGCTGCTTGACTTGTGAACCTGCGAACAAAAGACTCTCAGTTATTGTTTATTTCTAATCATTTTGATTATGTTTTATTATAAAATATTACATTATTAATGTCCAGTTGTACAGGTTATAGTTACACATTTAACTATTAATTTAATTGACAATATCGTATCGAAACGAAATGTCAAATGGATTATTAAACAATACTTTTTTGTTAACCAGTACTTATATATTTATCTTAACTATAAGTTGTACAAATGGACGTAAATGAAATAACAAGAAAAACAACCTAAAATAATAATAATTGTAATTGTAATATTTTTTTTCACACATTTCACCTTAACCAATCTTAAGTGACAAAAATTCAAAATTGATTCAGATCTGTAAATTGTTAATCAAAAGATCCAAATTATATTTGATGCTTTCCGATTTTCAATTAGCAACTCAGAATTACATTTAATGTTTTTTGAAGTACAATTTATTAAATTGTACACATGCTACTCTGAAATATAAATGGAAATGGTGTAGTTTTAATTTGATCCTCTACATTTTTTCTTTTATAAAATATTACTTTCTTCAAACAAGATTGAATTTCAATTCAGTAAAAAATAATAAAAAAATCTTTTACTTCTTGTAAATTATTGATTCGTTTTCTATAAGTAAGCAATTTTTTTTCTTTTGTATCAAAGAGATGAATTAAGTAATCTATTATCTATTCTAAGTAATAAGTAAAAACAAGTAGTGTTTGCGGTGTTTGGTGGTTTATTATTGTAGCGAGTGTTCTAATTCAATATGTTCGCCAGATACATGTTGACGTTTACGATTATGAAGCATCGTAGTCAGCAAAGTGTAACGTTAAACGAGTAATGGTGTATTTATTTAATTATATTAATAAAAGGAAGCATTTATATGTATAAATAATCGAGGTAATAAAAGGAAAAGTTGGCGATGCCAACTGTTTTAATAGAATATTAAATTCCAAGCCTGTCCAGTTAGTTAATTGAATTAAAAGTTTGTAGTGATTCTGGTTCAGGCTGCTTTAAATCTTCATGTGTGACCTTTTCAATTAAAAACTCCTCTTTTATTCACTCTTGGCATTTAATGCCTGCTGATGAAACTGAAAGAAAAATAATCCTTTTATTCACCATGCAATATTGTTAATTACAAATAAATATTTTCATTCCTATTTTTCAAACTAGTACAAAGAATCACAATTTTATTTTCACCACCCTTCATTTACAAGAGAATTATTGAAACGTCGCACAATTTGAAAACTACTGAAATAAAAATATAACTTATTTTACAAAATGAAATTTTTAGAAAAAGTATTATGAGGTATGTATAGTATTGTTCTGTTAGCAATGTTTAAAAATGTAATAATTCTTAGGTTCTTTGATTTAATTGTTTTAATTTTTAATATTGTTGAAATAACTTAGTTTCCATGTTTTCAAAATTTCTTTTGGTTATAAATAGTACAAAGCTAAGTTCTGTAAGGTTTCAAATTCCGTTTAGCATTTCGGTATATTGTCATAATGTATTTAAAAAATCTATCTTTCTGGCATTATTAATTTTAAATTATAAATAAATATTATTCAAAATTTAAAAATAACTTCTTTCTGTTGTTACAGAAACACTAAAAAATAAAAAGCTTATTTCCATAAATTCTAGTAATACATTGATGTTTCACTCATCCCAAGTAAATAATGAAATTAAAGTAATTGAGTTACATTTTGTAATTTTATTTACGGTTGGTTTCCCTTTTTGAAATAAAAATGTCGCACAAAATATAATTACGTGCTTTAAAATTCCAAAATCTTCATTAACACATCCTCTCAGTGCAAACAAGCACGTTTGAAAAAAGACACTTCAAATCCGTATTTAAATCAAATTAGGTAGTCCGCAACAAAAAGAAAAACTAAAACGAGAAAAAATGTAATCCTAACGAAAACATGCAAACATGCAGTACAAACTTAATTTATTTAAGCAAGCAAAACACAAAAGCATACATAATCCTCATTTACTTTCAGCCGGCGTCATAATTTCCAACTTAACAAATTTAAAACACTTTCAGCTTGTGGGGCGGGGGTGTCAGTGTGACCCGGAGTGTACACAAGCGGAATTTACCCAGGTATGCAAACAGCGTCCGTGTGTGTTTTCCACCAGCGAGTTTCCTTCGCGATGTTTGAGAGAACATTAAATTGTCATGAGGCGACGAATAGCTAATTTCATATGTACACATTGACGTCAATCTCGTTAAGTCCGGTCAGCCGGAAAGAGCTGCGACGGTCCGGACTCCGGACTCCGGTCTAGGCTCCGGGCATAGGACTCTCTGCTCCGTGAGGCTGCATTTCAACGCTACACAAATCATCACGCATGCATTTCATCTACCACTATACTCCAATCTACCATATTAACGGTCTTTTTATGTAATTTTTAAAGGGTGCTACCTTTGATTATACATTCATTTCAATCAACGGTGATACTACCAAACTTGGGACGCCGAACAGATGCACAAGAAACTCCTCCAACTACTACTGAGATCGGTAATAACGGAATCGATGCTACGTCCGCAATTGGGTTTACTTTGCTATTTCTTAGTCAAAAATTTTTGTTGTTTCTATACGATTATATTATTTGCTTTCATAAGCACCAAATTTGTGCTTTTTTTCTTACATATTATAAAAAAAAATATTATTTTATTTGCCAAACCTAACGATTAAGTAGTCTATCTAGTGACGTTACTCAGATGTGGTGAAAATTCAGCTTTTTAAATTAAAAAAAAAAATTATAAAAAGAAAATAAATAAGCAAAACAATTGGAAAACATTAAAAACAAAACAGATATAAATATATACATTAGCTACATTTTCTAAGAATCCGGAAATGGGTAGAATTTCTCTAGATAAATTTACTAAACATCTTTCAACAGAATATTGTTGTGATATTTTAAGACCTTTTAAATTTTAGCGCTATAATTTCAGGACTTTACCTGAACGTCGTTGTCGATTCTTCCGACTCTATGACACCACCATAGTATGGTTATAGTATCTGTATCTACCAAGAAAATGTTTAAAAATTTATTGACTAAAATTCATTCTATTAGTAAAATATACTACAGAAAAATATTAATTAGTAATTGTTTTACTTGATTCTACTTTTACTATGCGATATCTTGAATGGTGAAATTTAATGATAAACGATTGATTGATTTAATTTTTTATGTGGGTGGACTCAATCTCAATCTTTTCTTAAAGCAAATAAATTAATGATTGTTTATATTGTTAATTTACATGTAGAAAGACGGTGGTTGGGATTTATTTAATTGTGGCGTGGTGATTTGTCGCATGGTGAAATGTCAGGCCACGTCCGGACCTCAGTGAGGAAGGCCCTCTGAGTAATGAGTGTACTGTACCCTCGGGCACGTGCCTGAATTATTATTTTATAAAATGTCCACGTAAATTCAATTTAGCCAACTTTATTACGGTAAACAGGTAAACTATATTTTAAAATTTTCCTCCACATTATTTTATCATTAAAATATCTCTACCAGCCTGGCAATAATTGGTTATGAGTTTATTTTCTAGTTAATATAAAATTTAAATATGTATAACAATACAAACAAATATCGAGACATAATGTAAATATTGTACTTTATCTTTAATTTTAAATTAAAGTATAAAGTGACGTTAATTCATATTTTAAAGTTTAATTCGACCATACATCAAAAATAAACAATGATAATGAGAAGTGCTCAAATTAATTTTTGCCTCTCTTTACATTATAACCGAAAATTTTACTTGTTTGGAAAAGCTTAGTATAAATAATTTATTTTATATATTTATATTAAGCGAGGTGCACAACTAGATATTGTAACGTTTATTTATTTAGGTGAAGTATAATAGAATAATTGAAACACTAATTTAAGTATAATAATTATTAATAAAGACTTTATTATTATTTATTTAAACATTAAACACTACGCACTATTTATTTACACGATATTTATATCACCAACTATTTATTTATATCACCAACTATTCATATTCACTACACGTATTAATATTAGACTGTCTTCGCGATCTCCCCTGATCAGGCTTAAATAGTAGACCAATTAAGTTCGGAAATGTGCTCGCACCCTCGAGACTACTGAACAAAATTTTACGACTAATTATTTTCGAGTTATGTGAAATTCAGGAATAGTCAAAATGTACATTTTCGTTGAAATCTGAATACCAAATTTTTTTGCGATTACAATATTTCCTTTATTTCGTATATGAAAGTAAAAATGCAAGAAAGATAATAATTTGATTTTTATAAATCACCCAAGTGTCTTAATACAAGGAAAGCAAATACAGGAGTTTTATTTACCTGCACATGTGTGAAGACATCCGTACAATCAAGAAAAACTGTCGTCGTGAAATGTGCTTGTGAGATGATATTTGCAGTTCGACACGCGATTTCCACCGATGTTTAACTTGATGAGGATTAGCGCGTTCCCGTTAGACAAATGAATAAAACAAACAGCAACAGTTGAATGCTACTTGCTGGTAGAAGTTTTCCCGTCTCCAGGATCCAGCATGCCGTGATGAAAGCTGCGTTGTTTTAAAACGTGGTTACCGCACACACCTGGCTGCTTCGCCAGATTCACTCATTTCGGTATTCTTTGCCGAGGAATGAAATTATTCATGTGTTTATAATCTTTTGAGTTTTCACGCTTACGTTTTACCCGGGAGTTTAATGCTTCAACTAATGCACTGGATCTCGGAAAAAGGTAATATGGGGAATTTAATTGACTAAGTAATACTGTTAAGCGTATATGCTAAATACATTGTTCTGTATGTCTCTTTATTTACAATTCCGAAAAATAAAGTCTCACAAAATGTGTTCATTTTCTTAGCTGATATTTTTAACTTTGTACCTCTCTTGTAGTGGGAGTTGAATTTGCTGTTCCTTAATCTTGAATTTATCTCCTTATATTTTAATATAAATCTTTGAAACCACATTTCTTGACTTATATTTTTTTTAAAAAATAAATAAAATTAACAATACTTAAAGTAAGTAATAGGTAATTAATCCATTTATTTAATTAAACATATAATAACGGACTTTAATATATATTTTTTAGATACATATTCAAAGTGTATTACAAATTTGGTGGCAGCGGTGGCATTTTTATTTGGTACACCGTTGTTCACTAATTTATATAATTTCATCCAACTTTTACAAATGTATTACTGATAGAATAATATGAAGAAAATTCATTGAAGCGTGCGATAAGACTAGGAATAATTTGAAACAGTTACATTATTTGTCCACTTCAAACAATTGTAATGGAAAAAATGAGAGATACGTGGTGGAAAATGAAATAACAGTTGTTGATTTTGTATTTGGTTTAAGCGTGTTTGGCTTTAAATTGAGGAATGACAACAGTTGGTATTTATTCAGTATCGAATTGAGTCGAGAATAACAGAACAGACGAAACGATCTGATGAGCAAAAGTGCGATAAATCGAGTGGAGCTACTCCAAAAGTGAACTGTGCTCATTTCATTCACCTCCGTGAATCGCACGCGAACGATTTGTAATTTTCCGGTCGAGGAGGCCCCGTGCCTGTATCGATAGTCAAACAAGAATTCCGGGGACTGGAGACTGGACTAATAAATGCAACATGAGTCCGGGTCTTGTTCCGGTAGAAATAACGATGTTTACGTTTTGCTCCGGACATCTCCATTAGTCCATATTTATTGTATGCATAACAAGGCAGCGCGGGCGGTCCAGGGGCGGCGCGAGTGGGGCAGAAGGGGCCGGTATCGGCGGGCGCCTCGGGCGTCCTGGGAGCTTTGATCAGGTCCGCGCGTGGTCTTGAGCGGGCATCACATCCTTGGCAGGACCAAACAAAGGATTAATTAATAACCGTGCCTGGCGCGGTGTCGGCGGATTTTTCCCGCGCGCTGCTGAACGGTCAGCGACAGTGGCGGCGCTACGGGTGGGGCACAGTGAGCACTTGCCCACCCTAAAAACAGTTGGCCACCTAGATATCTTTAAACGCACTATTTGCGATAGAAGGACTAATTCCCCTAGTAAGATTAACAAAATACATAAATAATTAAAGGTTTACAGTTTAGGAAGCTACCTTAGGGTAAGTGGGGGAAAGATGAACCTGTAGAAGAGATGGACTTTTAGTCTTAAAAGTACATTAGAGCGATATATCTCATTGGAAATGTTTGTTTTTTAGAGACAGTGTAAGTAGACGCTTGAAAATAATTGTCAAAAAAATTTGTAGCTTATAGACACAATTTCTTAATTACTTCTTCGGTAGGTTTAAACTAGTTATTCATGTACATACTTATAAACATATGCATACGACTTAATGAAACGTACGAATGTGATTCTATTTATACACAGTCATAAGTAATTTAGTGGTCCATTTAACCTGTACTCTGAGGACTCTTCTATGCTGTGAAGAAATAGACCAGAGGATTTTTATTGTTAAATAAATCGATTAAACCGGTCAACAGGAAATAATCATTTGCACTTAGAGGAAGAAAGAAAAGTAGACGATCTAGTTGCTATTCCATGAGTTCTGAAGAACTGCTTGTTAAATGGTTAAGCAGAAGGTGATGATACTGAAGAAGCTGAAGATTATGGAAACGAATAAGCGGGATGCAAGAAAATTAAAAAAAAAACGATAAAGAAGGATAAAATGTTTAATTTGTGGTCGTTGTTTACACGAAAATTGTACCACATATGACAAATGACAACAATCAGTTAACCAGTTCATCTCCTCATAGTCTTGGTCTGTCTCACCTATGTAGTGGAGAAGAGTTGGACTTCTTTGAACTCGAATATTTATTTTTTCTTTACTCTTATAAGTAATCCTAGATTATATGTTATAAATAAATTTTATTTTTTAAATATTATTCAATATTTCAGAGTAATAATATTTTTTCCAAAAAGTGATTCATCTCAGCTCAACTTACTTAATCATTCTTATTGACAATAAATATAAAAATTATCGTCTTCAAAAAAAAAAGACCATTAATTTTTTCTACAAGAAAATTTAATCAACATAGTCAACATCTAATTTTTTTTAATTATTGTTTTTTTAATACTTTAGGCGCCCTCCTTCAGAATATCGGACCTTCCTGTGTCCACCCGTGTAAAATCAGGCAGCGACGTCCCTGGTCAGCGGCGGCCGAGCGCTCCGGGCGCCCGGACCCGACTCCGGGAGAAATAACAAAGGGGTTCGCTGCTGTTGCGTACCTTACCCTACTGCTACCTCGTTATACTATTCCGCGAATTGAATCTCAATTTGCGATGGCTGTTTACATGCTGGACCTAGTTGACCGTCCAATGCTACTACAAGTATTGTTTGTGAAATAATTGCTTGTTAAAGAAATGTATATATGCCCAGCTACCTATTTGCTCAAGGATGGGGGCGCAGTGCCGTTCGTTAACCGGGATAATCAAACCCACAATTACTAAAGCCAGACAAATTGTTCTCGTTATTATTTTACGAGCACAATGAACTTGACTCATCATTTTCACAAATCATTTCGCGTAATTTGACTGATGAACGAGACAGGTATTATTGCTAATTAGCTTTTTACTTGCTATAAGAGATGTTATTTATGAGAACATATCATTTCTAAAACTAGATAAATAAATATTCTTTGGCACATGGCACTTCAACCCTAATAGTTTTGACAATAGATAAAATAGAAGATACTTTTCAATTCAAAATATTCCTTAAGTTATTTATCCAAGCATTTACTTAAACATATCAATACTTAGATTGATTAATATGGGCGACCTAAAAAACAGACATTTTCATGTCTAATTCAAATCAGGATTGTGGACTTTTTTGTAATTTGTATATCAATCCAAATAAATATGGTAGTAACCAGTTAAGTAAATAGTTACTTCAAATTTTTAAGTTTCTGTACACTTTCTATGTACTCGTTTATTCGTAGATCATCGACAACGGAAACTATGGTTATGAATTTAATGTAATATGATAAGAAATGTATGATATAAAAATTTTACGTTTAATTCATATAGAAAATTCGGCCAGTGTCCGATAGATGTCAGCTGCTTTCTGTCTCAAGCTTCTGAAACGAAAGAATAATTTTTTGAAAACTGTCGTGAACAATTAATATTTACATGACAATTATCAACACGCGAAATTCTTGTTTTTTATGTACACGATGCAAATGTCTGTTAACATACCTAGGATAGTTAAAGTATTATAACCGCCACAGAATTTTCATACATCTAAGGCGTGGTATGATACACAACATCAGTGGTTTGTTCAATAGTTTAATAAATATTTTTTTTATAAAATTCTCCTGTGTGGAACGTTTTCGTGATTAAGTCTGTATGGGTTGATATTATGGAATATATTATGATAAACGTCAAATTTTACTCTTCGCATTTAATAGCTATTAACATACCTAGAATACTTATCATACCCGTCGCAGATGTCAATTGAATTCTAAGATTTTTAGGGACTTGCAGTTTGCAGTTGTTTCGTACAATTGGTACTCAATAGAATTTTTATTTGACAGCGTAGGAATTTGATCTTCCGATTTGTACTTTTTTTTCTAATGCGAGGTAACAATTGGTGTTTCTTAAGTAAGTAGCGACAATAAAGGCAGTAACACGTCGTAATACATGTGTAGAAATTAGCGGTCATTCCCCTCTAGAAGCGACAGGGGAGGTTTCGTTTGCTGAGAGAATTCCCCCAAATTTGCGCCGTACCCTCTCGTAAACGAATGGCTCGTTAGTGACGGATTAGTAGCGTACGTGCCCCTTACTGCACACTTTTATACATGTCCTAGAAAACGTAATTTCGACTCGTTTACGTTTTCGCCAAATTCCCATTCCAATCATTATCTCAACATTGCCATTGCCTAATAAACTGATTTACTCAATCACTCACTTTCCACCAAAATTACATCAAATTTTCACATATTCTATTTAATTAAATTCAAAATAATAGTCCATTATTGACCAGCGCCTTGTATCTATCGGTTGCTTCGCACTTCGGCACACAATCTTGATTATACTATTATTATTTTTACAACTAACCAATAACAATAGTCATATAAAGAATGATAAGAAGAAATGTGTAGGTATGTACATATTTCGGTTAATTTTATATGCTACAAATGAACTTTGTGCGTATATCACAGTAGAACAACAGCTATTCTACTAAAACGAAGTAACTTTTACGTAATGTCAAATGAATACGAATACAATTAGCTTTGAATATGTAATGTGGTATAATGTTTCTATTCTCTAAATTCACGTTGAAGTTGGAAATCTATAAATTACAATTCTAATTACGTTGTTGTATTCGTATTTACATTTATATATTTAGTTAATTAAACTTCTTAAGCCTTTTAATTAATATAAAACAATGCGGATTCTTTTCATTGTGCGATATTTTCAATTAAACTAGTTTATTGTTTGGAAATTAAAGAGTTTAACATAGCGAGTTGCAGTGTTTAATTGTTTTTATTGCTAAACGCTAAATCGCTAAATGTAAAACAGGACTTTGTAATTAGTTCATTTTAACAATTACAGAAATGCAGTAAAAGCGCAGTAAATTTATAGTTAATTAACAAATATCTTTGGTAATTCAAACTGTTGCAAGCACTATTCAAACGCAAATAAACTTCAATATAAATTACATTTTATGTTGCAGACATATGTATTATGCTTTATTTTCTAAACCATATTCAAGCAAAAAGTCGCCGACCAAATCAAAATCAATTACTTCTTTAATTAAATTCAATTATGGACATAACTAATTTGATTTCTCATATTTTTTGTATTTACAATGAAATGTTCTAAAGGATCTTGAAGCATGAAACTTACAAAGTTCAGTAACTTATATTATGCCAAGACTACGGCAGGATCAGAGCATGTAGCCGAAAAAATACTTGTTGACGGTTAATCCCTATTAAGAATGTTATAATAATAAGGGTTTTAGTTTGAAACCGGCTTTTAATAATTAGAAACCGGTTTAAACCAGTTTTTAAAAAATGGAAACCGTTTTAAACCGGTCAATATATCGGTTAATAAAAAAAAATTAAAAATTAAATAAAATAATACAATTTTTTTTTGTATTTACAGCACAGAAATTTTTTGCAATGTGCAATTTTTTTGTAACATTTTCTTTGAAATCTGTTACAGTAAAATCTAGTTATAACGACATAGAAGGCACGAAGGGATCCCAAAAATTTCATCACTATAGCCAGAAGTCGCTATAACCGATAAATGTAAAATAAGGTTAGCGTAATGAAGACTTTCAAACATAATTTCGACGTTACATTTTACTGTAATTCCAAAATAAATGCTATTTTGTGAAACGTGTTTTTATAATTATACTATACCATTTTAAATAATCAAACAAATCTGATTTTTATGCTACCCTTATTGAAATATATATTGATATCAACAGGTAAAAAACTGAATATTGGTTCTTTAATGAAAAAGAATGCAATAATGACACTGAAATAATGTCTAAAGCCAAATATACGAGGCAATATTATTAGTAAATGATGTGGTCTTGAAATGATCTCCATACAAATGTCTTTCATGGCACAGCATTCGTTGTGAAAAGAGCGCATTGAGATTGTGTGTGGCAATTGGTATTCATCGCTGGAGTTGTAGAAATAGCGTGCAAATGATTTGGTATTTATACAGTATTCCATAAAGGAAGCAATTTTTCCGTGTGAAATCTACATCGCAGTGGGCCACGTTGGGACGCGTACCACGTGTCCGCGTTCAATCGGCGGTAATTTGCGCCGCGACGCCGCCGTCGCCGCCGCGACGCCGACTTATTGAATTTACCTCAATTAACTCCGCACCACAGCGCTTTATTCTCTTTCTCTCTCCCGACTTTTTTCTTTCCGAACGTGGAATGCGCAAAAAATTCCTCTCCACCAAACGTGATGTCTTTTGACAACGTTTATTCTATTTATCAGACAGAATAAAAAATTTCCTGCGTGTTATAAGCTAATGTGTATATGAAAGCGCTGCACTCTTGAATATGCCGCTATTTTTCATTCAAATAAAAATAAAAATATACTTAAGCTTTAAGCACCAATCAACAGTGATCAGAACCAGAAAAATAAAGTTTTTTGCTCATTTGTTAACAGGTTTCAAATATTAGTTTGACAAACAAAAAATCTGATGTGGACACTAAATGACATCCTTGTAAACTAAATTATACTCTTGTATTGCTGCACTTTATTTAAACTTTTCCCTTGAAAGTGAGTTAATTTTCATTTTATTTCTGATTGACAATATTGACAACTATCACAATATATTTAGTGAGAAATATGTAATATGAAAACAATATATCTTTCTTTGAAAGATATGGAATGAAAGGTAGTAGAAGAACGATTATAATAAAATAATTAACTGTGTGCCATTAGAATAATGTCTATTTTCTTTAATATTTAATGAGGTATAAGAATATGATGTATTCTTGAAAGTTATATATAGATGGTACGATTTCTTATTCACTCTAATAATTTATTTATAAAATAAAATTGCTAAAAATATAATTCTTTTATACTTGTATAAATATGAAATATTATTCTCACCCATATTCAGGAAATACACATGTTGTCTGATACGAGTATTTTGATATTTATATCTCTTTGACACGTTGATATTTCAGAAACATAATAAAAATGTTTTCAATTCACTGTCAATAAAAATCCAAGTTAAGACAAATATGACACGGTACAATTTTAAAATTTAAAATGATATTTCATTTCTTTTTTACTTTTTTAAGAACTTCATTTTTTATTTAAATGTTTTTATTTATTAAATTTAAAAATATGATTGCCTATGTTTAGAAGATCCGAATAAAACATATATAATACTAATAGGAGATTTATTATTTGAGTTGAGCAACAACAGTTTTTCATGTACTATACTTTTATTACTTTTGTAAACCATAACAGAATTACACAGTAGGTAGGAAATAAAAGAAATTGAAATAAATTTGGAGGAAAAGTTATAGTTATTGAGTAGAAAATATATCTGCAGGATGTTGGTGTTTCGGACTCCTACAGACATACATGGAGCTTCTTCGCGAGAGTGCAACAGTGTGCGTGGTTCACCTACACGTACCAACTGCTTAATAATAAATAATAAATGATTACGATGGTTACCGTGGTCTCGCTACCCGCAGGGCTGAACAAACAACCATCGTATTAAATTTACTCCCTCATCCCAAAAGAAAAAGTGCAACTGTACTCATGTACGTTGGCAGTCATTGTTATAAGTGAGAAATGTTTCAGATGTGATCACTTAATTAACTTGCAGCATAGTATGTATATTATTATAATATAATGTTTAATGTTCACCAATTTAAATATTTTTATATTTTCAATTTGGTATGCAACATTATTGATTATTTATAATAAAAAATTAATTTCATATTGAAAAACTAAATAAAAAAATTAATCATGATCACAGTAACTTGAAAAATTGTAAATTTTAGTTTTTTACTCCAAAATTTTTCGTTTATGGTCGAAATTTTCCAAAAATACACATTTTTGGATCCAAAATTTTGGTTTTTTAAAATAGTCTATATTGATAGATCTTTTTTTTTCTATAATAAAAAAGTTATTAGTACTCAATTCTCAATAGAAAAAAAAAACCATTGTCAAATTAACTTGAAAAGTTGTAAATTTAAGTTTTTCACTCGAATTTTTTTTATTTATGGTCGAAATAATTCAAAAATACCCATTTTAGGGTCCAAAATTTTGATTTTTGAAAATGGTTCATTTTGATAGAAGTCGATGCGCTGATTTCAAATTTTCAAACGGAATTTAATTATCTCATTTCGTTCCTGAGATATTTGGTCTCAAAGTTGCACCTCTAAAAAGTGTGTTTTTTGGAAATATCTCAAAAAGGAGTAGAGATACAATGTCAACGATTATACCAGTCAATTCTATGGGCAAAGTTACATAAAGAAATGTTTTCTCTGCATATAAGTTCTTTGGAACGATTCGGTGAAAAATGAGAAAAACGAAAAAAACTAAATTTCAAAATTTTTCCGAGGGACTTTTTTTCTCCAAAACTTTTCATTTTCTGGACTTAAGTAGATATCGATTCGCTGATTCCAAATTTTCAAACCGAATTGAATTATCTCTTCCCGTTCTTGAGATATTCGTTCTCAAAGTTGTCTTTTAGTAAAACCTAAAAAAATAGGTTTTTTAGGTATATACCTTAAAAGGTTAGGTTTACGGTTTCGGCGACCTCACCAATTGATTCTACGGGCAAAATTACATAAGTGCACCAATTTTTAGATTTTTATTCCAAAGGATACAATTTGTAGAAAGGAAAAACGAAAATGGCAAAAATCGAAAAAAATGCCTGATGAACCCCTTGCGATTTTTTCGATTTTTGGCCATTTTCAGTTTTTTCCTTCTAGAAATTCTATCTGTTGAGATAAAAATTTGAAAATTGGTACACTTATGTAATTTTGCCCGTAGAATCGAATGGTGATGTCGCCGAAACCGTAAACCTAACCTTTTAAGGTACATACCTAAAAAACCTAATTTTTTTGGTATAACTTTGAACTCAAATATCTCGAGAACGGAAAGAGATAATTGAATTCTGTTTGAAAATTTGTAATCAGCACATCGATATCTACTTAAGTTTAAAAAATAAAAAAATTTGGAAACAAAAAGTTTCGAGGCGAAAAATAGAAATTTAGGTATTTTCGTTTTTCTTATTTTGCACCGAATCGTTCCAAAGAACGTATATGCAAAGAAAACATTTCTTTATGTAACTTTGCCCGTAGAATCGATTGGTATAATCGTTGAAATTATATCTACAGCCATTTTTTAGATATGCCTAAAAAAGACACTTTTTAGAGGTGCAACTTTGAGACCAAATATCTCAGGAACGAAATGAGATAATTAAATTCCGTTTGAAAATTTGAAATCAGCGCATCGACTTCTATCAAAATGAACCATTTTCAAAAATAAAAATTTGGGACCCTAAAATGAGTATTTTTGGATTATTTCGACCATAAATAAAAAAATTTAAAGTGAAAAACTTGAATTTACAACTTTTCAAGTTAATTTGACAAAGGTTTTTTTTTCTATTGAGAATTGCGTACTAATAACTTTTTTATTATAGAAAAAGAAAACCTAAAAAGAATTTCTTTTTTGCAATGCAATGAAAATCTGATATATAATAAAATTTTCATTAAGTATTGCTGCTATTTTATCACCTGGTCTTTACTTCATGTATAATTTATCTGAAATTTTTATAATGATATTATAATGAAACGTATGCACATGCAATATGTTCATTAATCATAAAATCACGTAGGTACTATAAACTTTAGTAAGTTTCAAATTAATTGTAATCTTGAAATAAATTCAATTTAGAACACTAACAATAGTTTTGCAAGAAATAGTTATACTTTGTATTTAAACACAACAGAAGAATGGTTAATAATGAAGAACTTAATAAAAATTAACATGGAAAAGTACTTTAATAACATAAATGAATAATAGAATATATTGTGCAACAAGTGCAGAAAATTGCCTATTTCCCATGAAAGTGAAAGTTTCTGCACGAGAAGAATTAAGAAATAGGTGATTCTGCACAAGCGGCACACTATACTTTTTCTACAACTAAAGGTATTTGACCTAAAAATAACATGATGTAGGTAACCTCACAAGTACCTTCACACATGCGCAGTGTTGGTAATTACTATGAGAAATGATATTTTCCACATTGCACATGCGCAGTATTGAGAAATACTGTGAGAAATGATTTGTCACACTTGAACCCACGATAGTGGTGTAACTTTCAAACTTTATATAATGTGAGAAAAGTGCGACTTTCTACAATGGTAGAAAAAAATGGTTTGTCTTGTGTGATTCCAGCATACTGTAAAAAGTTGCAAATAAATAAATAGTGTCACATTTTGAAAATACATTAACATTATTAATAGTTAAGTGCTGCTGGTGGCGCGAAAAATATAAAAAGCTTCGCAAACTTCACCTCAGTTCATATATTTTAGAAGGTTATAATGTACTTACATACCTTGTAGCTGTAATAATTATGGTATGCCAGTTTTTAACATAGAGTTCATCATCTTTAAAACCATTGGATCGCACATATATTTAATTTCCTTCTCTTATCACATTCTACCTGTTCACCCCTGTCTGTTGCACCCTTATACGCTTAGCTTGATTAAAATTTTAATATATTTAGCCGGCGAGATGACCATCTCCTCCATCATCGCAGCCCGGGTTCGATTCCAGGTCGCTGCAACATGCATGGTCCCCAGGGATGCGCCGCACGCCAACGCGTGACACCTGCACATCAAGGCGGCCGTGGAATCAGACATGAGCAGAGAACAGAGTAGAGTGCAGAGGTAAATGGAGAGTTTTGGGAATACGATAGGTTAATAGGAATGGATTATGGGTGTTAATTAGCACCTACATTGCAATGAATTTCAATAATATATTACGGGAATATATGGCTTCCCTTAATTCCCGTGCTCAAGCGAGAATTTAGCCATTTGTTTTGGAATGGTAACTACTAAATTTGAGTAAATATATACGAATATAATTTAGAAAATTGTACACAAATATTATTTCAGATCACTTTATAACGACCACCTCCAAATGAAGAAGATCTTACAATTAATTATATTTTAGTGGATGTCTAGAAATGAAAACCTACATATATTCTAATTATTATGAGCTTCTGTATGTAATGTAAGAACCGATTTTAATAAAACTTATATTTGATGTTTCTGGTATTAATTGTGTGAGTTGGTTAACTTTGGATAGATAGATTTTTATTTACTGTTTATTCTTGTTATTTTTTAATTGTGTATGCTCTTTATAAAACTATAATCTTTACATAGATTGATAGACACTATTTTACTTATATACCTATATAATATTTATCTACTCTGCGAAGAGCACGAATAAACTTCGAAAGACATCATATGTGAATACCCAGCTAACCAAAAGCATACTAGACCATCTAAGTAGGTAAAAGATACGTTTTTTTTGTATATTTTTATAGATAAATTATATTTAGTTCTATTCTACACTTTGGTTATAATATATTTCTTCTATGACCATTAATATACAGGGTGGCCCAGTGAAAATTATCAGCGAAGTTTTTGGCCATTTAACATTAATTTTGCAAAAAACGCTCGAACACTTCAATTTTAATATAAAGGGGGACACCTAAATGGATTAGTACCAATGGCATAACTTCAACCCTAAAATAGGTGTGGACTGCACCTCAAAAATTTTAAATGGAAAAGGGTGTCAAACATGACACAGTTCGAAAGGCCTTTCAATTCTCTTGTCAACAGTTTTTTTATTTTTCAAATCCGATCATTAGTTCCAGAGAAATATCGTTTAAAACAAATTTTATCAGGTGTGCAAAACTGCAATCAAGTAGGCTTAAACAAATGACAGAAACTCAAGTATCAGTTTATTAGGTGTTCAAAATGACTATTTCCAACTTCCATACAATAATAAAGATTTTGCTCAAAATTTTGGAGCCCCGATACGTTGCCGTAAATCTTGTTTATTACAAACAACTTGTCGAAAGAATTGTTTATTTAGATTCTGTCATTTGTTTTAGCCTACTTGATGGCAATTTTGAACACCTGATAAAATTTGTTTTAAACGATATTTCTCTGGAACTAATGATCTGATTTGGAAAATAAAAAAACTGTTGAAAAGAGAATTGAAAGGCCTTTCGAACTGGGTCATGTTTCACACCCTTTTCCATTTAAAATTTTTGAGATGCAGTCCACACCCATTTTAGGGTTGAAGTTATGTCATTGGTACCAATTCATTTAGGTGTCCCCCTTTATATTAAAATTGACGTGTTCGAGCGTTTTTTGCAAAATTAATGTTTATTGGCCAAAAATTGCGCTGATAATTTTCACTGGGCCACCCTGTATTTGCTTGTTGTATGTTTCTTGTTACTAAGGACACATTTCCATGTCCCACGGTAAACATAGACATTCTTAAGGTATAAATTCATATCGCACAGTTCTGCCAAAAATCGTATTATTTAATTTTTGTTTTGTAGCTTAAATGAAAATATAAATGAATTAGGAAATAATATCGTGGTCGTAGCAAGAGTATAGTGTACAACTCTCTTGGAATGTCCATTTCATACTCGTATGAAATGAGTACCAAGCTTGTTGTACAGGATATCATACCACAACACACAATAACTATCACTTATTTCAAAAGGTAATTTACAACATTCCACTATTGATAGGTTTTGCACATCATCATGTCAAACTTTGTTATACTGTTTGTAATGTTTCATCGTGATATGAATCACATGTTGAATACAAACAATTACTATTCTCTTAAACGCCAAAATTTTCTACTGAACTTGATTAAAATAAAATGTGCCATGAATATTCGTTTTTGTAGAAAACTAGTTGCATAAAGCAAGTTAATATTCCAATTAAGTTAAGGGATTTGCTCAGGTGTTTTTATCTGTTGAATGCTGAAGAAGCGTCGGAGTTAAAATGTAGCATGAAACCACAATTGGCTTTTGAAGACGGCTTGGGCAAAAACCCAATTGACTGATCTGTCACCGCGCAATCATTGCGGATCCACGTGAACGTTTATTGAGTATCTCAGCGTCCAGGCGAGAGAGGGCGCGCGCGGCGGAGGGAACCGGTAAGTTGTGTTGAGTTCGCGAATTGATTTAGACTGTACATGATTGGGGTGGATAAAGACAAGATCTCCGCAAATTACTCCCATGTTAATCTCTGATCGAACTTTAGGAAGCTATCGCAACCGCTTTCGGTCTAAATGTGTAATCGATAAGGACTTACAACGTAATTGCTTCGAGGTTGCGATGAATATTGTACCAGGTTAGTTTTTAGATTAGCCGGCTTTGGCTCCATTAGGACTGTACATGACTGCATGCACTCCGGGAAAAACTTGCGGATTTTGTCAAGGGTCATTACACAACAACCTAACAGGGAAAAACACTATTGTATGCTTATGTACGCTTACAACTTCAGATTAATCAACTTTTTCTCTGCTAACTACCTTGAAATTCTAATCAGTTGCGTTAACATCTAAGAGTTTACAACTAGACGTGGAATTCATAAATTTACATTTTTAAATGTCATTGTACGTGATTTTGTTAATCAAAAGATCTTAATCATTATGATAATCTATAGGATCAGGACCTCAAAACCTCAAGTATCTAAGGTACTTATTTCGTAACAAGTTTGACTTGCATTTTAGTTGTACAGGTTGTCAGCGAGTACCTATAAATCTTGTGTCAATTTCATTTGGCTATAATCCCAATGGAAAGGTTACACATTTCGTCAATAAAACATCAAATTTGCATTATATTTGTAACAATTAAAACAAGTTCATTGGCAAAAAATATTATTTTAATTTTAACATATCTATTAGGTACCTACATATATGTGGAGAAAACATTTTGAATCTATCTATTTTTTTTTAAATATCATCAAAAATACATCTTTTATAAATACCTCATAGAAAAGAAATAACTAAATTTCGTTTGAATATTTGACAATCTTGGCTTGTATAGAAATTTCAAGACAAGACTAGATTAAGTCTAAGTCTAGATTAAAAAGTTGTCTAGGTATCAAGACTCTAGTCTGTTTCAAGATTCTATAATTAAGAAATTTATGATAATAAAAGGTACCTATATAAATATTTTTTTGTTTATTATAGTCATCTAAATAGTTGTATATACAGAATAAATAAATATAATACATTATATTTTTGACATTAATTTGAGTATTAGATTAGAAATCCAGATTCTCAATGAGTTTAATATGCAGTACACCAAAGTTGTAATTTGCTGGGTTTCTATGCAAGTAGAAATCTGTATTTAACAGTTATTATTTAGTGTGTATGTAGGGTTTAATGAAAGCAACATCAATATTCCAGTCAGAGGTTCCCCAAACACAATAAAAGTGGGAATTAAGCTGATTAATATTTGCGCGGCGTAAGACAACGGAGTGATTTCTGTTATCATCCGTGTTAATTGGCCTCATCATCGCAGGCTGATCAGAATGCGAGTCGCGTGAGCCATCGGTAAGTGAAAATATTGGAAGATGTGTTCGGCGGTAATTTTTTCCATCGTCTGCCAAATCTTATTTATAGTACGCGAGTTGCTTAAGACAATCGCTCGTCAATGATGAAGGGGCGGATGGGGTGATTGGGGCACGTGCTTCGGGGTCCTACCTCATAAATGCTGCAGTGGCGTTTCCTTCTATGCACATCACCAGGTGTTCCCAGGGTGTGTGGTGTTGAGAAACTGTAGATAGTTAGGTAACCTAACTATGGAATCTTAAGAAATGTATCTATAGTTTCAGGTATCTAAAGATATATGTAAGAAGTAATGCGAAAAAAAATATTTTTTTATAAAAAGTAAACATATCTTTATTGTTTTTATTTTTTTACAATAAAATTTAATATTCTACTCTTTTTGTTACAAGCACCAAGGAAAAATAATTTAGTAAAACAAATTTTAATCAAAAAAAGATTAATTAAATGAAAAAAAATAAGGATATCTAAAAAAAATTGTCGATATTTTTATTGTATCAGTAATATCTGAACATTCTTATTCACTGTTCAATTACCTCATAAGTATATTTCTTAATCTTAAATTATAAAGCAATGGGATATGAGACCAAATTTTTATTTTTGCATGTATGATACTAGAATAAAATGGTCTTAATCCGTTCTTCAGAACATTAAATTGCTAATACTCTATTAGTCTATTCTAATATTTACTTTTTATTATTATAATAAGAAGCTATAGTAGTTAATTGTTATATTTTACGACTTACATATATACCTACTAAAATTCGATTAATGGCACATTTTCATTTTAAATTTAATAGTATCGAAAACTGTAATGAATATATTTAGTAATTAAATTTTGTATCATCTAAGTCACAATCTTGTTATTCGAATTTACAGATCGTTTATAGAGGCTTTCGATTGAAAACCTGGACAAATAAAATGCAAGTTGATTTAATTTAATTATTTCAGTTTCTTGAAGTTCTGTTCCTTCTAGAAATGTCGTACCACAAAAAATTGTTATAATACCAAAGACTAAACAATACGTTGCTTGGTCTACGATATATAAATTATAGATGAAAATTATCTGATGACTATAGGGTTAATAAAATTATGATTGTAAATCCCTAAAACGTTTTATCAATAGATTTGCTACTACAAAAATAAAAAAGTGTAAGCCTGTCGTTATGTACATATGGAATTGTATCTTTATTAAAGACCGAACCACAGTGAACTGGATAAAATTTAAGAGATAAAAAGTATAATTTAAAACACATTCCTCCTTTTCCATTATATCAATTTGCAATAAATTTGTCCCCGGTACAAAACCCCATACCTGCGGCTGTGTGCCGCTATATTCAGTCTCCTCACGTACTTCTATCAATCAAACAGTATTTTCATAATATTACCGAGTCGCGTTTCTGTTGCCTCGCGCCCGCCACTGGCTGCATGATGGGAAAACAATTCGGCCGTTTAGGACGCCTCTTATTGGATTCTTCATATGAATTATTCGCGCTGCCCGTGCTGCGGATGGATGGACTTACATCGGTTTGTTATTGATTAAAACCCACCCTCATATCTACGTCTCTGGTGAGAATTTAAAGGTTAGGGTTATAGGGTTATGGATTCTTATATGAAGTGAACAAGGATAATACTTGTTCTTCGCAACTGCCACCATCATTCACACATCAATTTTATATTAATATACGTACGTAGGGAGTTTTATATTGATTAGATTATTGGCTAATTTCTCACATACGTTATTTATAATAGAAGTTTTTCATAAAATCACTTTTAAGTGTGTGATTGTTTTAGATGCAAAAATTTTTTTAATAACTAAATAGAATTGTTTTTTAAGATCTCTAGGAAAAAACTGAATATTTCATTGACCCGCAATTATTTCGTTTAAAGTTTATGCGAATAAAAAATCTGATGTGGACACAACATGACTTCCTTGTTCGCTAAATTCTATAAATTTAGGGCATATATATCTCACTTTTATTATTAAACTTAGACAATTAGATTGCTGTTGCTAAATAAAATGCATTGTATTTTTTGAAATTTTTATTACTTTTTGTCAAACAATCTGATGTGGATCCCACATGACATCCTTGTAAGCTAATTATAAACATTCTTTGCTGCACTTCATTTATACTTATTTCACTTGAAAATGAGATGATTCTACGGCTAATCATTCTTCAACTTCCATTCGTTTTATATCGTCGATCTTCCCTTTAAAATGGACCATCTTTTAAAAATTTTATAAAAAAGTTTATCACTGTTCCTTATTGCAAATTATTTTAATCGCTCAAAAACTTGCAAAAAAAAGATATAGTTTTCATTTATTTCGTACATAATTCTCACGAAATATAGTCTGACAGTTGTCAATATCAATTTATTAACAAGAAATCAAATGATTCCTTTAAAAATTGAAATTCAATTAAATTACTATTTTTTAGAATAACATGAAATATACAGTTTAAGAAAATGGTATAGTAGAATCTATGAAGAGTTTTTCATTGGTATTAAATGAGAGTTCGATGATGATTTTAGTATTAATAAAATAAATATAAACTTGTAATAAAGATATGGAACATGGAACTACTAACATGATCAGTTTTTGTATTGTTGCAAACAATGCACTTGACTCCGGACTTAGTGATTTTTTGGAAACATGCGTGCTTAAGGATTAGCGAGCGAGCCTTTCCTCCGTAGGGCAGACCTCGCCCTTTGTTTCTGAAGGGCTGAAGGGGTGTACTTCGTTATGCCGCAGTAAAACGCATGGTATTATTTCTGTTATTGTTCAGAATATTCCTTTGTTTCTTGTTGTTTATTTTTAGACGGCTGGGTATTTGTTTCAAGTAATTAATTGTAATTTAAAGGTATTCCTGAAAGGAAATTTGTATTAGTTCTGAAAGACGAATTTTAGGCAGTTTACTTAGTATTATGACTTTCAAGGAACGGTTTATGCTAATAACATTTAAATTGCCGTTGTCATTGTCCAAATAATTACATTTCGCCAATCTTTCCTTGATCATAATAAAAAATAATAAATTCTTTACACTAGACATATTCTTAAAAGTGAATTCACTAGTCACTGTAGTTTTTAGTCATTTTTTGTTAACTTCAGGACACAGGAGAAATTATGAGTGTAGGGCAGTCATAGATTTTCCATCCTATGATTCCAATAAATTTAAGGGTTTTCCAGAATTCATTTGACTCTATTAAATCCCAGTTATTCTTAGCCTGACGGGCTTACAGATCTAGAATAACAAGGCTAGATTTCATGCAGACCTGATCCTGGAGTCCTGCAATATGCACTGCTATGTCAACTGGAAATTTAGAAACGCTACTTAAATATTCCTCTTCAAAACTGGACGATGCTACTTGAGATGTGCATTTCATTGCCTGGACAACTGGATTTTGTTTCCCTCCACTTGTAAATACTGGACAAATAAACCCACACATGAGAGGTAATATTTTTTGTTGTAGTTCTAGCGCACAAAATAAATTTTCTAGGAAATTGTGAACGACATATAAAATTACATTCTTTGTTTCACGTTTTTTAAAAATAAATTTTACATTTATTATATTACAAATATGGTTAAAATATAAGAAGAAATGTTTTATACATACCATATTTCTTTTCAAGTGTAATATTTGTAAATGCAGTACCTACCTACTCTTATTATATAGAAAAACTTTATTTTCATTATTATAAAAGTTCATTTTTATTCCTTTCGAAGATATAATTAATTATTTTATTATCGTTATTCTGAGGCTTTTAGTACAAATGCGCAAAGTACAAGAAGTTAAGTACAAGTTAAGATAATTTCTTGTTTGATTATTGTTAAATTTAATTATTTTAGTTTCAACAAATTTATCGCCAAACAATATAACTACATAAATTATTAACTCTAAACTAAAATAAAAATATAAATACCTAAGTAAAATAACTAAAAAAACGACGTACTTTACTAATGCCTTGTAACCGAATATTCGGTATTAAATATAGCCGAATAGATCGCATACCAAATAATAATTAAATTAATTAAATATTATCTATTTAGTAATAATTTTGAATATAGAGTAGATTGTCTTTAAAATTTTCTAGGAAATCTGCCTTTAGCAGAATTTTTAAATAATGAGTAAAAATAATAAAAATTAAAAGTATTCATTGTTTTTCAACTTTGAGATTAGTAAATTGAGGTCGTAATTAATTTGGAGTAAAAACTGAATAATAAATTTAATTAGTTACGAGTAGAAAATTGTATGATATCGCTGAAATTTTATGAAAATTCTTCTCTGTTCAGATACGAAATCTAATTAAACCTGAACATAATACATAGTTAAAACTTGAGTTGAAAGTTTAAAAACGTTACCATATATTTTACTCATTAATTAAAAATTAAAACACGCAAACTTTGTAAAATTAAAAGTAAAACCTAGCCTAATTGCTACAACATTTTATCAACAATACCACATGAAAAACGACAAAAAACTACAATAAAATTGCAGCTACACTTTACGAAACTAAAACCTCTTCAAAACGAAATAGTTTTTCACACACATCCTATTAAAATTTACACGGTACCTCGCAACTTTATTTATGCTAAATGCAACGAAATGTTAATAAAATTTCAAGCTAATTAAGTTAGTACAACAAAGAAGAGTAGGAGGAACCCAGCGTTTCAATTACGGGGCGCACTCCTGTCGGTGTGGGCTCGCTAACAACGAAACAGCAACAACTTCTCCTGCCCTTTCATTACAATCAACAGAGCTGGAGAAGGCCGAGGCATTGTTGAGAGCCTTTATTTGTGGCTCATTGTTGAACGGCACTGGCAACTTGCCACCTATTACCCAGGATTATTTTTTGCGCATAACATGTAGGACTCTGAGTACGTGTGCTTCATATACTCGTTTCAGGGAGATGAATTCTCATTAGGGTCGTGTAATTAACACCAAGCTTAGAGAACGCAACATCAAAAATCATTTACTCAAATTGTTACCATTAGCCTAATATATAGCATGTTTTGTTTTTAATGCCCTACGTCATCAAACACACAAAATGAACTGAAGTAATAATAGTAGTATTATTGGTTCTATCTACCCAAACTTATACTACACAAGATAAGTTACTTTAAAATTTGAATGATATTTAAAAAACAAAATTTATTTATAATAATTTATAATCTATATATAAGTTCAAAAAACTCTTCTCTACTATAGGTGAGACGGACCAACGCTATGAGGAGATGAATTGATTAATATATTGTTGTCATTTGTAGAATGTGGTACACTCATCGTGAAAAAAGCGATCACAAATTACACATTTTATCCAACTATCCTTCTTTATCGTTTTTTTATTTTATTCCGCATATTCGTTTTCATAATCTTTAGCTTCTTCATTATCATTACACTCTGATTAACCATTTAACAACAGTTCATGGAATAGCAACTAGATCATTTCCTTTCTATGTGCCAATTAGTTTTTTCCTGTTTATCGTTGTATTAATCTTTTTAACAATAAAAATCCTCTGGTCTCTAAACAACAATCCCTATGAGAGATATCACTCTAATGTACTTTTAAAACCAAAAATCCATCTCTCATAAATAATTTTGATTATTACACTCACGTCATTTGCACCTAATCAGAATGCTTTATTTGATGGCCATGGGTAGTTTTTTAGTAAAGAAATTTGATAAAACTGCAGTATCATAGCCATGGTTACATTTTGTTGATATCAAACATTTTATCTTTGAAATGTTGTCATTCGTCAAATAATCAAGCAAATATAATTCGAGCTATGAATTTAATAGGTAAAATTTACTGGTAATTGCTGTGAAGTAACGAAAACTTGGGTCAAAAATTAATCTTAAATAATTCTAGCTTCGCTGTCGTTCTAAATGTCATTTTTGACACTAGTTTATTACTATGCAACAACTATTCGTAAATTTTTCCAATAAATTCATGGCTCATATTATATTATTTATGATTATTTTAAAATTATACTAAGCTTTTATATTCCTAAACTATATTTGATATATTGTTGATAAATTCAGGGCATCAAAAATTTAGATAAAATTTTGTAACAATTTTTTTACACCATGTTTACTAGGTAATCCAAATAAGAGAATAAATTTTGATTAATAATTGTGTAAAGAGATACTATGGATATATTTGGAGCAGTAGATATCAAAGGCAGTAAATTTATGAAGGGTAAATAACTAGTGTTTAGTGAAGTATTGGCATTAGTTCCTGTCCGAAGCAGTCGTGTCTGTCGGCCGAGGGAAATTCCAAATGATCAAAATTTCGCGCATGCATTGGAAACTACAAGACAGAACAAAAGTTAGTGGCGCTGCGAACCGGTGAAATTATCGGTTCGCTGCAACGAATTATACAGCTAGCGGAACTGCCGCTGTGAGTGAAGTCTACTAACCACGCCTGAGGTGTGCAAGCCAAGCTGCATCGCCAGCACATAGCACGGCCCTGGATACGTTTTAACGAGATGGGAATTTAAATTTCCTCCAAAATCCCGGTTTGTTAAATTAGGCCAATCATCTTCATGTTCGCACTGGTCTAATTTCACCACATATGGATAAGGATGTATCGACAGTGTGTGCCAAAAAGTATTTCTCTATTCTTCTTCTTCAACTTGTTTTATTTATATTTGCTTGATTATTTCACGAATGACAACAGTTTAAACATGAAATTTTTGGTATCAATAAAATTAAAATAACCATGACTATGACACTGGTTTTATCAAATTTCTTCACTGAAAAACTACCTACGGCCATCAAATGAATTGGATTGGATAAACGATTGGATGACAATGATTTGTGTGAAATAATTATTTAAAATTTGGACTGTAACGTCAACGTAGAATCATGAAAAAGGAGAGATAGACTGAGACTGTATGAAACAATATATCTGCCTTTTTTCACGATCCTACCATGCTGATGTCACATATCTCTTTTCCAAAACATTAACTTCTTAATAACTATAAAATTACATGCTAATATTTTGTTTTTATTATTTTATTGAGAAGGTATGGTGGTTAGTTTTTCATATTTTGACATATATTAAAATTCGATTATGGTCACATACCCCATTGTAATATGTGCTTTGTAAGTGGTCATTCCATGTAAAGAGAAAACCAAGTTACATATTGAAACCAAAATACTCATATAGGTAAAAAAAAATGTAACGCAGTATATACTCGTACTTCAATACAAATTGAACAGATACATTTTAAAAGATAATAAAAAGGTGAATTTCAAAGAAGACTTCTGTTCTGTTCTATAAAATTACAAACTTAAATACATTAATTTGAAATTTTGTTCTCTTTAAATTATAAAATATACGTAATTCTGGTTTCAGAGTAGTTTTTATTGAGTTCAATGTTCAAAAGATAACTGAGTAATTATAACTGTATTTATACAAATCTTTTACATGTTGAAGATATATTATTTGTAAAATAATAATTTAAAAAGTTAAAATTACTGGTGACAGTGGTGACATACCCAAATAGAAATAAATTGGTACATATCAAAGATACCATTTGCGTTTTAAATTAATGCTGATAGTAGTGATTAAACTAGAGATGTTAATGGTAGTATTTGCGTAAGAGGGCGTTGTTTGATGTATGATTGGGAGCATTAGAAGAATCCACCCTGTCGATGTCGCGCTGTCACGTGACGCTGGCGGCGGATAATTTGCGCGAATCCGCCGCTCCCCGGCCTTACTGTAGCGGTTGGTTAGACGCCGAGCCTCAAATTAGTTCAATAAGAATAAGTTCACGTGTTCCGATCATTATCCGGCGATTGTCCTGATCTGCATACGCACGGCATGGCAGCCCTCAGACACGCAGTCATTACTGATATCGCTAGGTAGACAACCAGAAGCTTTAATGTCTCTAACGATATACCACTCTTTAATAACTCTATTGTCTTTATTCTGGGTGCTTTCTACATACGGACTGTCAAATCAAGTGGGTCACCATTCTTAACTGTTTTATTTGAAGAGAAGAGACAGTTGAAACATCTGAATCAATTCTTCCCTTCTTTTTGATAATAATGATTAATTTACTTCATTTATTAAACCATTTTGTCGAAAATGTTAACACTGAAAAAATTCATAAATAATAATATACATATTGAAACGAGCGAGACTTATCACAGGTAGTCGCGTTAAACGTCAAGTAGGATAGGAGCGACGACGCTATTGTTCGGAATTTTAAAGAGACCGAAAGGCTCTGGAATGTTCGAGAGATTAATTGGCGGCAGGTATATAAGGGTCGCGTCTTCTGTTAATCACCAAAATAATAAATGTCAATGAAACAAAAAATACATAATGAAATAAATTAAAAAATATAATGTATAGCAATATTTTCAAAATTTTACTATACGCAGTTTTTTCTAATTTGATAAAAATAACCAAATAAATATTTTCCTTCCAAACAAGAATCTTTCAAGTGTTTCTATTCAAAAATGTATGTAGGTAGTTAATGTTATGAATTTGAATAGATTATTATATCTCTCGTACGATATAGTAGGTTTAATTGTAATTACAATTTTCTTAAAATAGTTTTTCTTTTTGTGGATATCTATATAGATATTTATATCTGGGTTAATTTCTTTCAGAAATTCTAGGACAAAATGAATCATTTAGCCTTAAATCTGTTCATGTACAAAGATAATTTCAAAACTAGAAAATGTAATTTGTAAGTAAAAATGAATAAAAGGCTATAAATTTCATTACATTTAATGTAACAATTGATGTACACAAGAAACAAAGTAAAGTTTACGTAGGCAATAAATTAACAATGAGTCAATTACATTAATGTATAATTGGAAGAAAAAGAGAATCTAGTTGAACATAAAGCAAATTTCATTATTTTATAGCCATTTCCAATAAAATGTGAAAACACTAACATTAGTAAAAATGTATGTGTGTGTACGTGTGGTATATGTCATGTGTTTACATTGGAGATGGTTGTCTCATCTCTTAGGATATCGCAGCCAGTGGCGGCGCAAGCAATTCTTTTCTATCACACTAAATTAGACATTTTATTTCAACGTATTACTGATTAGTGAAATAGAAATATGTTGTAGTGGTCAAAGTAAAGCTTCAAGGTATTATCGCTTTGTTTAATTGTAAACTGAGGTTGAGAAGATTATCATTATAGCCATTGCATTAAATTTCGATGACATTAGACGTTGGTCAATAATTGTTTTCTTAACGGTGATATATATATTTTATTTTTTTCACTGTAATCATATAAATCCCAAAGAAATTATTTAAAAATATATATTGTTGATAACAAAGATTTTGACATAAATATTTACTTGCTTTTTAATATTCACAAAATATAAAGTTTCATTTTGTTAACCTTACTTTTGATAATTGCTTTGTTTTTATTTAGTTTGCTTATTTAAATTAGATGGCAAATTTAAATTGTACATACATAATTTACACTTTTCGTGAGATAAAAGTGACAGTTTTCATTATCGATCTAGGTCAATAATAATTTGTTATTTATTAAACAAACATGGTTACCAAGTAAGCGATAGTGAAAAACAATTTCTCATGGCGAATAGGTTATTAATAGTGAGTGTCTAAGCTAGTAGCGAAAAAAAAAATTGAATAGGTAGCACAGCTCATCTCTTACTTCGCACAGAGTGCTTACTCTTTAGTAGCCACATTTAATTTTATATCAGTTGTACAATTGGAAGCCAATATTTTTATACGCATGGCACATAGCTCATCTTTAATTTCGCACAGAAAAAAACAAAACTTTACAAAGTTGGTTTACGTGGCCCTGAAGTTAAGAAAGAAGGTAGGTATGACATAAAGGCAGCGCTAGTTATCCCAGAGTTGACGCCACTGTCCGTATGAGAGCACTTTGCGAAATTATGCTCCCCGGACTCGGCGGAGTCAGCGTAACTCTTTCCGGAGAATGCGGCCGGACCTAGCCAATCACGGTAATGACACTCCGTCAGATACACTTATTGAAACTCGCACCAACGCGGACTGGAGGGAGGCCAGACCGGTATATCTCCCACTCGCATTGATAAATCATCAGTCATGTCCTATCAACCATCATCATACTAATCACTAAAATGCTACCAAACAATCATATTAAGATATAGCATTTATACTTTTTATATAAGTGTTAAATTATTGCAACCGAAACAAATAAGTAGTTCAGAATTAATACATTTTTTATATTATCATTATTTAGATACTCTTATGGTGCTATTCTGTATTTTTTCTGTATAGTTCTGTAACGTTTCTTTATTTGGGTGAAGTGTATTTAAATTAAACAAATATAAACACTAATTTAGGAGTAATATTAATAAAGACTTGAACACTAAGAACATTTATTTAAACATTTAACACTACGCAATATTTATTTACACGATATTTATCACCAACTATTTATTTCTATCTACTTTACATGCCGCTGATATGAACTGACTGACACTGGCTTTGTTCAGTGACTCTCTGTACGACCCTTTTATACCTGCGGACAGCTAATCTCGAACATTTCAGAGCCCTCCGGACTCTATAAAATTCCCAAACAATAGCGGCGTCGCTCCTACCCCACTTGACTTTTAGATAGACTACCTGACCAGACAGGTCAGTCGCGATGACTCATCTGCGTTGAGTCATGTTTATGTCAGTACGGTAACCTTGTAGACACTTTAAGCTATAGAGCTCTACAACTTCGTCTAGTATATAGTGACGATTTTCGTATTCTGTAATTCATTCTTTAATTGATCTCTTTATAGTGTAATTAACTTTATGTATATAGTGACATACAACAAGAAAATCATCATATATCAAATAAATGTAGTTGATCTTTTACCAATCTTTTGCTAAAAATATTTAGTAATATTTTCTTTATCAAGATAAATATCAATGTACTTATCTTTTTACATTAATATTTTTTTATTGGCATTTAATAAAATAATATTTAAATCTTTGTTGTACATATTTTTTTTAATAATTAGTAAACCAAAGATATCTGGTTGTTTATGGATTGAATTTGAGTAAGTATAACCTTGATACATATTACACATTGTTTATATTTCAACTTTTCTTAAACAAGTAACAATTTCGGCATGAATTAATTTGTGTATAACCTGAAGGCAATTATTTGTATTTCTTGGAAACCGCATGTCTTGAGAAGTACGTGTGTGTGGAACGTTTTGCGTTGGATATAAAACGGAATGATTTTTGTGGGTGGCTGGGATGCCAGCACGTTACATGAGCACTGATGCTAATTAGTGTGCCGACGATAATGAATAGTTGGTTAACACGTGTAGCAAGGCCAGCGCGGGGGTGGGCAAGGGGCGAAGATGCGGGAAGAGTTCCATGAAGAGAAACTTCGCAAAATGTTAAACAAGAATTCTAATCTAAACTTGTTAATTTTGAACATGGTTATAATTAATCAACACACGCTTTAATGTGTTTATTATCCGCTGCTGGCTCTCTCTCTCTACTTCGGTCTTCTCCCTCGCGTCACGCCATTACTTTACCTCAGCCTCACTCGTTATTCGCTGGCCTCTCTTACACTCTGTCATACACAATGTATTGTTTCTACAAATAAACCTACTTGCTGACATTTCCTCCTTCTCTTCCTCACAGTATAATTTATCTAATTACTAATTGCTGCAATTCTTTTTGGCTTCTGAGGTATTCCTTACAGGACCTAAATTTCAAAATTTGTCCCTTTTCTAGACTTAAGTAAATACCAATGCTCTGATTTCAAAACCTGCAATCCTGTTATGCCTTTTCGATTTTATTCTGTAGCTTTATTATCTAACTTTTATTTATTTCCAAAATCTATAACCCCATATCAAAGTTGTGTAGAGTTAAAACAAACCAAACAACAGTATTAAACCAAAATTTGTATTAACAAACGCAAAATATACCAAAAAAACTGATTTTTGTGCCCAAAATTTTGATTATGAGAAATAGTGTGCCTTGATAGATCTCGTCGCGCTGATTTCAAATTTTCAAACGGAATTTAATTATCTATTTTTGTTCCTGAGATATTTGTTGTCAAAGTTGCACCTCAAAAAAGTGTGTTTTTTGCCGATATCTCTAAAATGGGTAGAGATACAATCTCAACGATTATACCAGTCGATTCTACGGGCAAAGTTACATAAAGAAATGTTTTGTCTGCATATACGTTCTTTGGAACGATTACGTGAAAAATGAGAAAATCGAAAAAACCTAAATTTCAAAATTTCTTCGAGGAACTTTTTTTCTCCAAATCATTTCATTTTCTAGTCTTAAGTAATTATCGATACGCTGATTCCAAATTTTCAAACAGAATTCAATTATCTCTAACCGTTCTCGAGATATGCGTGTTCAAAGTTGAGTTTTGGCAAAACCTAAAAAAATAGGTTTTTTAGGTACACCCCTTTAATGGTTAGGTTTACGACTTCGGCGACCTCACCATTCGATTCTACGGGCAAAATTACATAAGTGTACCAATTTTCAGATTTTTATTCCGAAGGATACAACTTTTAGAAAGGAAAAACGAAAATGGCCAAAATCGAAAAAAATGCCTGATGAACCCCTGACGATTTTTTCGATTTTTAGCCATTTTCAGTTTTTTCCTTCTAGAAATTCTATCTGTTGAGATAAAAATGTGAAAATTGGTACACTTATGTAATTTTGCCCGTAGAATCGAATGGTGAGGTCGTCGAAACCGTAAACCTAACCTTTTAAGGTATATACCTAAAAAACCTAATTTTTTAGGTATAACTTTGAACTCAAATATCTCGAGAACGGGAAGAGATAATTGAATTCTGTTTGAAAATTTGGAATCAGCGCATCGATATCTACTTAAGTCCAAAAAATAAAAAATTTTGGAGACAAAAAGTTTCGAGGCGAAAAATTGAAATTTAGGTTTTTTCGTTTTTCTTATTTTTCACCGAATCGTTCCAAAGAACGTATATGTGGGCAAAACATTTCTTTACATAACTTTTCTCGTAGAATTGATTGGTAAAGTAGTTGAGATTGTATCTCTACTCATTTTTGAAATATATTAAAAAAACACACTTTTTTGAGGTACAACTTTGAGAGCAAATATCTCCGAAACGAAAAGAGATAATTAAATTCTGTTTGTAAATTTGGTATCAGCGTAGATAATTCTGCAAAATTAATTATAAACAAAATTTTGTAAAATTTGAAAATTTTCGAGCCAAAAATTCGATATTTTCAAATATTTTCGGGTTTACGCAAAAAATACAGCATCACCCGCTTTAGAAATTACATTCCCTGTTGTTACTACATACACAAAATATTTTTAAGTTATATTCAGGCATGTTGCTCCTGATAATTTAATTATAAATGTTGTCAACAATACTTTTGCAATTATAATTAAGTTGTATGTCATGAACTTTGTCCTTTGGTTGAAATGTAAGTTGTTTGTCACTTTGATGCGTTCGTTTGCACTATTTAATAAACTTACACATATCAATTTTATTAACGGCAAAGTTGTGAACGAAGCTTCGGGTTTCTCGCGACCTTCTTGCGCCAAGTAATCGTTTTATGCAACACGCTCTTCAGGACCGTACTTACACTTTAAATTAATTAATTCCCTAATCTGTTAGATACATATTGTGCTTTACAAAGCCTTCATCTTATATACAACTTGATTTTTAATTATATATACATACTATCATAAATACAGTCAGTATGCGTAATATTAATATATACATACTATCATGCGTATTATTAATGTCTCTAAAAAATTAATCCAACACTCAGAGAAAATCGTCTTCGTCTCGTTATGTAATTTTCGCATACGTTAAATAACCACCGATGTTTACTTACTTATTATATAAAAAGAAATTTAATTACTCACATCGCCTCGTAAAATAAACTCCATATTCGTACCTATAAAAAAAAATATACTTTAGTACCTTGATAAACAAATAACTATTTTCTTATTTCTTGTTTCTTCTTCAACTTCGTAGAATAATATTGTTTACTATTCTGAGAATATTTTATGCGTTATATAATTCGTTTATTATATTTAGTTATTTTAATTAATTAATTAATTAAAAATAATATTTGTAGCTCATATAATAAACATACTTGCAGATGTACCTGTACCTAAATAAAATAATTACAAATGCGAATAATTAAATTTGAAATACATAAAATTATTTAAAATGTAAATATTTATAGTAGTGCATTAAAACTAATGAAAATGTAGCCGGACTAACGAAATTAAAGATATTGCAGAGTACATTTTAATTTCACGAGCAATAGCCTAGCAATCTCCGTATTAGGACGGAATTCAAAAGGATTATAAAAAAGCGCAATATAAATTATCTATGCACAATTTCCAAACAATTTATAAAACGTCATTTTCATTTGAATGGTGTGTAGCACGAAGAATGCCCACGCAAACAGTAATAAAAATTGCTAATAAAGAAGATCGCAATTAAAATCAAATTTCCTTCCAAAAAAATCAGCGGTATTTTTCCAGAGGCTGTTGATGAATAAAAATGAATGGAAAATGATTTCCAGCCCGAGCGACGCAGTCGAACGAACACAAAAGATCAGTTTTCGAATCATTGTTATTAGTAAAAATGCACCTGCTGATTGAATTATTTGATTGAATTTAATAAAAAAAGCGTTCGGTGTTTTTTATCGGTCCATTTTAACACTGTTTGCTTTTCATTTACAAGGAAAACGCGATATTTGTTTTCACGAAGCATGCTGCATTATTCGGAAAAAATTGTAATTTAATCTGTTTCTAGTTTTTGATGTATAGACGCGTAGGCAACTGATATTGTTTTTACTTTTTCACTGTATTTTTATGTAGGAAACAAATATTCCATGTAATTTGAACGCATTGTTGTACTGTTGTGAAATCACAACAGAAATTGGTAATGATTGTATGGAACGAAAATTATATTAAATTTTGTTCAGCTTCGGACACATTTGCCTAGATTAAAGTTTTATTTTTATTTTGCATTGTTTATGCCAGAACTCTTGTTTTACAATATCGTAATATCGTATTCACGGTATATATTCCAATGATTTTAAAACAACATTGTTGACTTTACTGCAAATACATACATTCAATACTTTATTAAAAAATATTTTAAAGAGAAAAATGCACTCTAACGGAATATAATGAAATCAGGAAAAATACTGCACAATCAATAACAAAACGTATCATAAAACAAAAAAGACAAATCTCCATATATAGCAATAACAATAGTTTACAATTTATTACAGTATCCACTTATGTAAAGGTGCGTCAAGTATTTGTACACAAAAGATTTAAAAAAAAAATACAAAATAATAGGCAATGAATAATAATTTGGTTACAAGATACATTTCATGACAGTAAATATTAGTAATACTTTATTTTATACTTTCAATAAAATATTATTAGTAAATCAAAATGAAACATTATCTTCAATATTCAAGCAATAGTGTATTATGTTATTTTTTATTTATTTTTTTTGGACTATTTATATAATTTATAAATAAATAAATTAACAATAAAAATGTGATTTTTACTCTGAATAACACATTCTATTTTTTCTTCGAACGTAGATATTAAAAAAAAACTAAGATTATTTTAGCAAAGTACATCTATAAATATTAATTACAAAAAGAAAAGTTTGTCATATTAATGAGCCAATTCAACAATGTATTTTTACTACATTGTAAAATAAGTCTTGCGTTGGCGTAATTATGATGTTATTTATAATTGCCAATAACGTAAATGGACTAATTAAATCGTTTTACTTTTATTCTTTCATATAAATAGATTATTTCTAACAATTTCATTTGATAAAAAAAAACAAATTAATATAGCAAATGCTTGCATTCACGACAAGATTTAATTTTCTACTACAATTTTCTTAATTATTTCTTCAAGTATTATTAAGAAGGAATGAGATATGTCAAGTTTAATTTACAAAATAATCGTATTTCTAGATAGTTCTATCATTTTAATGATACAAAATTATACTTAATAGGTTTGTGGACCTCATAAAAATTAATGCAAATATTATTAGATACCAATGTAAACGTCAGACGTCATTACTTGAGGAATGGTAATAATAGTTCATTCAATTACTGATGTTTTATAGATATTGAACATTATTACATTACATTTACATAGAAATGTAAGATATGATCTATTTAATATAAGCCAAAATATGGTCTTTATATACATATGTGAAATCTGTATAATATTTGACTTAAGTTCGTTTAAGTTAGGTTAGTTTAGAACACTTTAGATTTGGTAAGGTTAGGTTAAGTTAGATTAGGTTAGGTTAAAGTAAGTTAGATTCGTTTAGGTTTGGTGAGGTGAGATTAGGTTAGGTTAGGTTAGGTTAGGTTAGGTTAGGTTAGGTTAGGTTAGGTTAGAGTAGGTTATGTTTGATTAGATAAAGTTAGGTTAGCTTAAGTTAGAGTAGATTCGGAACGAAAGAGGAAGTACAATTATTAAATATATTAGGAAAACTCGAAACCAAGACTTATGAATTGTGGAATCTAACAACTAACAATAAAATATTATTGTTATTGTTTTAATTTATTATTAGTACAATTGGACAATATGACTACTTATTTGCGAGTAACAAATGAAAAAGTACACTCAATTATTTCGTGTTTCTCTGTTAAACGCATAGTATTTAGTCTCACATCTTCCATTTCGCAATTCTATTTCTAGTGTAAAAATACGTATTTCACTTAGTCAACATAAGATTAAAGTTAGCGTTAAATAAACAACAAAAGCCAGAGAGTTGAAGTCCGCGCGCGGTGATTTACTTAATTAATTTACTTACTAAATTAAAACATTCTATAAATTATTAACAACAACATAAAACAAAGGGCACACACTCACACGAGCGGCTGGCGAATGCAGTGAATAGCTCTTTCTAAAAGAAAAAGAGCGAATCGCGGTAATGAACGGGAAAGAGCGGGAGAGACGTTATTATAAATTCCACGCTTGGTCAGTGCCAGTGGCGTAGACATTGGGCAGTCTCTACAAAACTGCTTCCTCTCCATGCTATTTATTTTTTTAAAATAATTCTTTCAACTGATTTTATTAAGTTTGAATATTAAATTTTCTTTATTGTTTCAAGATTTAATTAATTTTTTTAATTTACTTCGTTATATATTCTTATATTTTTTCATACAAAGAAAATTATTTAAATTAATTTCAAAGCGGAACCATTCTTTTTATTTATTTTTGAGCAACCTTACCTCTGGCGCAAATACAATAAGAATATCAATACTAGGAACAAGTCTGCCATACTAGTTATTACAATTTTAATTATCTATAAGGATAATCATTAATCATCTATTAATATAAAAATTGTCAGTAGATTGTAATTGTAAATAATAAATATGATTTTTATAATGAAAATTGTGATATTACATATCAAATTCTTGCAAAAAAATTGTCGTTATAATTTATTATTGAATCAATAAATTTTTAGCTATTTATATAATAAGTAAGGAAACAAAGGTAGTTATTAACGCATGTGAAAATTACAAAACGAAACGAAGGTGAAAAAAACTTTTTATGTACTTATACCCCATTATTTAAATTAATTTATATCTTTTTCCAAGTATATCTAGGGTAAGTGGGGGAGAGATGGATAAGCCTAGATTATTTGTTGTTATAAATAAATATTGTGTTTTAAATATTATTCAATATTATAGAGTTACAATTAATTATCCAAAATGTGGTCCATCTTAACCACACTTACCTTATGTAAAGTAAATAATGTTTATAAAACCTTTGATTTTAAAAATCATAGAATATCATTTTCAAACAGGGTTTGTATCTACCTGTTTTTTAAAAGTTTCATGTTTGCTCTGAATTTTGAAAAAGTAGTTATTTATTTTAGCAATCTGATATTCAACATCTCCTATCCGATGTTCAAAAAAGTATTGAAAATACGAAAAACAATCCAGTATATTTCCCTCGTAAAAACGGAACCAATTTCCATTGTATTTAAAAAGTCAATTTAGGTTATATCGAACATCATAAAGTTCCCAACATGTCCAACTTGCAAAACATCTCCAGTTAGAAAAACTCTTTACCCAACACTGGCCAGTCATTGTATTTAAATGAACTAACATACTTGTAAAATGGCTCTGGTTTATTAACTTAGAAAACAAGGGCGGGGTTGGGGTTATTCCAGGCCCGGATTTAAGGGGCTCAGACTGGGCTGCAGTACAGAGACCCTTACCAAAAGGGGGCCCGCACTAAGTTAACAATCTTGTCAACAATTTACATTACTGGAAAATAAAAAAAGAGACAACCTGGAAAAAACCGAAATTAATGAACTTGTAATTTTAGTAATGTACAACGGAATGACTTAATTTTAATAGAAGAAAATAATAGTGTCTTTAGTCGAGCACTATTTCTACATAATTTAATAATATATAAAAAGTGCAGAAACCTTTTCCAAACGTAGAAATTATTTTGAGAATTTATCTTCTTTTTATAAAAATTGCTCCGCAGAAAGATCATTCTCAAAATTAATAATATTAAATTATTAAAAGGCTGAGAACTGTTATGATCGAACAACGTCTAAATCATCTAATACTTCTTAGCATCAACAATGATAGTTTAAGCCCGGGTTGCACAAAGATTTTACAATTTTGATTAATGATTAATTTTTTGACAGCAATGCATTTTTAATACGTGGCCATGGTAACAACGTCAAATTAATCAGTGATTTTTTTGATTAGAGCCTGATTAGCCTTTCTGCAACCGGGCATAAGAGTATTATCACATTGTAACGTTTGTTTATTTCGGTGAAGTGTAAAAATAATTGAAAAACGAATATTTAGATAACTATGTTTAATGAACAAATAATAATTTATAAAAAGATAAAATATAAAATTCTTGAACAATGGCTTTAACGCGACTATATATAAAATATAGATTTTCAATTTTTATTCCATGTTGAAAAAGTGCCTCCACCATATTTTTGCCCAGGTTATTACTGCTCCTGGTTTGGTTCAAGGATTTGGTTGCCCATTGGCAAACATGGGATGGTCAACTAAGCGAAAGTAAATTTGGAACACCTAATAATGTTCACCTTCACTAGTAATGAGTAATGATTCGTCGTAAAAGAATGAATCAGTGAGTGTTATTTTAGAATGAAGGATTAGGGTTTTGTAATAGAATGTTTGGGGAGCATTCCCCTCTGCCAGAATTGGCCTTGCCCCCCTTTCCCCTCCCGTAGAGGGCATCGTCATGATAATACAAGCACCAGCGTCGGTACAAAGTTTTAGTTAGCAAACAAACCAGGTTAATTAGCAATTGATTCAGGTATATTAGCTTGTCAAAAGCATCAGCAGCAACGATAGAATTTAAATTAGAGGCACTCGCTCGAGTCGGATTAAAACCGCTGTTCGCTCCTTATGTATTGGATCTGAAACTGAAAATGTAGAAGCGACATTCCACCGTTGGAATAAGGTTTTATCGGCCAGGGAAATTATACATACGGTTTATTTGCTTTATTAGATTTTAATTAAATTTTAATTGAAATTTGATGATTCTCAGTGATTGTTTTTTCTACGTGTTACCTGTTTAATTAAAAATTATACGTTCCTGAGTTTAAATTAAGCTTTTATCTTCCTACTTGAAGAGTATATGGAGCCACTCGTTTATATGATCCACTTTCAAATGAGAGCTCCAATTTACCATACGGCTCAATATCCTCACATTTATTGCAAAGGCGTGCAACTCTACAAAATCAAATCAACTCCGGATTCTTTTATTTTCACCTGCGATTTAAAACTCATTTAAATCTATTTCATCACTTAAAATTCATATTTTTTCACTACCGCATATTTAACTGCATTAACTTCATGTAATAAATATTATATTTATATCATTCTTCATACATCATGCAAACATAATAATTATTTGTTCTATTCAAAATTATTTCAATGTTTATTTTTTCAAGTTCTTAAATATGAATTGAAATATGTTCTATCGTAAAAACATCAGGAAATTTGTTAAAATTTTGAAATGTCTAAATCGGCAAACTCTACTTTATTATGTAGTTGCCCGATGCGATCCTTATATTCCTGCCGCCAATTAATCTCTAGAACATTCTAGAACCTTCGAACTATAAAATTTCGCAACATTAGTAGCGCCGCTCGTTTCCCATTTCACGTTTAACGCGACTACCTGCCCAGACAGGTCAGCCGAGATGACTCATCTGCGGTGAATCTATTAAAAATAAAAACTAATATAATAAAAATAATATAAGCGCAATGAACTATTCTACTGAATTCTAGATTAAGGGAGGAACCCAACTAACCTATATTTTTAGTAATCAGCATTCAGTGCATGCAAGAATTTTGTTGGTACCACTAGGTAATAAATACTTTATGATTAATAGTTGTTGACTCTAGTAATCGAGCTCTAAATAAGTCACAATACGAATGTATACCAATCAATTTTATATCAAACCCTAATTTTATTTAAAACAACTCAAAAATATCATTAATTTAGAAAAAATCACTTGAAAAAATGAGAGGGCGATAGAAGAGGAGCGCAAATCCATCACATTTATTCCAACACGGTTCATTCATTTCTCACCATTAGTTAAGACTCACCGCAACGATCGCAGGGTTGAACCCGAACCCCTTGCCCCTCGGGTTCCCGGTTCGTCTAAGGGCCGAGTTACAAGGGCGGTAATGGAATTACAGACCGTGCGAGATGTCATTACAAGAGTGTAACCACAGAAGCATGGACTATTAGCTAATAAAATCGATACAGAAGACGGGGGCGGGCGCGGGACGCCGCGTAATCTTCGTAAAGTGATGTCGAGCCACTAAGACGGGGAGGCCATGATCTGTGTACTGATAAATGGTATGTTTGTACGTGGGTTATGATGACTTTATTGTGATACCGCACACATGTCCGACTATTTATATCCCTCTCGAAATCACATGTTTATTTAATACTCTTCCTACTTCTGATTTATTTCAGAGTTAAAAAGGAATATCAAAATGTACCTGTAACAAACCCTCGAAAAATCAACTTGCACACTCGACCAATGTCGAATTGAAGGGAAAAAAAAGTATTGTAACGAGTGAGACTCACCGCAGATGAGTCATCACGGCTGACCGTCTGAGCAGGTAATCGCGTTAAAGGTCAAGTAGGATAGGAGCGACGCTGCTATTGTTTGGGAATTCAGAAGGCTCTGGAATGTTCTAGAAATTAATTGGCGACAGGTATAGAAGGGTCGCATCGGGCGGTAGTGGAGGTCACTTTTATTATCTTATTATAATTTATGATTCGTTTATTAAACCTAGTTATTTAAATATTCGTGTTTAAATTATGCAAGATGCAAGAAAATTTAAAATAAATATTTATATTTTGTTGTAGTTTTATCTCAGGCAGTTAATTACTTAGCTCTTCATAAATATGTAATTGAAATTTATTGGGGGGCAAACATTTTTTTGGCCTACATGGAATTTATCGTGCCTACGCATTTGTATTACTATTTTTAGAAATTTGAATAATAATTGTAGTGATTCAATTCAACTTGCTGAATAACACAGGTATCAGAAAGTTGGCGTAAAATTATTACGCCCACATGTTTGTAATGAAAACAATAAAGAGCGTCTGGTACCGGGACATAATACAACGACACATCTTTAAAATCTGCAACATAATTAAACTCTTCCAAAAGCCAAGTTTAATTTCGCACAACAGCACTAAAACGACCAAGTCTGTCAGTGATTTCATTAGCGCTATGTACATGAATGGCTGTTTCAATTCTAAATTCATGTAACACATGATAATACTAATAGCTGAACAAGAGGCAACCTATTACAGCGGCCCAGAGGGATGGCGACAGTGCGTGTGTGTGCAAACACCGGCAGTATTTAGCTGGGCGGATGCACGAGCGACGTGTTCCATAGAAATTGCGACGCCGCCAACATTTTAATCATAGAAAGTGCGCCCGTCGACAATTTGTGATAATTACAAACATGAATAGCTTCTGCAGCGGCACTGTTGAGGTGCTCTGGATGCACCTGGAGTGATGCGAGGCCTTCGTTTGGGAACCTCTGCTCTTTCTCCACTCGCCTCTTATTCTTAGTTGATTCTGCCTGCCTGTCAACTGTTTTTGTTTGTTGTTTACGAGCGTGTAGTTTGGTTTTTGAAAGATGACGAGCTTATTTCTCCGAGATGAGCTTGTTTCGAGAAGAGTTCAGAAGTGTGAAGAAGTAATAACAATCTTACGCTCTTACCATCTTCATTATAATCTTTTCAACATTTTACTTATAGGAACAATATAATATATATATATATATATATATATATATATATATATATATATATATAATATGTAAATGATTATCAGCATTTCTAAATGATATAGAGCAAGATTTTGACAACCTAGAAGTACACTACTTTGATTATTTTATTGTTATTATTTTTAAATATTTTTATTATTATTATGTATTAATTAAATATTTGTATTTATTTAATTCAGGTCTTGATTATTATAATATCAAGTGGAAGATCATTAAAAATCAGAAAAAAAAATGCGCAGGTGTAAAATCAAAGTATTTTACTTCTAAGTTTTCAAATATCACCATCAAACTAGTGGAGTTACATTTGAAACTAAATAATATATTTAATCCTTTTTACGAATAGGGAATGGAGGTAGTTTAACATTTCAGGATGATAATAAGGGGTATAACTTTGGGACCAACTAGTAGGGGTTAGTGTCTAATCCCTTTTATGAATCTAGGGGTTAATTTTTAGAAAAATAGTAAGAAGATATTAAATTCCATAAAGTATAGAGAATAATGATGTTGCCTTCTCTAAAATGAAATATAATTTTTAACGCATCATAAAAGATTATTATTTATAATTTCAACATATGAAAAATAAATAAATTGTAGTTTATTTGACTTAAATAAAGTACAATGTTGGTAGGTCGTGTAACAGTTTAATACAAGTATTAGTTTTTATAGGGTGTTTAATTTATTTGGTGTAAAGTTTGTGAGTAATTAATCAATTTAAAAATGAATTAGCAAGTCATGTTCACCCTTCAGCGGTAGCTCGTAACGCACAGCTACAAGCTAGCGACATTCTATTTTTTCGCAGTCATTTTGTTTCAACTTTCAAAAGTCACCTTTCTCATAAAAAACATTAAACTTGTCGCGTAGCTAATTACATTTTTTTCACACCGTCGACTCGAGCAGTGGTCCAGTGCACTAACACGCGTGCTTCGCTTAATTGAAGGCTGAACATTAATCTGAGCCGGCGGATTTAGCAAACTGCAGCGAAAATGTTTTTGACAACTTGAACTACAAAGGGCCTCCATGTATACGAAAACCACGCGTTGAAGTTGCTTTGCTAACTGGCTTAAATTTCAAATTTCTTTTATATTCGAATAAAAATTTAATTTCCAATAGCTGATTACGGCTTTCTTTGTGTGGTATGGTCTGCACGTTTGATCGGCTAATTAATATTTCAGTCTGAAGTTTTACCTTTACACGAGATGTATTCGTTCATTAATTTTCTAATTAATTTTGTTTTAATCCACTCAGACGTGGATGTTAGAATAGTTTGAAAATTTTATGCAATTTTTCAATCAACTTTGAGCGAAATTTAATAAAACTTATTTTTATTTTGTTTCTGTTTCATGAACACATTTTAAAAATTAATATTTCATTTTAACAGGAATTAAATTTAGCTTGTAACAGTACGATATTTTATACTTTATTTCATTTTCTAGGTAAATAAATTATTTTCTTTTTAATTAAAGTTCAATACTTAGATATTCATTTTATAGAGGCAATGGGGTTTTTAATATTTTTTTGATTTGATTGCAGAGAGGTCTCATTACAACCCTTCCTCATCGAGATGGCAATTGATAATAATATTTAACTGTTTATAATATTCCTGTCAAATCATTGTGTAGCAATTTTATTGTTTTGTTGAATGGAGTTAAATAATACACAGTAGTGATAACATTAGATGTAGATATGGAAACTAGGACAATCCTAGGTAAATTAGGACGCTAGGTAAGCTTATACAACCTGCATTAGTGCATTGTGTGGACAGGACTTATTAATCATGTTTACTCACTGTAGCTCTTCACATAGTTAAATGTTAATTAAGACTGTATGTCCCATACATCCTTCCTTCTATTTGTTTCAGTCAGCATTGGAATATTTAGCACGTATCAACAAAAAACTTAATGCAGTAAGTAATACTGTAAACTATAGAATATAAGTAATGTCTTCTTCCATAATACTTGATATCAATATATGCAAAATTAAATAATCTAACTAATGGTGTACAATAAACATCCTATCATAGTTTAAAACTATCTTCCCATCTTAATTCTTTAGGTCAAGTTTTCTAGTATTCACCTGTGTTATATACGTAAGTCAAATAATAAGATGACTCATCGCGGCTGACATGTCTGCTCAGGTAGTTGCGCTAAAGGTCAAGTAGGATAGAAGCAACGCCGCTATTATTCGGGAACTTTATAGAGTCCGCAAGGCTCTGGAATATTCGAGATTAGCTGCCCGCAGGTATAAAAAGGTCGCGGTTACGTAGAAGAAGAAAAGGAAAATTTATTAAATATAATAGAATATTTGGGAATGATCGAAAATGGATCGTTCTTACTTCTCGTTCTTTGCTGTTGTACTCGGTAAACAATTTCTTCCTTGTAGGATGTTAACGACTATGAAGATGACGATATTGACAATTTTTATTATTATCAAAAAAAAAATAACCTTTAGATATATAAATTACAATTTTTAATTTTAATTATTGAATGGAATCTTTTTAAATAAGAATTCTTTCATTAATAGTATAACACACTAATATCAATAAATATAATGATTGAATCGATTGGTAAAGTTCATTTATAGACTCATCACAATTCCTAATAGTTCATGCCTGTCCTGTAGTCCTGTCGGCTCTTTATATGTAATCAAACACCTTATTGAAACAGTGACTGGAACTTCATAAATGAAACCACATGCAAAGGGCTGTGTTGTGACAAGCTTGGCTTGGTGAGTGCGAATGTTGTGTTATATAAAGGTAAGTGTTGTAATGACCACATCCAGTGCCATACGCTATCTAATGAGACTGCTATAAATGACAGACATTATGGAATAATAAGGATAATTACACAACTTACTAGTAAAATATACATATATAAAAATTAAGAAATCACATTTTCTATAAAAAGTCTTGGATTATTTCACTAAAAACCTAAAAGTTATACTTTTTAAGGTTCATTTTTTGATTTCCTTTAAAAAATGGTTTTCAAAGCTGGCTCATCGATCAAATTAGAACTTATCAGATATTACCTATATATAATGTACTATTATGATCCTAGAATCTGTGAAATTCTAATGAAAAAAAAAATGTAGATTACTAATTATTTATAAAAGTATATAAGATTGAAACTATGAAAACCTTTATCTGTTATGTCCTATCAAATCACATTTCTTGGTGGTCTTAACATTTCCTGCAATATTATCGTCAGTGCTTATTATGTCTAACGCTAAAGCTGCACTCATTATGCAGGCTTACAATAAAAGTTCGTGTACACAAATGAGGGTAGTTTAAAATTAATTTATTTCTTATGGACAAAAATAGCATCTCCGTTAATAACACGAATCCTTTCTGTATAGTTACAACTCATTCTAACTAGCGAATGTTTGCACAAGTGCGCTTTATTCATTAGTTTACAAACACAATTTCAAAGGCTACTAATAAACCGCAACGTTATTAACATATACGGCCCGTGAAAAATTCATGGAAGCATTGTAAAGAAATCCCTGTTAGTAGACGACATTATAGGGCGGTCACAAGTCGCTCGGCCGTTTCTGCGGACACAACAGCCCTCTTCAATTAGTTATAATGTGATTTGACGGAAGAAAAGAGTTCGTTATGTTTTGATGAGGTTGACCATTCTTCCCCATCTCCTTCTAGCTCACTGTAAGCCATAAGCACGTAACACGGGCATGTATATTCATACACATTGCTTACTTTACATTGTGTTGGTCAAACCTTGGGGCAAAGCCCTTGAATACGTAAACTCGTTAAAAAGTAAATGCTTCTGAAATTGATATGGCCCCCTAATGGTTACTCTCGAAGAGTTCTTTTTTATAACAAAACTCTTGTGGTCGTAATGAAAGTATATTCTGCTGTTGTGTTATGTTTTTCTTGTAATTAAATTAAAAACGGTGGATTCTGAACATGAGGCTAATTGCATGGCACTCTTCCCTCTCTGTCTCATTCTCGCCCACGCGCTGCAACCATGTTATTTCTACGTTAATTAATTACTAATTAACCCTTTTAAAATGAGTACTTAGCCAGTTTACCTTTGCCTTGTTGAAGATGCATTATTTGCCATAGACGCGCCGTGGCGCAGTTCTACTGTTCGTCCACTGCAGCTCCTCATAGTTTCCCAACTATTATCTCCGCGATGACATTTATCGTTCAAAGCGCACCACTTTGCTAGCCACTTACAAATGCATCACCACTTTATCTGCTCTATTGTATTTAATATAGATCACTGCTTTTAACTTATAACTTATTGGTTATTGGTTGCTACTACAAACTCTAGTTTGTTATATTGAAAATATAGTTTGACTGTTTTCTAGAATAGATTTTGATACCAGTGAGGAGAAGCGATTTTTGCATTGTATTTTAAATTTCAATTTTCTAGAAATTTAGCGCTATTGTTTTTCTTTCCTTATATATTATCGAATAAAGCATTCGTACGCGCAGCGCAGCAAAGTGCAGAGGCAAAAATTCTCATGCCTCAAACTTCACCAATATGTGTATACGACTTTCCTGATTTTACAATGCATGTACTCGTACAGCATTTATTTCTCTTTCGCTACATTACCTGCTTCAGAAAAGGGAGTATTGAGGCATTACTCAAGTACTTTCTGATTGGTTTGTATGCACATTATCGAAGCAAACATACGATTTAAATAAATGCCTTTGAAATTTGGGCTGTTGCATTAGCAATTGCTCAAATGTAATATAAGTGGGTAAACTTCTAAAATTTTATGATAAATGAACTTCGTTTTTATTCAGTTCCTATCTGCTGCCTCTCCAAAATTTTAGTTCACGTGCCGCCACTGTTTGATACTGAAATAGCAACAGATAATGCCAAAATGATTAAATTACACGAGTATTGTTATCAGGCTAGCCAGACATTCCGAATTAAGTGGGATTGTTTCGAATTTAGCTACCAAATCTCGAGTCTTGTAGTGCTTCTCAAATTCTCGACTAGAGAAAAATTGCATAGTTAGAGAGATAGAGTTATTTATATCGTTTAGTTTATATAATTAATATAGTTTGTTTTTTAATATGAATTGTTTCAAAAGCAAATAAATGAATTAATATATGATTATAAATTTCATTTGATATGAAACTATAAATATTTTAATAATTTTAAGTATTAAGGTGAAATTGTGAATTTCAAACAAATAAAAATAAAATATAAAAACTAACTACTAACTTCTCATTTTAATAATAAAAACTAAGCATTAGTACGTAATAACATTAGCATAGTAGGATCGTGGAAAAAGGCAGGAAGATTGTTTCTACATAGTATTTTATTGTTTCTTTAAATTTTTTCTTATTCTTTACAATAGTGTTTTTTCGTGTTTTTTCATAATAACACGTTTCTGAAATTATAATATACCTTCCTAAAAAAATCATTACATTTTTATTTAAATTATAAATATTCTGAATGTTTCACTTCACAGTTTATACACGAGCATTTTTATTTTGAAACAAGCATCCTTACATTTTTATTCTTCCATTAATTTCTCGTAAATCCCAATATAGAAAAAGTGTCTCATAAGTCAATTAACTTATAATCCAGTAATAAATTAAATTAATTCCATAATCATAGAAGATCCGGAGCTTGGGTTGATGAAGACGGGTGTCACTCCCGGGGAGGAGGGCGTAAGGGGCGGCCGCGGAACAAAAGAGGAGCGGGACTATCTCATCGGGCCGCACACGTCTAGCTCCTCGAATACTTTAGCGATATTTTAGCCGGGGATTAGCCTCTCCGAAAACACGGTATAAACTGTGCGGATTACTGTTAAGAGTGTTTTTGACAGTAACGCCCCTTGCATGTACGGAATTTAATAAGCCAACTCCAATTAAATTGTGAACAAAATGCCGGAAAACGGAGAACGGCTACATACACGTACGAATATACATCGGCTTCAGGGTGGGGATACGGCTTACCCAAATTGTTAAATAAATGTGGAATAACTTTAGAGTTCTACTATACACTGTTCCTGGCGACCAAGCATTCTTTTTATTAAGAAACACTTCCCATCTTCTTTACAACCAAACTTTCTATCCCCATGGATATCTTCATTTAAACTCCCATTTACTGCGTAATATGATTGGATTGTGATTGTACATCGAGTATTGTATTACAAATTCAATCAAGCAAATCAATTCCATTTCTTAACAAATGTAATTTGTTTCTAAAAACAAACGTACCAACGTCATCGTACAATTGTTAAAAATATTAATATCATTTATAATTCAAATTTAAATTTACCACACGAGTATAATCTTTTAAAAAAATAATAATTTACATAGGGTGTTTTAAAAATTATCTCGGAATATATTTTTTCCTATTTATTTATTATAACTTATTTCGTACTCCATATCAAAAAATTATTATTTTTAGAGAACTCAACAAATATCTAAGAATTCAAATAATGTCATTTAAACTATTTTTAGTACGTCTGCTTGCTTGTAGTAAAGTGATAATGATTTATCATATCCACGCTTACGACTTGATATTTGATTGACAGCTATGTATTTGCTTGTTTCACTTAAAATGGAACATAAGGAACGAATTTGACAAAAGTATTAAATTTTAATATTTTAAGAAATTACAAAATATGTAAAGAATAAACCAACGAACAAACATATAATATATAATAACGAACAATTAATTAGAAATTTCAAGTTTTAAAGATCACCAATAAAATGAATTTTTAGATGTGTAAGATCGAGTGATCTAGCAGGCCATTTTACTATTCTATAATTTTCTCTAAAGTTATTAACGATTATTAAAATTGTTGTTTACATGGTGTAGGCCTGTCAGAAAATTTTATAACCCAAAAAAATGTCAAATTCGTTCCCCATGTTTCATTTTAAATTTAAATATACTTTGCTGTCAATCACATTAAGTCGTAACCATGGATAAGATAAATCCCATGTTATACGTCAAAAAATACTCCCTATATTAAAGGTACATTGCTAAATATTTTCTAAAAGTATCCAAAAAATGTTTCCAGTAAGAGTTAAACTATAAGAAAAATTATGAGGACAAAAATAATTGAGTTGAGTCATTCAATTTGTGCAGATACTGTAGGGAACGTAGTGTAGGCAGAAATAATGTAATGTCGTTTGCGGTGAAGAGAAAGACGCGGGTAAAGTCATTACACTTTGAACAAATCCTGTATATATCGTTTTTAATTTAAACTTAACATCTGTAGCTGGTCTCTCTGGCCGTCCTACATTTAGGAAGGATGAACATGAAGACCACCAAATTGTAATTACTATTTAACAAAAATCCCTAAATGCTCCTAAATTTCAGAGTTGTCCCGCGCAAGATTGGGGAGAATAACTTGAATCATTGTTTCTGAGTTAACAGACTAAATTTAAATTTAATGGCTGCTACGAGGACTACGGTAATAAAATGTTCTGATTGAGCGGGCAAATTATATCGCTACCATCTTATATCTTGTTGAAACATTATTATAAGATGTAGAATTTGGGAATAATATTCAAGGGATAATGGCGATCATTTATTTTATTTCAGGGTACGAATTATTACAGATATGTAACACGGTCGCTTGGCGGCTGTGTATTTTTGTAAATTTTTGTTAGTGTTGTACTCCAAATGGCAAGGAATGGATAGATTTATGGTGAAGGACGCACATTTTTTACGCCTTCAAGCTTATTGTCAAAGACATAACTGTCCGTTTCCGTAAGTGATGCCCTCGGTGGACATCAATAGTTGGGTCATTTTCAGCATAGTGCGTACTTAGGGGATGAGAAGAGCTGGATAAACATAGGTTGAGAACTTCTGGATTTTTACTATTAAATAGTGTTTAGAAGTTCGAAATCTCTCTCTCTTGTTGTAATCGTCGATTGTTGTGGATGTCTGACTGAATGTCAGACATACCTTGGTATTTCTTAGTGAAATAACCAATTAGTTGTTTTACTGTGTGTAAAGGCTCTCTCATCGTGGTATAAATTTGTAAGTAGTTTTTATTATATTCTGTGTGAATTAATATTGACTTGTAGATCGATGTATAAAGGTTTTCAAAATTGTTTGTTAAATAGAAAAGTAAGAATTTAGAGTTTATATAGAATCAAGTTACGCGTTGTAGTTTATTTGAATTATATAAATGTTTTTGATCGCGGTTGATTATTAAAATTTATATAATTTTGTTATTGTTGGAATATCGTGTTTGATTCAGCCCATCCTATTCCAACCCCTGTCTTTGTGACGTGGTAGCACAACGCGTAGGTAAAATTCTATTATTCTAAAATTATTACCCTGCACCAATTTGACCATAATTGTAGTAAACCGCGTCTGTTATCATTATTAATCATTCCCTTGTCTGCTTCTATCACGGCAGACTTTTAAATAAATAAACAAAGTGATAGTGGTGGCAGCGACTATCGTTACCCTTGTCTCGTGTAAAAGTTGTTCATTAATATAATTCGTGGATTACTTTTGAGGCAAGTAAAACTCATAAATTAAAACCCTTTTATGTCAGGTACAAGATTTCGTCATAGACGACCGTACCTGTTACATATAATTGGTGGCAAAGCGCTGGGATCTAAATAGTTTCAAAAACTAAACCCACTCAAACCAGTAAAGTCTTTAATTGTGGTCAAATTTTAATAACTCTAATAATTTACTTTGTGTTGTTGTTACGAGTGCAGGTAGTTTTTAGGTCACAAAAAGCGGGAAAAGTCTCTAACGGTATTTTTTTTGTATGGTCACCCTCGTAGTGTCGTTAACCCTGCCGCAGGTACTCGATAAGAAAATTTGTAAAAGAGATAATAAAATATTTTTTGTAATTATTACGCGTTTATTGAAAATAAAGTAATTTAAATATTTAAATATGGCATTAAAATTAGAAACAGTTAGTAGTTTAGCTGGAGTGGTAAATAAAATTCCAGAATTTAGCGGAAATTCAGATATTAGCGTAGCAGAATTTATTGATAAAGTCGAGTTATTTTTCAAAATTAGTAACCAACCGGAGAACAGACAAGTAGCTATTGCAAAATTATGTTTGGGTAAAGATGCTTTAGAATTCGTCAGGAATAATAGCATAATTAAAAATACAGATGATTGGTTAGTTTTTAAAAAGGAATTATTAAATAGATATGTACAGAAACCGCATTTTCTTACAGTAGAGAAAGAATTTATAAATTGTTATCAATTAGAATCACAAAGTGTAATTGAATTCGAAGTAACATTAAGATCACTAGCGTATAAATTAGTAAATAATGCCGAAGATGAAACAGAAAATGAATTTAATTGTAAATATGTTGAGAAACGGTTATATAATCAATTTTTAATAGGTCTGTTACCGCGGTTGCAACGCGATGTCATATTAAAAGATCCAAAAACATTAGTAGAAGCGATAGACATAGCAAAAAGAGTAGAGACTGTAGAGAAATTAATGGAGAGTAAGTCAAGTTTAGATTGTAAATCAATATGTAATAAAAATTCCGAAAATTCTCCTGAAAAAGGCGACCTGTGTATTTTAAGTAAAAATAATGAATACAGTAGAGTAAATGAATTAATAAATAAAGTTACGGAACTTCTACGTGAAGCCGGGCAAAATAGATCAACTTGTAAATACGCAATTAGTGATAGCGAAGATTCGGGAGTAGAAAGTGAAGATGAAACAATAGGACATATAACATTTAAAAATAGGTATCATAGTAAATTGTGCTTCCGTTGTCAGAGATATGGGCATATTTCAAAATATTGTAAACAAGCGAAAAATAAATTAAAGTACAAAATTTGTTATAATTGTCGGGAATATGGGCATATCGCGAGTAGTTGTTCACTTAGTGTGAAAAGTAAAATTAGAGAAAACAGAACACACGAGAGAGATGCTAGACAACAGTGCGAGAGAAATATCCCAGAACATACGGTCAGTGATGATAGTATGCGCGGGAAAAATAAGGCGCGAACGACCGTATGGAGAAGAAGGCTTCATCAAGGAAAAGATGACCGGCAAAAGCTTAGTTCAGGGGCTGAGCTGAGCAACGCAGATGCTGGACGAGCCGACACCGCAAAACGTAGTCAGAAGAATATGCGTTTTGTTGATGTGGAGAAACCCGAAGACTTGGATGCGATTTCTGTGGTGAAATCAGAGGAAGAAGACCAGTACGCACACGACATCTTTGTGAACCGTGACAAGACGGTAGGTATGTGCACTGGTAATAAATATTACAAGGGTTTTGTTTCTGGGATAGGTAGCAACAGAAGACGCAAGGAATATCGAGAGGAGCGAGCCGAAGTACCTGAAGACGTCAGGAAGGGCAAGCCGACACCATCCAAGGAGGAAGTGGAACAATGGCGGCCGCAATTGCAACCAGCAGGTATCCTAGCGGACTTCAAGAGGGCAGAGCTAGTCGAGTGGACAAGGAGCAGCAATGTTTAGGCGCGAACTTCGTGCAACGAAAAGCGTCGAGGAATAAAATTCCAGGTACTTAGCTCTTTAAATATATACTTAGTGTGAATGAGTATAATTAAGAAATTAAATTGAGGAAAACTAGACTAATAAAGTTGAGTTCTCTGTGATTTTGAAAATTAAATACAAGTCGTAAGAATGGTTGAAATCGATTACTTAGTGTTTCGATAAATCAAAATTGTGCTGGAATGAAAGTACTGAGTCTGAGTGTACTCTTGAGTAGCGTAGCTTGTTGGGACAAATATCTGCCGGAGACATTTTGTTATAGTTGTTCTTTGTGAACACTCCTATGCTGCTGGATGGCGGATACGTGGACGCGGGAAGGCTGGCGTCACCTCCAGGTCGAGTCACGACAGGCTAGGAGTTGAGGTGGAGTTCCAACAAGATCCCCATTGGACATTGGACATTCCAACTCAAAGAAGTGGATTCATCGTCCAGCGCGGAAGTTAATAAATTATATTTCCTTCAGAAATGTAATTTATTTTAAGGGGAAAGGGAAAGTTGTAACACGGTCGCTTGGCGGCTGTGTATTTTTGTAAATTTTTGTTAGTGTTGTACTCCAAATGGCAAGGAATGGATAGATTTATGGTGAAGGACGCACATTTTTTACGCCTTCAAGCTTATTGTCAAAGACATAACTGTCCGTTTCCGTAAGTGATGCCCTCGGTGGACATCAATAGTTGGGTCATTTTCAGCATAGTGCGTACTTAGGGGATGAGAAGAGCTGGATAAACATAGGTTGAGAACTTCTGGATTTTTACTATTAAATAGTGTTTAGAAGTTCGAAATCTCTCTCTCTTGTTGTAATCGTCGATTGTTGTGGATGTCTGACTGAATGTCAGACATACCTTGGTATTTCTTAGTGAAATAACCAATTAGTTGTTTTACTGTGTGTAAAGGCTCTCTCATCGTGGTATAAATTTGTAAGTAGTTTTTATTATATTCTGTGTGAATTAATATTGACTTGTAGATCGATGTATAAAGGTTTTCAAAATTGTTTGTTAAATAGAAAAGTAAGAATTTAGAGTTTATATAGAATCAAGTTACGCGTTGTAGTTTATTTGAATTATATAAATGTTTTTGATCGCGGTTGATTATTAAAATTTATATAATTTTGTTATTGTTGGAATATCGTGTTTGATTCAGCCCATCCTATTCCAACCCCTGTCTTTGTGACGTGGTAGCACAACGCGTAGGTAAAATTCTATTATTCTAAAATTATTACCCTGCACCAATTTGACCATAATTGTAGTAAACCGCGTCTGTTATCATTATTAATCATTCCCTTGTCTGCTTCTATCACGGCAGACTTTTAAATAAATAAACAAAGTGATAGTGGTGGCAGCGACTATCGTTACCCTTGTTTCGTGTAAAAGTTGTTCATTAATATAATTCGTGGATTACTTTTGAAGCAAGTAAAACTCATAAATTAAAACCCTTTTATGTCAGGTACTAGATTTCGTCTTAGGCGACCGTACTTGTTACAGATACATTTCAATAAAACACTCCCCTTTTATATAGATATTTGATGACCTAATAATTTTTTTTTCTACGACCACTAAGATATTTGCTTGTTGTATATTTGTTATTGCTACGGATACATAGTATATTACAAACATATTTTTATACGGCCACTATGAAAATGGGACTTTTCTCACATTATATACACCTCTAGAATCAACTGATAAAATCATTGAGATTGAATCTCTACCTAGTTTAGAGATATATTTACTTTTTTAAGGTGCAACTTTAAAAGCAAAAATCATAAGAACGAAAACAATTAATTAAAATCTGCTTGTAAATTTTAAATAAACGCATCGCGTCTATCAATGTGTACTTTATCCAAAATCTTGATTTTGGACTAAAGACGACTAAAAATTGTTCAACTTTGATTGGAAATAACGGAGATGTATAAAAATTTTAATTTTTAATTGGAAATATGAATTTTTAATTTTTTACAGATACATCAGTTAAACAGACAATGATTGGGTACTATGCCTGTAAGACAATATAGAAAAATTACCTGTAAGCACAGAAATATTGAGAAATATATGAACATCTTCCTCTATCTGATTACATACGTAATTGAATTAAACTTGAAATAAAATATGTGGTATTAAGAATAGCATGCACAATAAGGAGTATATCATTAAATTGGATGTAGGGAAATATGGAAGAAGCATCAATTAGATGGGAGCAGAAGATAAAAAGAAGTATGAACATTTAAACATTTGAAGTTATTTTCCGCGATTCGTTGACGTTGTAGTGAAGAAGGAATACAGAATAGCACCCAAAGTCGATGGTTCACGATATTAGCGACGTAATACAAATTGGCAATTTAGAGACGAGTAAGAAGTACACGAGCTCGCGACTTAATTGCATCCCACTTGCGAGCCTGCGGGGGGCGGTGGGGGGCAGGGGGGAAACCGCGCCCGGACGGAACGATACACTGATTTGCTTGTTAAATTTGTATAAATCACAATTGAAAATTTATGTGAAAAGATGATAGAGTAAGTGAGAGGAGAAGTCCGGAAGCACTGGAGGGTGTCTTCCCATTTCGGCCTAGCGCGATCCTACCTTACACATTCACTACGTGTTTAGTCATTTACAATACTTAAGAAAACAATAATAAAAAATGACATATTTCAAAAATTACAAAAATGCCAGATATGAATTCTAATACTTGTCAAAATGCGACAGTTGGAAACGTATTCTAATTCTTGCCCTAATTTAATTATTTCAAAATCACCCTTTGTAAAAATTATCACCAAAATGTTTACTGTCTGCTCATGCACTGTGAAGTACTCTAATTCTTGCCCTAATGTAATTATCTAGGTCAAAATCACCCTCCGTAAAAACCAGTGACCGTAATGTTTACTACCTGAGAAAGGAATGTTCACTTATTGAGAAGTACTCTAATTCTCCCCCTAAATTAATTAGTTCAAAAACACCGTCTGTAAAAACCAGTGAACCTAATGTTTACTATCTGTGAGAAGGATGCTCTCTATGAATTACTCTAATTCATCCCCAATGGAAATTAAACTCTCTCCAAAAAAATTATTAAATAAATCAGTCTATTTCTGCAGAATATATATTAAATAAGGGAATGAAGTATTAATATATCTACAAAGAACTAAATCAAACATAAACGAAATAACATATGTGCCGCTATGTATGTAACACTATATCATCTACATTATTTTAGTAAGACAGTAAGTAGTACTAGTGTACGTAATTTAAATTTTCTGAGAATCATAAAAAATATCAGCAATTTCTTTGATTACCTAGATTCTAGTTTTCAGGAATTCTTTCATAACTTATTCATGATGAGAATATCAGTGGTCACGCAAATAGAATTTAGTACGAAAAAGTATTTGAAACTATTAGATATTTTAAAAAAATGTTAGCTATAAATTTCAAATTAAATTCAAATTTAATAGCTTCATTATTTATAATTTTACTTGCACCACTAACCACCAACAAATACCTCGCATTTTTTGAAGATGTTACTATTTTAACGTGAGTTAGCCATCAATGTTGCCGACTTTTGAGAAGTTGTAGGGGGTAGTGGCTGAAACAGAGCACGTTGTTGTGTATCTCTCGCAGTGTAATTACAGAGTATGTGCGATGATAAGATTACAGGACTCGTGTAGGAGTAATCCAGGAGATGTAGTTTACCTGCTGCTCGAGTGTTTATGAGGAAAAGGATTATGTGCAATTTATTTGATATGGAGATGTGTTCTCTTCATTATGCAATTATGACTTATTAATTCCCTTAAATAATCCCGGTATTACCCAAGCATTATCATCTCATTATTTACGCACTCCATCAAGACCTATTATACAGCTAAAAATCTCTTCTTTCATATGCTTTCATAAGGTTCTCGTAGTATTATCAAAAGCAAAATAAACATATACTTTAAATACAGTTTGTCACACTATTTTTTTTTTGTAGTAACTACGTTTTTAGTTCCTTGTACGAATTAATATATCCATTTTGACTATTCCTGAATTCATTTTGACTAGTATGCTATAAGGAGTAGTTATAATAATAAATATTTTAATAACTTTTTCAAATAAAAATTCATGTCGAAGGGAAGTTGGAAGATATGAAACGAATAATCTTACTTTCAAGCGAAGTAAGTTGAAATGAAGTGCAGCTAAAAATCTATATAATTTTGCTTAGAAAGAAGTCATATGGTGTCCACATCAGATTTTTTTTTATAATTTTATTCAATTATAAATATATTCATACTTTGCGTTAATGAATATTCTATTGTTATATCGAAAACGGTTTAATAATATAAGATATTGTTATACAGTTTTTGGTATTTATGATGTTGTAAAATTGGTACTTCTAACAACTGCGATATGTCAAATGGACAACCTCAAATAATTTTAAATGTTTTTAATACAATTTATATTATTTCTAAGTATGAAAACTGAAAAAATAAAACTAATTTACAAAGATATTAAATATAAATTTGTAAATATTTTCACAATATTTTAAATGTATTTTGACAAATAAATGTGCCGAACTTCATTCAACAGAGTTACCATATTTCACATATATATTCCTAGATTACATACAGTTTATTATGTTTTCAACTAAAATTTTTAAGATTTTTATTAATTAAATGAAGCAAAGTATATGGTTTCTTCAACGTATTGTTCCATTCGTGTTTTTGGAACACTCCTTGTTACTGCATCGCTTTAAAAATAAAAACAGTTTTTTCAGTTCAATCCCAGCAACAGTTTATTCCGGTTTATTTTCTGGAATAACCGGTCCAAACTTTTCTGTGCAAATAAACAATAAAAAATATTGCAAAATAAAAGAAAAACTGAAAAATGTTGTGATTTAAAAAACAATGCAAATGAGAATGAGGCATATAAGCCTAGCACACAAGCGGCTGCACAGCACTCAAGAGAGTGAAGTAGTATGTCAATAGACGATAACGCAGCAGTTCGTTAGGCTTCGATCCCGTTCCAGTTAAGCCTCGGCACCCTTATTAGTACCACCCGCGCCCCAGACAAAATACACTTTAAGTATAGTCACTGTTAGATTATTACAGCATTCATTAGAGTTCGCTAATTACTCCTTGCTTTAATGAATAAGCTCTAATGAACCACTTTCTGTTAATTAAAGGAGCTCACGGCGTTGCTGCATCCCCTGCCCCGCGCGCCCCTTGCAGCCCCTGCCCCTACCCGCCCGGGAGGAACGGAAAAGTCTGATGGCGATGCTTGTAAAACTTCAAAATGGGATTTTATTTTTGTAGTTTAATAGTTGTTCAACTGCGAGGTGTATGAGGAATTTCGTCATATTAAATTTTGTTGAATTTGTTACTGTCTTGCTGAATATCTTTATCCCGGGTATTATTTTTTGAGTGGGGTAATTTAACTCGATTCTCTTGAATTTTCTTGCTTTATGCAAGAGCTACAATAATTCTATTTATAAATGTGTCCTTTTCTGCACTCCAAGAAGCAGAATTATTTAAGAGATGCATTTGAATGCATATTACACATATTTCAAGTTTCCTTATGTAATTATATTACTAGTATCACAGTACTGTTTCGTTTGTATAAATTATATAAATTTACATAATGTTCTTCTGCCAACAAGAATTCATTTTATTGTAAAACATAACTGTCAATAGTAGTTACTATGCTAACCTATTTTCAATTATTTGACCATACAAACAAATCTTATAATGGACTATGATACTAGAAAAAATAAAAGAACATTTTTTTTTAATCTATACATTTATTCGTAGTTGACAAGAATATCAATACAACAAATTGAATTAATTGTGAGCTATTGATAAGTAAAATAATTCAAAATAAATATTATATAATTCATATATTTTGACGTTTTCAATAAATAAAACCTAATAAAACCTGGCTTTTGTAGAAAACAGGTTTTTTTTTAAAAAAACTGGGTTTCTTAAAAAAAACCAGTGGGTTGAGTATATAATATATTTTTTAAATGTGGTTCTACAAAAAAGTTTCTACAGATTCTTGCAATGATTATTTTATAATATTAACTAATAGTCCGTTAAGACGATGAATAAAAGACAAGAAAACATAAAATTAATTATCATTCCATTATCATATTCCTGGAAATGATCATTTGAATTTAATTCTTAGCTTAACGGTCATTGGGTTGTTACAGATACACAATAATTGGAAGAAACAATACCAGCATTTATGCTAATGTTTTAAAAAATAACAAAAATATTCAGCTGAGGAACATAACAATAAAAATGAAGTAGAATTCTCCGTTGAGCAAGCAGCAGAATGAAACGTAATTATGGATAATGTCAGTTGTAGCATTCGCCATTTTGTCGGCCGCTGTTAAATACACAAATACCGAGCTACAATATTAATTAAATTTCAACACCTGTTTGTCGGAGGCGAGATGCTCGGTTTAGGGAAAAATTAACGCTCATAATCGGCCCCCTGTGTTCTTCACTTACACCCCCTCTGTCGCTTTATTTTCAGCGCTTTTAATTAGACTCTGGCTTCCTCTTATTTCGATCATTTCAGCACGAATTTTCACAGTTGGTTATTCATTGATTACAAGCCGATTTAAACAACGAACTTAATATTCATAATATCTACCATTTCTCATTTACATCATTAAAAATATTCATTATCAAATCATTACTTTAACATCTACGTCACTAAAAATTTAAAAAATATATTACAGCTTAATAAATAAAAATTAAGACTTTCCGAAACTAGACCTCGCTTTTAAAATAGATAAAGTTTCATATAAAAATGTTTTAAAAAAATGTGTAAGAACCTATTGTACCATAAGTTATTATTTATTAAGAACAATTAAAAATTTAATGATTATACCGACAGTATCGAATTTTCACAGTTGGTTATTCATTGATTACAAGCCGATTTAAACAACGAACTTATTATTCATAATATCTACCATTTCTCATTTACATCATTAAAAATATTCATTACCAAATCATTACTTTACCATCTACGTCACAAAAAAATAAACAATGAATTACCGCTTAACAAATAAAAATTAAGACTTTCCGAAAGTAGACATCGCTTTCAAATTGGGTAAAGTTTCATATATTTTTTTTTTAAGTAGTTCAAGAACTTATTGTACCATAAGCTATACTATTTATTAAGAGCAATTGAAGCCGATTTAAACAACGAACTTATTATTCATAATATCTACCATTTCTCATTTACCTAATTAAAAATATTCATTACCAAATCATTACTTTAACATCTACATCACTAAAAACTTTAAAAATATATTACGGCTTTACAAATAAAAATTAATACTTTTCGAAAGTAGACCTCGCTTTCAAATTAGGTAAAGTTTCATAGAAAAATGTTTTAAAATATTGTGCAAGAACCTATTGTACCATAAGTTATTATTTATTAAAAACAATTAAAAATTGTTGATGATAGTAATAGTACGAGGTGTAATATGATTATTTATCTAGACAATACATACACTTTCACACATTTTTTATCCCTCGTAAATATCAAATTTTTAAAATTCAAATTTCACATTGAAGTATCGTTGTTTTATATCAGAAAAATAAACCAACGTGCTCAAAAAAATGTATAAAACATTTGTCAAAATTATACATCGTTTATTTATCACCAAAAAGAGTAACAAAAATGAACAGCTGTACAACAAAAACGATATTTTCAGAAATATTGATAATCTGGTATTTTTGATGTTTGTATTTTAAGGCTACAATTTGTTTTCCGGTTTCAAATTCCCAGAGGACTAATATCTACTATGAAAAACTTTCTAAGCTCATTTTATATCTACTAGTATGTTATACTTTCTTTAATAAATAAGAAGGGAATACCTCACATCTTGTCCTGAATTCGTAAATGTCTGTAAATATTAAATTAATTCCATATTACAATTAATATTATCCTATTTTCCTATTACGTTGTTATTTACCCACGTACCTAAGTAAACAATATCGAAACCATAAATCATATTAATTAAAATCTAAATTTAGAAACTAGTACCTACAGCACATTCTAACTTATGTAATCGTAAATAAAATAGGAAGAGAAATATGTAATAGAATTATTTTGAAAATCGTTTATTACTTATCGTATTTTTGTAACAAATAATAGATTTGATATGAGACTTGTTTTTATAAAAGTATAATAAATATTATAACCAATAAAAATTCTTGTTTATAAAAATATATCTAATTGTGATTTTTTTCATTTTATTATTAAATATATCGGGAAAAAGTATTTTATTAACTTCCAATATAGGTATTAGAATTATGTATGTTTTTAATCAAACGAAATAGAGTCATAGCAACCAGTTTAACATGTAAGTTGCACGGGTTGTAAATATAAAAACTTTACAGTCATAAAATGTAGCAGAAATTTAGAAGAATAATATAAGAAACAGAAAGTATTTACTAAATAATAATGTAAAATGATTGCAATAAAATAATCTACATATGTTTAATATGCATGATCTCTAAAAATTTTTTTTTCATATAAGGAATGAACAGTTTTAACACAAAAAAATATATTTTTATTATCTGTAGCCTTTCCTTAATACAAAATAAAAAAATAATAATCAGAAATATTACATCCTTACACAGAAATATATACAAAACCAAAATTTAGAGTCATATTGTAAATGATACACATACATATAATGTCTAATAACTATTAATATTTAGTTGGACCTCCTTTATTTTCAAATATCATTTTCAATCGATTTAGAATAGATTTTACCAAATTTCTGACGTAGGCAGGGTTAATTTGACCTAATATTTTTTTATGACATTTATTAGTTTGGATTGTTGTATTGATAAAATTTAAAATAATTTTTTATTACTGATATTTCAATATTTTGTGGTAAATTGGATTTTAAAATGTTCAATTACATATGTCTGCCCATATTGCCTTTTATAAATATTAAATTTTCCACCCCATTTCATGAAACACAGCCCTATACCAATATTATAAGTATATTCAAGCGTTGTGATTGGCTGAATTTAATAAGAATTGTATTCTCACCGCAATGTGGTTATCATTTGGTATATGAGTAAAGAATGTTATGAATTTTGGAGATTTGAAGGTCCATAGCAACGAGCCGCCACTGAGTCGGGGCATTACTTACGCTAATTGATTTCCGGCGACGCGGCGTCATTTCTGTAATGCCCCGTCTGGACTGCTCCTTGCCCCGCCCGCACGCCTCTGACTCCCCCCTCCCCGCATTATTTGAAACATTTTTAATTTAATAATGAAATCGACAATTAACCGGAGCAGCCACCAACGCCCCCACTCCGCTCCGCCGTTCCAGCCTCAGAACGCGATTCGCAATTATGGAAAATTGAAATTATAATTGAAATAGTTTTGTACATACGTACTGCACGATTAATTAATTAAATAACCTGATTTTATAGACACTTCAATTAAGTTTTTAATTTGATATGAGCACGCTTTGTGTATTGATACCGGAGCATTTGCAACGATGTTTAATTCAATTTCCTGTTTGTATTTTTTAATCACATTTTTTTCATTAACCTATTTAAGAGATATTACAATCTGCAATGGATTCAAAATTATATCTGCTCACTGACAACTTGTAACATACATATCAATATTGCCTTTCAATTTTTTAATTAAAAGCAGAAAAATAATTTATTTTTATTAATTATAAAAAACTAATTACAATTCAACATCCATTCCAGACACAGATTTTTATGCGATATTTATTAAAAATAATATTAAGTTTTTGCATTAAACATATAACAAAATGCATTTTTCATAATATCAATGTGTGTGTACACAAATACTCCTACGACCAGAATGTATAATTTAAATTTTAATATGTAATTTGAAAATGTGTTACCGGTTACCGATTCTGTCAAAATAATTTAATTAAATTACCAAGATTCAAACCACTGTGCTAAAAATCAAATCTAACCTTTGACAAATGTTTATTTATAAAACTAATAAAATGTCAAAATTTTACACTTGTATAAATATTTTTAAATAGAACAGGGCCTTACTTTTACCTATGTACTAGTTTTGTGACATGTTTTACTTGCTTTTAATTATAAAGATTGTCAGGCTAGAGCCTACAGCTTACAGACGATTAAAATACTCTGACAGCACTATTTATTTTATGTAATAATATTTTTGTGTATATATTTACTTAAATATTTGACATATATAATTAATAATATCTTATTATTATTATTATATTTTATCAATTAGTGACCTTCATTACTATTCCTAATTGAGTAATGTTGATAATTAGATGGAATAATATTATTCAATCGTTATGACAAATTTAAATTTCACCTGTCAAGAGAGTAAAAACCTGATTACTTTTAAGTAAGTTTTTCTACATAAAAAGCCAAAGTTATACTAGTTTTGTAATTTTTCATACTGTAGCTAAATAACACTAGAAATATCTATCTTGCGTTAAGTATGCTGCTAGCACACATTTCTATTATACTATTAAATAATAATTTTTTATGTGAAAAATATAGTCTATAAAAATTATAGATGCTTCTTATATTCTTGTTCTAAATTTATGTAATTAATTGGAGTAATAAAAATCGAAAACATATTGATATTTTTTATAAATATTTTAGTTGAAATTACAAGTTATTTTAAGAAACAATATTGTTTTGGTGGATTTCGGTCGGTTTGAAATTCATGTGAAATAAAGTAAGAAGTGTATGGTAAGATATAGAGTGAAATCTTTTCATTTATATTTAGAGAATTTGTTGGAATTTAGAAGGGTTCAGCAAATACATTCATGATTCGGTGATGAAGAGATCTATAATTCACGAAGTCTTTTCCATTCAAGTAGGCTGGTGTGGTTTTATTGTTTTTAAAACACTCTGTCAGTATTCTGTCCTCTGGGGTCACATCTACTACTACTATTGCATCAGCGTTTATGTCAGTCACACCCTAACACTCTGTCTATCACTCCGGGAAAATGAGATGCAGCACTAGTCACGAATGAAC